>VXAU01000979.1:1270259-1375724 GCA_013399695.1 Formicarius rufipectus | reverse complement strand
GGGTGGGTGCCACGGGAATGAATGGGTTTGGGATGTCTCCAGAGAGGGAGATATGGGCAGCCTCAGTGCTCTGCCAGCCTCGGTGGGAAGAAGTTCTTCCTCGTGTCGAGGGGAAACTTGTGTTTTAGTTTTTAGGACATTGCTCCTTGTCCCATCTGAGAAGGTGGACCCTCCTGGCAAACCGAAGGGGCAGCACCCACTCTCTGCCCTCTGCTAAAAGCTCCTGAAGGAGGCTGTGGAAATACCCAAGTGCTCGAGAATGTACAACATTGAGATAAACCTCTGTATTTCCCCGTTTTCCTTGCGGAGTTTTCACCTCAGAAGGGTCTGAGCAGGGTGTGATGCTCGGGGAAGGGTGGTGCAGGAGCAGGTCAGAAACCAGGTGCTCTCAGGAGAGTGCTGTTTGTCCTGTGCCAGATATCCCTGGGAAAGTGGCCTGAGAAATGTAATTAAAAACTCACATTACATGTTAAAAGAGTAACTAAGGGTTGGGGTTTTTTTGGACAGCCTTAACTGAAAGCTTCATAACAGTTATTGTAAGTTTCACACCTTTTTGCACAGCTCCTGTGTATAATTTTCAGAGTACTTTAGAAGTTGCTATGTGACTTCATGCTGCTGCTTGCTTGGGTTAGAAACTCCCCTGCCTCCCAAGGGTTATTCAGCACACTGCTGGAGTTTATCCAGCTGTTCACCACTCCTTGTTCAATCAAGTGTACAGAGCATTCCCAGCTGTGCCTACCTGAGCAGGTGGCGCGATGCAGTAGGAACAAACCTCAAGGGAGAGGGATATTTTGGAGGTTTTAGTTTGGGATAGCTCTGACCAGGTCCCATTGGCAGGCAGCGTATCTGTCAGCAATCAGAGCAGAGAGGATGAGTTTCTGGGACACTTCCATGGCTTACCTGGATCCAAAAGGAGTCAAATTTCTGCACACCAGGGTTGTTGCACGGGGATTGTTTACTACTTCTAGGTGGGGAGAGCCAGAGGTGGAGCCTGGCAGAGCTGGGAGCTGAGACTTGGATAAGTTGTCCTCTCTGCTCACCCTGGGGAGGTGAGCAGGGCCAGCCCTCCTTCCTGGGCCAAGGGAGTGCCAGACAAAGACAGTGGACCTGATTTGTATGTTCTCTCCAAAGAGCATCTGCCAGTGCTGCAGTCCAGCAAAGATGGACCCTCTGTTTGACCCGTAGCGTGGCACTTGTGTCCTCACATTCCACAGTGTGAAACAAACAAGGAGTAAGGAGAAATCAGAAACTCCCTGGTAAATGTGAACTCATGATCTGAAACACAGCGTTAATGCAGATGCACCCAATGCTTTCCACTGAGGAGGTGACATTCTCTTTCACAGTCCTGCCTGTCTCATGGCTCAGCCCACAGCAGCTCAGAGTTCTAAATTGCAAGGAAACGGTGATTTGTTAGGGTTTTTTTCCTCCCCTTTGCCATCCAACCATGGAGTTTACCTAATGTTAGTCAAATTCTTGCATAGTCCAGAGACTCAGCTAGCAAATCTTGTTCACATGCAGAGAGCAATTTTCCAGAGGCTGGAGGAGCCCAGGTCTGGCTTGGTTTTCCTCAGGGAGGGCAGCAGGCATCCTCTTGCTCTAAAGAGCACTTCTGAGGGCATTCAGATTCCAGCACAAGGCAGTAGTGAAGGCTACCAGACAAAAAAAAAGGATGCCAGTTGTTTCTTGGTTTTGTTTTTGTTTTGATTTTTGTTTGTCAGGCTTAATTCATGTCAAAAATATAACCAAGTATACTGTATGGCTTGCCAAATTCTTCAGTGGGATTCTGAAAGCATTGAATATTGTACGTCTGGGCATTGTGGAATATGCCATAAAGATTTAGCAACTAAAAGCAAGACATGAATTTAGTTTAACGTATAAAAAGGGGTAAAAGAAGAAAGCCAAAGTTAATGACTAAGCAGCCTTTGGATGCAAGATAGATACAATGGAAACGAAGATTAAGCCTGGTACCTCAACACAATGGGGAAACAGACCAATCAAGATAAGGAGGGAAGTACCTCCAGACAAGAGAGAGAATTTCAGCAACAGAGCCTCTCTAGGGAAAATTTGAACTAAGAATATCCCAGTCCTTTCTGACCCATGATTACCAAGAAGCACCACAAAGAGTCAGATGACAAGATTTAAAAGGCAATCATTTAACTAGAAATAAAGAATATGTATCTTTTGACTGTATCTAAGCAGAGCCAGCGAGCTCTGTGTTACTGACAGAGCGGTGACTCCGTGGTACACCCAGCGCTGCCTTTTTTTCTCTGTAATTTTCATTACCTATACAATTAAAACTACACTTTTTTGCTGAGTGACTTGGTCATTCCGGGTGGTCATTTATAACAGGATCATTCCCACAGTACAGAAGTTCTTCCTCATATTTAGGTGGAACTTCCTGTGCATCAGTTTCTGCCTCTTGTCCCATTGCTTGACACCACTGAGCAGAGTCTGGCTCCGTGCTCTTGGCACCTTCCCTTTAGATATTTATGCATGTTAATGAGGTCCTCACTCATCTCTTCTTGGGGCCCAACAGGCTCAACTCCTTCAAGCCTTTCCTTGTAAGAGAGATGCTCCAGTCCCTCAGTCATCCTCTCTGCCCTCCGCTGCACCCTCTGCTCCTTCTTTGGTGGGTGCCGAAGGATTCCTGGACACCCACAAACCAAACCCACACTGAGCCTGCTCTGGGGGCTCAGAGGTGCACAGCGAGACAGAACCACCTGCTCCCACGTAAACACAAAAAAGCAGTGGGTTTGGGTGTTTTTTTTTTTCCATATCCCAAACCCTGCATTTCCTGCAATCACGGCGACGGCAGTGGCAGGGCCTGGTGGCACCCAGTGCAGTGCCTGTGGGAACAGAAGGGCAGGGAGAGGGGAGGAAGGAAGGGAAAGGGAAAGGAAGGGAAAGAAGAGGAGAGGGGAAAGGGAAAGGGAAAGGGAAAGGGAGAGGGAAAGGGAAAGGGAAAGGGAAAGGGAAAGGGAGAGGGAAAGGGAAAGGGAAAGGAGAAAGGGGAAAGAAATTAGAATACTGTTGCATTGGAAAGATACACATTAAACAGATATTTCTGTACATAAAGAGACCTCTCACAGCTGAGCAGAAACTCCGTGACAAATCTTTGTGTTTCCAGCAGAGTACTGTGATCTGCTCACTGCCCTACACTAATTAACTACCTAATTAATGGCTTACAGTAGATGTGGCTGTCACACTGACAAAGGTGAAACACCAGTCAAAGAAGTTCCTGAGAGAGGACACACGATGAGTACGAAATTAANAGTGCGGGGCGAGGGGTGGGGGCGGCGGGCAGGTGTGAGCGCCGGGGGAGCGGGAGCGCTCCCCCGGAGCGGAGCGGCGCGGCCATCCCGGTGGCGCTGCCCCGGCCCTGGCGCTGTCCCCGCTGTCCCCGCAGCTCCCTCGGCCGTGCGGCAGCCCCCGGCATGGCCCGGCCGCGCAGGGGCTGAGCGCTGCCCCGCATCCCCCCCGCATCCCCCCGGGAAGTGCTGCGGGGCGGGCCGTGTGTCCCGCAGCCGCGTCTCCGGGAGGCTCTGGCGTGGGTCGGGAAGCGGGAGTGGGCGCTGAGTGCGGCGAGGATAAACAGGGTGGATAATGCCGGGCTGAATGCGGGGTTTAGGTGTGCTCCGCGGCCTTTCGGAGCAGCGCGGAGTGCCCCGGGCAGGGAAGTTCGGCTGGGAGGCTGTGGCGGTCCGGTCGCGGTGCTGTGAGCTGTCAGGGAGCTGCGAATGCGCGGAGTGGTGGGACGGTGTTGTGCTGGTGCGGGGCAGGGATGCCCAGCTGTGAACAGCTGGACGGCGAGCGGAGCTGAGCTTTGGGGGTGGCCATGGGCACCTGGAGGGTGGCTGCGCCTGTCCCGAGGCACGCCCGGCCACTCCTGACCTCGGCATCGGGGGTAATCCCTGTGGGAAGCGTGGCGATGTGGTTCTGGTTGAAATGGATGGTGAGTTTCGTGGCAATAGGAAACAAGCTGAGCTGATCTGGAGCAGCAGCTTCTAAGTATTGCTGGCGTGGTGCTGTGAAGTGATTTTTAAGAAGAAGTAAGAGTTCATGATGGCTCATTAGAAACGGGGAGCAACCAGGAAAACAGGCCCTGGGAGGGAGGAGGCGGCAGTCTGGTCCCTGCTGGGCTGTCCTGCTGTCTGTGATGCCATTGAGGGATGCAGGATGGACACCAAAACTCGTTTAGGTTCCTTTCCTCTGATCCTGATAAACCGTGCTTTTCAGTGTTCGAGAGAGTGATTGTGTGCCAGATTCCTGACATGGCAAAGGCGTGCAATGTCAGGGCTGTGAGGAAGGAATGGGAATTCGGGTGGCTGTTCGGACACGGTGGAGACACCAAGAAGGAAGGGACTGGCGGGTTGCAGTGAGTGACTGCATCAGGTGTCTGGTGGTGTGGACAGTAAGGCATTGCTGAGTGCCATGTTTTTCAGTGCTTAATGAGAGGAACCAAAAAGTCTGGTGTGCAGTGTTACAGAGCGTTTTGGTGATAAGAGTCATTGTAAGAGGAGCCATGCCATTCATATGTCTCTAAATATGCATCCTGCTTGTGCAATAAAGAGGCAGTCCTTCAAACACTG
Source organism: Formicarius rufipectus (assembly GCA_013399695.1). Taxonomy (NCBI): domain Eukaryota; kingdom Metazoa; phylum Chordata; class Aves; order Passeriformes; family Formicariidae; genus Formicarius; species Formicarius rufipectus. The sequence goes on along the minus strand of VXAU01000979.1, from coordinate 1,371,135 downwards.
TGACTCTGTCAGCGTAGCTCTTGGTGCTGTCTCACTGATGCAATAGTGTTTGTCATGCCAGCGGGAGCTGCTGGTGGTAGGAAGTTGTGTCTGACTGAATGCTCATTGAGATTTAGAAGTTATGACCCAAGAAGCAACGTGCAGTGTTACGTTTATAAAGGGGCAAATACAAGGTCTGCCTAAAGGCCAAAGTATTTGTTGTGACATTTAATATCTGCTGGGTATTTTTGTGTATGTTTCTGCTTCCTTTTAATTTTCGTTTTGGGTGGTGTAATTACAGACGACGGTGCGTATTTCAGTTTGAAATTGCTTGTTTGGTAGTAGACCAAATTACACAAATGTAATTTAATGCAAAGATTGGAAGCAGATTGCAAGAAGGTGAATGCTTAATTCCTCAGCAAATGCAGGTCTGCTGTGCCTAAGTGTCTTTTCTGGGCAGTTCCCCTTGTGTTAGCAAAGAGGAGCAACTCATAGTCTTCAGCAGTATGTGTGTGTCCTGTGCAGTGGTAACTCAGCTTTGGTGAATGTCTTTTTCTTATCTAATATGAATTTGCTTTTCTCTGCGGGTGGATTGCTGTGCATCTCCCAACAGAACAGAAGCTATAAGTGTTGCACAGTCAGTGCAGTTTAAACCCATGGGTTGCATTATTTCAGGGAAACTTGCCCATGGAGCCGTGAGCCTTTATTGTGCAGACATTTCCCATACATCTCTAATGGGGCATCTCTTCTGTGGAGGAGACTGGACTGGCACCCACAGTGGTGTCAGTCTGAAAATGGCTTGGCTATAGCTCAGCCAATCTCTGCAGGTGTTAGTTGGCTGAGCTTACACTTTTCTCTGGTCCCTCTGCAGTGTGGACATGACCTTTTTCTTAGGGTAGTATTCTGGAATACAGTTGTTCTGCTTTTGTGACAGAAGACAGCAGGTAATGTAAAAGATGACACGATAGAATAGTGTGCTGTCAGTTTTTATTTCCCCTGTCCTGTGCTTAGCTGGTTGAAGAAAACCTAATGTGAGGGATCGTACCTGGAACATCATATTTGACTTGTGTATGTAATTAATCCGAAGCTTAAGGTTGTGTTAGAGAAAATGAGAAGTTAAAGCTTTCCTGATTAGAGCTGCATGTTTCCTGGGTTGTGCAGATAACAAGAAAAAAAGAGAGCCCTTAACTTGACTGGAACTGCAGTGCAGCAAGTCTGCCAGTAACACTTCACACATTGTCCTCTGGAGAGGGAGTCCAAAAGAGCGAGCCAGCTCAGCTTGTCTCTGCAGGCTGTGGGTGCCAAAGACCTCCCCACTCAGCAGCAACTCCCTGCTGGTGAGGTGCAAGGTGTGACAGGCAAGGGGCAGCCAGGTGCTGGCTGTTACTGCACCCCGAGCGCTGGCATGGTCACTCCTGTCACCCGTTCCCAGCTGTGTCCCCAAGGTGCGGAGGGCGTGGGAGGCTGGAGAGACAGATTTGTCTAGGCTTACAACCCCGTGTCTCTTTGCCCCACCAGGTTACAAGGTGATCACATGGAACTGGTGCTGTCAGAGGAGAAGGAGTAGGGGTGAAAGAAGAGGAGGGGAAAAAAAAAGCAGAGGAGAGGGTTGGGAAGAAATAAGAGGGAAGGCCACAGCAGCAGAGATCAGCTGAAAAATGTTGGGAAACACTGTTCCAGGAGCAGGTAAAACAGCAGGTGAAACAAGGACACAGAAAACACTCTGTTCATACCCTTGGACAACAGGGGAATGTTGAATGAGAGGAAATGCATGGCCCTTGTAGATGTTTTTTGCTGCTGGGCTGGTGTTTATGAAGCTCAGCTGGGAGTTTTGCAATAAGGCAGAAGTGACAGGGGTGACCAATCTTAAATGTGGTGCAGCATTCAGAAGTTAAAGCAGATGGCCTCAAGCTGAAACAGTATTAGTGAATAAAGGTAGTGTAAAGGACTATGCTATTTAAAAAAATTAATTAAAGAAATTACATTCACAGGCCCAAGTGGGAAGGCAGTAGTACCATACCACAGATACAGAGAGAGCTGTAGCAGGTGATAAAGAAAGATACAACTGTGATATACATCTTTGTTCTTTGCAATGGCTACTTGAATTACTGATGTCCAATAGAATAGATAAGCAGCACATTATATGTTGTAGTTGGTATGGGCTTGAGCTCTCAGTATTTCAAAGGATAACAAAATTAAGGTTTAGGCTCAGAAATGTTATTTTTTTATAGAGGCAGGCATCCCTTCTTGCTAATGCAACAGGGAGTAAAACAAGAAATGCTTACTTTGCCAACTCAGGTGTGCTTTGCTACATTTCCAAAGCTTTAACATAGAGCAGCTTTGAAGTTGCAGGTTTTTCCAGTTCTCTGCTGTAGCAGCATGGGCTTCTGGTTGAGATTTCAACTTCAGACCTTTCCAGGGTAGGTGTGATAAGTTTTTAGCCCCTGTGTTATTATTATGCTATTTTAATGTGTATTTTCTGAGTTTGGTTTAGGTTTCTACTTAGGTGTAGTATTTAACATCTAAATGCCTTACAGCCTTCCTACCTGTATCTTACCTACCCCTGTGTGTGGTAAAGAAGAGGAATGAACTACCACTGGGGGAATAAAATCAGAAAGGCAGAGTGACATGCTTGTGAAGGCTGGGCTGTAGCAGAAGCAGGTGAGAGCCAAATGCTGTGTTGGACCACCTTGAGAGAAAATGTATGTCTGATAGTTACAAGTGCTCTTTATGCCTTGAAAGATAATATTTAGACATATTTATATATTTAGATATATTTATAATAATATAAAAATATTATTTTTTTTAGACTTGAGTGGTTCTGCCAGCTTCTTACTATGATTAAAACCTTAAAGCTGCAATTCTTCTGCTCTGTAAAATATATTCTCTATTCCGTGAGAGTTTTGTAGCTTTTAAAATAGGTGCTTAAATTAATACCAGTTGTATAGATAAACCTTGCCCTTTAATTTTTGTCTTTTTTAGGAAAAAAACAAACAAACAAAAAAACCACACAAATAAAAAACCACCCCAAAACTGTTACAGGACAAATTGAGAATTTTAATTCCTTTGCTGTTTTAAGTCTTGAATCAGCATCAAAATTGCAGAGCTGTCTAGAAGAGCAGGGCAGCTTCTCCTGTTGTGCCTCTCATAAGGCTGTGTGTTCAGGATAACTGCAGTGCTGAGGGAAGGCATGACATCCCCATCTGTTGTTTTCTGTTTCTCAGTGCAGTCCCTCCTGCAAGATTGCTCTTTCCTTCCGATGCTTAACTCCAGATAGGTGGCAATGCAGCAGAGATGGTTTGTATTGGTGGGTTTGGGATTAATACTTCTGACATAGGTTAAGTAGATTGTATGTATTTAATCTTATTGGGGAACTGTAAGATTGAAGTGACAGAATTTCTCTGTTCCCCTTGCAGCTCCGATAGTTAAAGAGTTGTGCTATTTTGTTCACCCTTAATGACAGTATTAGAAAGTACCTCCTGTCTCTGATGGAAAAGTTATTAAGATCAGTATCTTTGTGATCAGAGCAGGTCAGATCCAAGTCTGACCTCAGTCTGTGTCGGCCTTGTGATTTGTGTCCTGTTCCTAGATGTTGCCCCAGTTTTGTCACTCATCCATAGTGGTCCAGTGTTTTTGTACCTTGGACAGTAACTACATTGTGTTTGCTCTCCTTGGCTCAGGCTGGCAGCTGACAAGCCTTTTAGCTGGGGGTGCAGTCACTTACCAGATAACTCAGGCTCTTAGATCATTCTTTATTGCATTATAGTTTATTCATACAATACATATCCATCAGTTAAATGATACAGACATTAACCAGGGAGCTGTTACTGTCTGCCCTAAGAGCCTGCATACCACAACCATCAGGATGGGGAAACCCCATGTTTGGCATTGAGAAAACATGGCCTTATTTTCCTTACAATGCAATTCCTCTGGCTCTGTTCAAATTGCTTCTTGTCTGCACTGACGTAAATTAGGGGAGAACTGAGGGTTGTGGCTGCATCCCTCTTGAGTCTGTCACTCTCAGCCCAGTCCAGGCCCTCAGGATAGAGTTTCTAGATCCAACAGGCATCTTTGAGGTATTCTCCTCCTCCCTGACTCTCCTTAGGGAGAAGTTCCCTTGACGTATTCATACTCCTGTTCAAATGTGTTCTTCAGAAATGCGTGACTTCAATTAAATCTGCCCCTCTGATAAGATGCTTCTAATAAAAATAAGGAAAGCATCATTTTTGTGTGATGCATTTTTACTGACGTCTTCACGCACAGCCTCTTCGAAATAAGAAATAAATTACAAATGGAAAATAGTAAGTTATGATCCATCAAAATAGTTGATGATATAAAGTTTTCTAAACCGTGACAATAAAGCATTGTTGTACAGCCTCTTACTCCCTTCATGTATAGAAAAGTGTTACAAAAGGGTTACCAGCTGGTTTTATGTGCTCTCTTTCCCCTTTCCAAGGGAGGTAACCCAAACCTGTGTGTTCACCCTCAGGAAAAAACAATCTTTTAAGCCTCATCATTTTTTAAAGATTATTTTTAATGGATTTAATATAATTGGCATGCTGATTCCTTTGTACTGGTTTTTCTTCAGTGTGGGAACTGAAAACGTTGAAATTGCACGACTTCAAGAGAACCTCGAGGTTTTTGCTCACCTCTTGCTAAAAGCAAGTGAGCGGCTGGTAATGTAGGACTTAGGCTGCGACCATACTCCTTAATGGAGCCTGAATTTCCAGAAGAAAAATGGAAGAGTGTCCGTGGCAGGCACATTCCTGTTCCCTGCTCTGGGGTGTCCAGAGCTGGGCTGGCAGCGCTGCCTTTGCCCCGTGATCGCTCGATCTGAGTCATCGTGTGTCCTGGGAGCACCGTGGTAACTTCCGTGCCCACTTCTTCCCTATTGCTTTTGCCGTTTGAACCCAGGACTGGGGGTTTACCTTTTGTGGGTTTTTAATCCACTCCGGGTTTGTTTTGTTTGTTGTTTGGTTGGTTTTTGTTTTCTTTTTTTTTAACCATGTGCGGAATGCTGAGCATATTCCAGTGGAGGTACAGCTCTCCATAGCAAATTTAAGCCTGCTAATAATAGGTTTGCTTTTTTTAGCTGCCTTTCACAGACCTTTTAGAAATGTCCCATTGACCCTCCAGAGTTTTGTAAGCCAGGAGTTGGAATCTGCCACGCTGATGGATATCTGGATGAATCTGCTGGAGACTGCCAAAAATTCTCAGCATTGCTGGGCTGTTTCATTCCACTCCTGCTGATCAGATAGAGCTTTTTAGGCCTTGCAAAAGCCATTAGGAAAAAAAAAATAAATACTGGTATTTCTTTATTATTACCCCTGCTAGAACTTGCTTTAGCAAGCTTTGATAAGCTTGTTTTCGGCCGTGTGGAGGTGTGGCAGGAGGGGAGAGCACAGGTAAATATCCCATTAGAAAGCACACTTTCTCTCATGTCTGTTGCAAAGGAAGGCTAAATATGCAGTGTTTTATTCAATGCAATTTTATGTAGAGAAAAATTAAATAAACTTTCCAAAGGGCTCCTGCAGTTTCTGTCTAAGTGTAGTCTGTTGGTTCTGTTTAAAGGAACATCCTGTCCTGTGGATCTAGATTGGCTACTTTAGCTGTCATGAATATATTATGACTAGTTATGTTTTACTTCCTTCTCATGATGATAAAAAGTAGCTTTAGTGTTGTTTGTCAGCTCTCAAGATACTCAGTGTGTCGTAAAAGCTGTTCAGAGTATGCTCTTTCAAGTATATAAAAGAGCAAACTGACTATCAAAAATAAATGTCAATGATGAGCCCTGGTCTCTCTTTTTTTCTTTTTTTTTTTTTTTCCCTCCCAGAATTGTTTTCCTGTAATTGGCTAAACTTGAAAATCCCTTAGTTCATATGACAAAATGAAAATGTAGCCTCTTCCTAAAGTTCAAGGTTAATGGACGTCTAAATAGAGGAAATGGTTGCAATGTACATAGTAATACTGCAGTTCTGCAAGTCATACCCGTGTGCTTTTGACCTCACTAGCATGAGTAATTACATGAAAATCAGCAGGTTGATGATGATGTTGGTTTTAAGTTTGGTGTAGGTTTTACAGCATCAGAACCTCAGGTAACTTTCAGGTACTTCTTGACTTAAGGCTCACATCCTCTGTTCATTCTTAGCACATTCTTTGGCGGTCACAGGCCATTAAAAACAAGCTTTTTTGGACATGGCTTATGGCACGTTGAAAGTCAGTTAATTTATATAGGGCATAATAGTGCATTCTAAGAGTTTATTGTAGCAAGGAGTGGAATTTAATTTGTTTTGTTTACATTTCTAATTTGTATATTGCATGTATTTTAGTTGTTCCTGTAATGCCAAATGCCTTCCAGATAAAAAAACCCAGGTCTTTTCTCTGTCATGTCATTAAGCTGAATTGATGTGTGTGTTGTCATTGTATCTCACACTTACCTAGTGGCCTCCCTTGTAGCCTGACACCAAGATTAAGTCCTTAAGCCCTTTGCCTGCATTGTTCACATGTTGTTTGCTGCAGAGCAGGAGGGACTGACTTATTCCATCTATGTTATAAATTAAGTTCATGTGCAGCATGGTTGAAGGGCAGACCAGTTAGGGCAAGTTACTGCTTCCTCCCCCCTGCAGTATTTTTGTTGTCGTTGTTGTATTATTTATATGAAAACACTAAGTTGGACAACATAAACAAAAGCAGATGTTTGTGTATGCAAGAACGAGGTATTTAAAAATCCGCTAACGGGCCGTGTAAGATTGAAGCTCAGACTCTAAGCTCCTATAGATTGAATTTTAAGATAATGAACACTGAAACACACGTTTCTCAAATAATGTATGCTGTTTATGCACCTATTACTGTTTTGTTTTATTGTTTTATTTTTTTTAAATTTTTTTTTTATCTAAGGATGCCTCTAAACCAAGCATTAAATAGCAAAGTACATTGAATAACAAGTTTGTTCTGTGGTCAGAATTGGAGGCCTGTGCTCCATCTCATAACTCTGCACTGCAAAAATGAGTCTCCAGGCTCTCAGATTGAGGTACCTCGAGGCTTCTTCCAGCTCTAGGTTAAACAGCTATAGGTTTTTCTTATTTTTCCCCCCCAGTTTACTTCAATAATGCTTCAGAGACAGCTTTTATTGGAGTGAAACCACTTCCTGCACTTTCAAGAGAGATTAATTTTGATTTCACTGCTGAAGTGTTGGGTTCAGGACTAAATCCACGGTTTTAATCACTGTGTGTTTGTTTAACTTTCAGTCAGTCTTTGCTAATACTGACCTTAAGGTGACTTGTCAGACTAATTTCTCTGTTAAATAGGAGTTTGCTTTTCCTATGACAGTTTCATTCCTTTGCTTTGGGAAACAAATCCTCAAGGAGGGAAAAAAAAGGGCTCAGAGTCTAGGCAAAAAATCCTGGAAGTCTATGTTCACGACTCCCCCACTTTTTTACTGCTCCTGATGTGTCAAGTCTAAGACTTCAGTTTGAAAATCCAACAGCAAAATTACTGTTCCCTTTCTCATCTTACAGTGCAATATGATATTACTGTTAACTAAACATTGTTGTGAGGCATGAGTCTTTAGTTATGTCAGCCTTATTTTGAGCTGGCAAACCAGCATAACAATTTTAATAAGATTATTAAGTAACACAGTGAAGGTTAACCTGTTTCCTTGGGGGAGGGGAAGGACTGGCTCCTAGAAATACTTGTTAAATCTGTGTGAATGCATGAGTATGTAATATGTGCAAAACTAAAGAAAAGGTATGGATTTACCAGCAGGTATAGATTTATCTGAACCTAGACTGCCAGATTGTTTGGGTAATCATTATTTATGAAAATTACATAGCTTGTCTTCCTAAGTGTTGGGAGTCATGAGGTTAAATTACAGCTGTGGTTAAAACACAGAGTAATTACAATGTGTTATGTGAGTTTTGTGAATGAGAAGGCTTTTTGTTGTGATTTTTTCTTCTTGCCAAAGTAAATGACATGCTCACAAGGACATTTTTATCTTGATTTTTCTGTTCTGTGTGATGTATGTGTAAATACAAAACTGATAATGCTTTAATATTAGTTCGTGTGACTTTCTTCAGATTCATGAACCCTCTTAAACCTGCTTGGCAGCACACTAAATGCTCGAAGCAGAAAGATAAGAAAATACCTAATTCTCCTAGTTTATTTATACCAGTCATGTTAGGAAACAAATACTGTCAATGGTCTAGTTCATCTGCTTCTGTGTACCCAGAACTCTTGTGCTCCTGGCTTTTGCTTCTCGCTGTGGAAGTCCCGGTCACCTCTCGTCTGTGTCACTCCCACCGAGGTGCACAAAGCTCATCCCTTCTGTACTTGAATGTAATTAATCATCCTGCTCATTAATAACCTTAATATTTGGCCTTAAAGGACTAATTGTGCTCTCATGAATTTTGTCTTCTTGAAATAACAATTAGAAAGCAAACTATTGTCTTCTTCCCCTGTCTAGGTAGGGGCAGTAACGTCTCTGTTTAGGTCTGCATTATGCAGAAAACTGTTTTCTGTAAAATTCCTCCACTTTATGTAGGCAACAGTATAAACAAGCACAGAAAGAGCTTCAGCATGAAACTTTTCTTGGCAGAAAGCACAATTAATGGTGAACATTGTCTCCATTTCTCTGAGTTAAAATGGCATAGTGCACCTGTTTGTTGAAGAGCCGTGAGAAGAAGCCTTTATATGTTGAAATAGCAGGAGGCTGATCCCCTGCATTCAGGTGTATGGAATCCAGTGGTTTTGGTGGCAAAATTATTGTGAAAGGTGGTTCTTCAGAGGCTGTGGTGCTTTTGAGTGCCTGGAGCACTGTGCAAATACTCTGGGCAGAAGGGTCTTTGGAAGAAGTTGCTGGGTGTACAAAGAGCTGCTTTCAAAGCTCAGTACTCCAGGTGTGCTCTGACATGGAGTGGTGTATGTTCACAGTGCAGTTGGATTGATCCCTTGCCAGAGACTCAGAAGCACCTTTTCTGTTTTCTTAAATGCCTATATTTGGTGGGAGTTACATGGAAACCACAGTAAGGGCCACTCATTCCTGGGCTTCGACAGTTTCTGGGCCCAAGATGGACCTTAACCTCAGGATAGACAAGGTGTCTGCAGAGGTGGAGAGGACAGGGCAATGTCAGTGCTCTTCCTGCAGTGGAGTGGAGTTGATTGGAAGTGCTAAAGGGGAGGTAAAACAAGTGCCATTGAGGGATGGAACAAAGGTGGTGGGAGGGCCATGGCAGAGAGGAAGACTTCCAAGGATTGTAAGGCCAAAGGAGGATGTGAGAGTGGGAGTCAGCTGTTGTTGGGGGTGAGCATACTCCAACCAAGGCTAGAAGTTCCTGTCAGGATTTTTGCACGCGTTGTTTCTTAATCAATTCCTGCAAATCTAGTTTTACAGCAGTTTGGTTTTGGGGTTTTACACCAAAAGCATGAGCCAATTGCTAAGGAAAAGAAACTTTTCTCACTTGCTCAGTTTCCCGGTATCTGTCGGAGAGACCCTTCCCAAGGTCTGAGAGATCAAGAAGGGACCCTGCCAGCTGTGCCACATCTTTCCTTTTTTCCTCACATGGCAGCACTCAGTTGCTGCTTCAGTTCCTGCTGTGGCAGCTCCAGTTGGCTCCGACCTGATGACTTTCCCTTCATTAAAAGGCTCCTTGCCTTTCTGCAGGGGGAGGTGGAGGTGGCACATAGGTGCACCTGATGTGTAATTAAGCACATCCTAAAAGCACTTTGAGAGTCTGCTGAGTAAGAAGTGTTCTGATAAGCACAGGAGTGTGGTTCCCAAAGCCATTATTTTGTGTTTGATTGATTTATTTCCTCCTTTTCCCACTCGCTTCCTGCAGTCCTGAGCTTTCCACGCCGTGCCGTGCCACGAGCAGAGGCCCGCATGCCTCGCAGGGCAGTGAGCACTGTTTCTGACTCTCTTTCAGATGCAAGTATGGACATAATAGCCTATGATGATTACTCCAGTCCACCGCTTCAGAGATATTGAAAGGACACCCGAATACCTCCAGCCGGAAAAGTGTGTTCCACCTCCGAGCCGCGCTTCCCTGGGAACAATGTGGTTTATTCGAGATGGCTGTGGTATTGCATGTGCTGTCGTGACCTGGATGCTGGTGTTCTATGCCGACTTTGTAGTCCTTCTTGTCATGCTAGTTCCATCGAGAGATTATGTTTATAGCGTCATCAATGGCACGCTGTTCAACACCTTGGCTTTCCTCGCTTTGGCTTCACATTTTCGTGCTATGCTGACAGATCCAGTAAGTATTACCTCTCTCTGTGCGTCTCGGAAAGAAAACAGGCGGTGTTTTTCTTGTCTGCTTAGGTGTTGGGTAACTCACTGGCCGAGGGAATGGCAGGTTGAAATACTCTTCCACGTGTGAGGCTGCTGGTGTGGTGTGTTGATTTTTCGTCCCACTCAAGTCAGGAGCAAAGCCAGGGGGGCCTAACTTTAGATTCCCGGTGTGTGAGCAGCTCCTCTTTTAGCACAGGGAAGGAGGAAGGGGTTTCTCTCCGGCGCTGTTTTCTCGCCAGTGGCAGATCTTGTGTTTGTGGCTTGTCGTGTCTTGACAAATAGGGAAGCTGGAAAAGCTGGTTTTGGTTGTCTGCCTTGGCAAGTATTGCTTCAGCAGAAGGGAGCAGAACGTGTGTTGTTTTGAAAAGCTGTGTTATCATCTCTCGTTCTGCTGATTTTGTTGTGTATTGGGCAATGCTGAAATAAGTACTGTGTGAGCATGCTACGAGCTGACAGTCCTTAGGCAGGTTGGGAAGCATCGAAGTAGTAAGAGCCCCTTGTATGTATCCATAGGACATTGCTTTGAGAGATTTGATCTGCTGTGCTGTTGTCTTTCAGCTAGTGAGAAGACGCAGTTTAGCACCTTGAGGCTAATTCTGAATGGCCTGTGATAGTTTATTTTTTTTAATAACCTCTCGACAGCAGATTCAATTCAAAAACCCATCTCCACTAGTAAGTAGAAGGAAAGACATGCTTAGACTTCTCTTGTGCCCTTCCTCACAAGTGTTCTTGTGCTGTTGGGAGTGATGGTGTACCTCTGATGTTCTGTGCCTTCCAAGTGTCATTTCCTACTTGAAACCTTGTTAGGTGCCATTAAGACTTCAGTACAATCTTTGTTGCCTAGATTCCAGTTCTTACAGAAGCCACAGCATGGCAGAAATGACTTGATTTGGGATTACAATTTACACAGCACTGCAGAAATGGCTTGATTTGGGGTAATGTCACAATGTATGGTAAAGGCTGTTGAATTGTGTGCTACTGCTGCTGGCCAGAACTGTAAGCAGTAGTTTAAAACTTCTGGTCATTGGATTGGGAAATAGAGGGTTGCAGTAGTTTGTTAGATGGTTTGTGTCCTACGTAGGGGGTGGTGGTGTTAATTATTGTATGTTGGTGTGGCTTTCATGCCTCAGAACCTTCGAATCACTGGAATTGTTTTGCAGAGTTACTGGAAACCCCTCTGAAACAAAAGCTGCATTTTGAAACAGGCTGGACAGGCAGCATTGGAGAAGCAGATACTATCTCTCTTGGGAGTAATTGGGAAAAGATATGTTAATTCCTAGTGTGAGGTGGGATTTATGTGTGTGGATGGCAAGAGCCAGTGGGGTTTTGTTCCATTTTTTTAATGAGGAATTCAGCTAAATAAAATTCAGGAGGGAAGATACGGAGAAAGGATGCAACAACATCTGGCAGATGGTGTGAGTCAGGGATTAAGGAAGCTGCCAGGACGTGGGGAACCAGGGGCTTGTCTAGGGTCAGAATGAAACAGAAAGCACTGCTGAGGCAAACAAACAAAATTCTTATTATAAATAAATGAACACCTGAGTTCTGTGGAATTGATAGTGTGCGACTTGCATTTCAGGACCTGCTTCCTGTGGGTTCTTGCTAAAACGTTCCTAAGGTTTTGAGCTTTGCTGAGTAGTGAGGAGAGAGAGAATATGAGTTGTAGTATTTTGTGGAAGTTGGTTGTGGCAATTTTTAAATTGGCCAGGCCTCTTGGGAGGTTTTGTGGAAAGAGCCCCAAATACTGCTCAAGAAAGCTGTATAATACTGGTTTAATGTTACAGTTCTCTCACTGATGGATATCATTCCTGTTTATTGCTGTTAGGAGGTTGTGTAGATGTGTTACAAAGAGACTGTTCCATCAGAAGTCTGTGATAGTATTACAGCTGTTTTTATTTCAGTAAATAAGCCTTAAATTCACAGAGGTGAATTGCACCACGGTACCTGCAGTGATCTCATACAGCATGTTTCATAACTGTTTCTTGAAGGGAGGGAATTATTTTGCTACCGGGGTTTTCTGAGCAAATTTATGCCCCTGTAAAGAATGGAAATTCATGAACTTGGGCTCGTGTGGCAGCAAATGTTACTTATTTCAAGACATATTTTAAAGTGGAAATTATACCACTTAAAATGTTTTGCCTAGTCCTTTTCAGGTGGGAGGATTCTTAGTATTTACTCTTTGAATGTTAGACACTAATTTAAGTAACAAATACGCAGTGAAAGCATAACTATGAATACATAAGGTGTATACCAGTAACTCTTAGTGTACACAGTGATACTTCAGGAGGTAGCTGCTTGTACTGGAATAAAACATCTGCTGTTTCCAGTTTGTGATATGAAACACTGGCATGATAAGTTTGTTGATATGAAAAGAGGGCACGAGGATTCTTAAATATTCAAAGGTTACTATGGGATTTCAAAAGACTTAAGTGAGGATTTATTGTTTTTTTTAAAAAAACTCCAGCAAAATAATGTTTAAGTATGTGTTTCCATATTTTAGAACCACATTTTAATTTCTTTTCTGAATCTTCTTGCAACTCTGTTGACCTTAGGGAAGTTTTTATTTCTTTCTCTTCCCTCCCCTCCCATAGTTTTAAGTCATCCTGTTATTCTCAGCAGTGGTAATGTCCACAGGTTAATCTTCTGGTTGCTTTTGTGTTTTGTTTTTCTTTTTTCCTGCAGGGTGCTGTACCAAAAGGTAATGCCACAAAAGAGTTCATTGAGAGTTTGCAGCTAAAGCCAGGCCAAGTGGTTTACAAGTGCCCAAAGTGTTGTAGCATCAAACCTGACAGAGCACATCACTGCAGGTAAAGTCTTTTCTGAGGACAGCTGTATTATCAAGACCCCAAGAATTATTCAGCAGTCTGCCTTGGTCTGAATTGTGACTGGAGTCTGAGACTGGAGTGGGTAAATTGAGAGACTGGCATCCAAATGCTGTTGCCAGTAGTGCCAGACATGTTTAAGTGTCTCTGAAAAAAATCTCTTGCCTTTTCTGGCAAATTTTCATCTACAGGAGGCTGGGGCCATTTCTTGCAAAATGAGAAGCACTTAAAATGAGTGCTGCCTTAGCTCCAGCCTTGTAATTGGCTTTCCATAAATTTTCATATAATCATGACTAAAAAGAGGCATTATATACCAGAATGCACAGAAATCTATGAAATGTGATGTCTCTCAAAGGGTCAGTGTCTTTTCCATCTTTGTTTTTCTTCACAAACCCATTTGTCTAACTGTGTATTCTCTTTAGCAGTGATACTTACGTTAAAACTAAAGTGCAGGTAACTGTATATATTTTTTAAGAGTTGAGACTTCCACCTTTTCATTGAGTACTGTGACTTTGTTTTGTTTTCTGTGTGATAGATCAGTATGCCTACTGATCTGTCATGTCCTTTCTTTTTCTGGTAGGATAAACTTCCCGGAAGAGAGTAACTGGTAGTGAGCTTTTTAGTACTAAAAGCAGTGAGCAAAAAAATAACCACTTCCTAAAATTCTCTTCTGCTTTTAAAGCAAGCCAGCCTCCTTTCCAGTAAGTAGTTAATGAGTTTGCACTGGTATCACTTCCTTACTTACTCAAAAACCAGTACATGCCACGAGGGCTTGTACCAGGATTACTGCTGGTTTGTGCAGTGGTCTTGTGGGGAGGGGAATACATGGTAATGAGCTGAGGAAACTTGTTCTGCTGTTTACATATCTTGTATTTATTTTCAGAGCTTTAGTTTGCAAATGTTTTTTGTTGTTTTGTTTTTTTTTTATTCAAATCAAACCCAGGAGTTGGTTATTCAGCGGGAGCAATGGCATCATGCCTATCACTTATTAATGCTACTGTAAAATCCCCTCTGACAGCTCTTCAATTATGAATGAAACTTCACATCTAAAATGCAGTCTAGATGATGAGTCACAGCATAGGTAAATGAAGTCAACTCTGGCTAAACACAAAACCTTGTCACTGTGGTCCTTTTTTCTGTGTTTTAAGAGAAGTTTTTAGACAAGATTTGGGAAAGTGATGCACTGAGAACTGATGCTGTTGAGACTCTTCAGTCAAATGGGTTTTTTATGGACTAGGGAGATTTATTGGACTTTACCACATCAAGGTTGTGCATATGCATGAGGAGGGGATATTGCTAGCTCTATGCTAGAGGGACCAGGGTGTTTTTTGATTCATGTGCTATTCAGCATGTCCCCTATGCCCTGTAAAGTAGTCCTGCCAACCTTTGGAAGCTGGGTGGTTGAGTGGGGGGAGAGTGTCTAATGAGTATGAGCAATCCCTGCTGCCTGTAGTTTTCAGTCATGGTTTCTGTGTATCCTTTTCTACCAGCTAGTTTCTCGTTCTGCCTGTCAACCAAGTCCTTTTGGCACATGTACATGGAATAAAACCTCTCCTCTCTTCCACATCTGTGGCTTGGCTGCTTCAGGTTGCCCCTCCAGGGAACTGGGAGCAGTGGAAGGGATTGCTTGGGCACTCACCTGCTTCAGAGCCCCAGGGAAGTGCATGCGCATCTGCACACAGCGAGGCATCCTCCTCCTTCCCACCACCTGCCCTGCCTTCCCCCTTCCTTTTTTCTAATTTAATGTAAGCCATGGGTTGAAACTTGTCTGTCCTACAAAGTACATTGTCTGGCAGATAAATTGGTTGTACTGTGCCAGCTGATTTTAGTCCCCATGTAGCTCAAAAATAATTTCAAGCTGCTTGTTGGAGCAAAACAAGTGTTTTCTTTTTTTCCTCTGCCCCTGGGGCTGGCAGGTGATGGGGTACCCAGGCCTGCACGAGGAGAAGCATCTCCTGGTCTGGCCCCATGCTTGGAGGTCAAGGCCTGCCTGCCCTTTCATTTAGGGTCAGGGTTATAGCAGCTCATCTGTTTTTCAGGCATGGCAAGTATCCTTGGGGATTGCTCCCTCCCACCACGTAGAGCGAGCGAAAGGCTGTTCTGACAGAGAGGTTTTCTATTATTTATTCATACATGCTGATAAGAACATGTTTGTTTCTGTTTGAGTTTCCCTAAAGCGTTTGGGTGTTGAAGTTTATTGTTTATATTAAGGTCAAGATACTTTTTGTTACAAGAAGAAAAATAAAATTAGCAGAGTGCTCACTCAATCCTTTTTGTTTCAGGGCTGCCAGAATCATTCTGGAATGGCTGTTTCCTTTTTTGGTCTACTGTTTGTTTGTTTTGGGTTTGTTTGGTTTTGGGTTTTTTTTCATATTTGATTTCTGTGCTTGTTTGTGCAATGTGGTATCAGGAGACTGCCTTTCGTCTCCCATCATATGAGAAAGCAGCAGAGAAAAAGAATTCCTTTATTATGTGGATCGAAACAGTTACTGTCTAAGCAAGAGAGTGATGTTCAGACAAAGTAATAATGTTTTAATTATTTGACTTCTAGCCACAATGTGCACACTGGCAAGAATCTCAATTTTGATTTCATTAGTCTGGTTGTGTGAAGTGCTTTAACATCTAATTCCACCTTGAATGTATGCTGTGGTACTGTCTTCCTGACTGACTGCCACAGCTATTTTATGTTAGTATGTGGCTTACCTTGATGTCAAGAATCTTTTCTAGGGCCTTATTTAATTTTCTTCTTGCAAGTTCCTGCTCCTAGGAAATAAACCTTAGTATGTTATTGGCAGCTCTGAAAAATATTCATTAATGCTTTTTGTAGCTTTCTGGTTTCTGTTTATCTTCAATTTGTGGACATTTTCACAGACCAAATAGGTTAAAACTAAACAAAATCACAGACCTCTTCCATCTGCTCAAATGTGTCGTTCAGACCATGTGTTTTGACAGGATCACTGATAAAGTGGCATTAGTTTTTGCAGTGGAGATTTGGTATTGTGTGGTTCATTTTGAACAGACTTAGTCAAGTAAGCAAACCACAAATACAAATGCGGTGGCAAGTAGATTTTTTGGGGTCTAGTTTCTTTGTCCCCCAGACCCCTGGGAAATGTTGTGTCCCTGGGGTGAAAAGTGCTGTTAATAAAGACCTCTGTTCTTTCAGTGTTTGCAAGAGGTGTATTCGGAAAATGGACCATCACTGCCCGTGGGTCAATAACTGTGTAGGAGAGAATAACCAGAAGTACTTTGTACTGTTTACAGTAAGTATTTTGCAAGTGATGCTCGAGGTTGTCCAGTGGGAAGGGCTGAGGAGCAGTGTGGAGTCTGTGGGGCAGCTCCCAAGGCTGCCTTTCGCTTCCTTCTTTGTGTGGAAGAACTCCACGAGGAGCTGCTGCAGACTTCTGTTTCACTAGTTAGGGAACACACACACACTCATCCACCCACAGCAACGGGTGAAAACCCCACGGGAAGTATTTGCCAGGGTTTTTTTGAGGTTTGTGTTGATGCTTGTCCAGCATGGGGGTGGTTTATTGTGGCATTGAGCTCTTTGATGCATGGGTCATCCTTTTCTGTGGTGCTGTGGCTGGTGGGGTCCCAGGCCATTTCTAGGGGTCTTAGCAATTACAGTTGGGTGAGTACCTGTGTGGGATCATGTCATCAGAGCTGTTGCCACATCTTAAGCAAGGAGTGGGAAGTCTGCATCCCCTTTTAATTGCAAGGGCTTTATTCTTGAACGCCAAGGAGGTGTTTGCCTTTTTGTACTGTATCTGTAGCATCGTGAGTAAGAAAAGAGGAGTGCACACTTGAGTCCTGCCTATTTCTGGAGGGGTGGAAATGTGTTCCATCAAAGCAAACTGCAAATATCCCGTGGGAGTAGCGTGAACATTACAAAGCTGACTTTGTGATGCTCTGCTTTATTAATAAATCTTTTGAGACACCTGTAGGTTCGGGGAAGAAGGTTCTCATATTGCTAAGTAACAAGGGGGAGATTTTCAGTTAAATGGAAAACCTTAGTGTTCCATGGTGTGGTTTGCAAGGGTTTGGATTACAGGACAAAATTAATCCCCTTTCTTTCCTTTGATCAAGGTGGTTTTTTCACCTTGAGAAGCGAGCTCAGTGTTTTAGTCTTATCAAGAGGATTTCAGTCCCCATTTAAACTTGACATCGACTTTCAAGCAGACTGTGTTAAACACTTACTTGTAGTTGAGAGAAACAAAATAAGAGTTGCTGGTTTTGTTCTTGGACATGCCTTTTGAGACCTGAGAAGTGAAAGAATGCTGGCATGCTGAACTTGCAAAAGAAAAACAAAGTACTCCCCTTTTGGCTTTTACTACTTCCACGGGAGTTTCTTGTAACAAAATCTCTCTCACCTCTAGTGTCTGCCAACCTTTGTCAGAGTTTTTAGGTTCAGGAGGGTCATCTTTTTAGCCCTGTGTCAGTAAGTTGTAGTGAAAGGGTAGCATTGCATATAGTTTGTTACAACTTTTTGTTACATGCACTTTCTTTTACAAAGCTGAGACCTAGTTTAAAACAAAAAGTAGTAACCACAAAAGTATTAGAGCCTGAGAGAAAACTTTCCATGCCAATGTCTGCCTCAGGAAAAGGTACTTATTGAAAAAATACATCATTTTCCTGCAACTCGTGCTGGAAGGCAGATAAAGTGAGTTTTCTGGTTAAAACAAATTAGCTGTTGTTTCTCTGGGAAAGCTGCAGTGCTCTCAAGAGCAGGGATGGAAGCTCTGCCAGCACCACACCTGGATGTCAGTGTTGCTGTGCTCTGGAAGTCGTGCTGTGCTCAGGGGAGATAAGGACAGTAAGCTGAGTGGAAGGCCACTCTGGGGCACGTGAGGTTGGGTTCTGTATCCAGCTGGCTTTGTATTCAGCAGTGTTTGCTCGGAGCTGTCAGTGAGGCCAGAATGAGTTGGGGCAGTCTTGGTATTTGCCAGCTTGTTTAGGGGAGATGCAAGAGCTTGGTGGCTTTTGGAGTTGTTTGTAGTTGGGTTTTGTTTTGAAATCTTGGCACTTTGCTTTATTTGAAGTGTTGGGAAGTTGTAGCATTCTGGTCTTTAAACTCACCTAGTACATATATTACATCCTTTATTTTTCAGATGTATATAGCACTGATTTCCCTGCATGCTCTAATCATGGTGGGATTTCACTTCTTGTATTGCTTTGAAGAAGACTGGACAAGTGAGTACTAACAAAATACCTTTTTAAAATTAAAGATTAGCCTTGGAAAAAGAACTCGGAGTTTGCTTGTTTGAGAAGAATGCTACTGGGGCTCTGCTATGCTGTCTCTAGTTTTATTTTTGTTTTTAAATGTTCAGTCCTGGAACTTCATAATTCTTTTTGACCTGCTGGGATCTCTGTCCTAAAAAGTCCTGTTTCAACTTACAACTGTTACTGCCTGGGAAAAAGCTGAGATGTAAAGACACCTAACGAATAATGTGTGCAATAACCTACTGTTGACATGAACACGGTACTAATTTCCTGAATGCCAACACAAGATAAGAAGAATGCCTATGCTTTTTCTAAAAGGGTAATGTGAATCATTCTTGCAAGACTGCCAGGAAAACATGCTAACTCCGATCCAAAAATCCACCCTCCCAAGAACAAACAATTCCTTTCCACCAAAAAAAACCCCAAAAAACAACAAACCCCAAACCAAAACCAGAACCCAAGCAGCTCAAAAAAGCCAGAACAAAAACTCCAACCCCCACCCTGAAGCAGCCAGGGAGCAAATTTTCCCAAAGTCAGTCTAAATACTCTTTTAAACCTAAAAATTAATCTAGGTAATTACCTCAAGGTAACGCTGAGTGAAACAGCAAGCTGTCAAAGAGTGTGTGTGCAGATGTATTTTCTCCTTGTGAATATTTTTGGAAAAGGATTAGGGTGTTTTTTTTCTTGGAATTTCAGTTGTGTTATTCAATATAATGACAGGTTTTAGTTTATAATACTGCAGAGGATGAACATATGAACTGAGTTTGACAGGGCTGTTCTGCAGTGCCAAACTTTGTGGAACAGCTGTCTCTGAGAACATCTGCACTTGGCTGCAGTGGCCAGGGCTGTAAGGGAAGGATACATCAAAAGGTACTTTCCTTTGTAAGCTTTCTCAGAGCCTGGTCATGTGGGGAAAGCACTTTCCCACCTGTCCCAGGTTTAGGTGACAGAACAGAGCTGTTGGGAGACATGGATAGGTTGTTCCAGCTGCCTTCTGTTTGCATGGATTGTGTTAGCCCCTGATTGTGGTGTATTTGTAAAAGCTTAACATCTCTTGAGAAAAAGAGAGGCTTTTGATGAGAGTCTTGGATTTTGAAAAAATCTGGAGATGTTCTGACATTTGCAGCTCTCAACACTATGAGTTTGGCCCTACAACATTTTCCTTTCTCTTTCTTTCTTCTGCTCCTCTTTTGTAGTTACCTTCTCAGTTTGGGGGGTTTTTTTCAGCTCTTGCTTGAGTTTGCACTACAGATTATGGGGAAAAATAAGACTTTGGCTTAATCTGACCTTCTTCAGGTTATGGCTTAGAGCAGTTAAGAAAGGAAGCATACTCTGCTTTTATGTTGCTGCTACATATTCCCATGTCCTGACTATCAGCTTGAGATTTCTGATGGACTTTATCACTCTGGAAAACATGTTAAGATCGAGATTTGAGAGAAGCTACAGGTGACGTGGAGTAGAATGGAGTCCTAGTCAGTGTGCTGGGGAAACACCAAAATGGAAAAGCACGCTGCGTTCTTCAAGTGTTTCACGGTTTTTGGTTGTTTTTGTTTTTTTTTTTGTTTTGGTTTGGTTTGCCTTTTTTGCCTTTTTTTTTAAACTTGCAGGAATGATCATTTTAAGATTGAATATCCTCAGGAATGTGAAAGTTTACCTATATACCTTTCTGGGAGCGGTGACCATATAATTTATTTGTCAGTTTGAGCATGGAAAACTTGTGGCTTAGCAGGTGCTTTGCAGCTGCTGCATTACTTGCTACCTGCCTTTCCAACTCTTTTGTTTGGTCTTCACAGAATGCAGTTCCTTCTCCCCACCAACTACAGTGATTCTTCTCATCCTGTTGTGTTTCGAGGCTCTCCTCTTTCTCATCTTCACCTCAGTTATGTTTGGGACCCAAGTACACTCCATCTGCACTGATGAAACGGTGAGTCCCTCACGCTCTCTCTCACCACTTTTAGGAACAACGAAGGGCTACAGGTTATTACCTCATTGTACAGGGAGTTCATGTACCCTTTGAGGAAGGATCCAGTGTAAAAAACTGAGCTATCACAGTGCTGGATTGTGGCCTCTGAAGGTTGCTGTGGGAGGTAGTGTCTGCCTGTGTGTTGGCTGGGATGCTGCATTGACAGTACCTCCAAGAGTGGGCACAGGTAACTGGGATTACTCTGTAGAGAGTATTTGTCCCTGTGGATTATAGAGCCTTTTTCCTTCAATGAAGTGCTTTTCTGTTGGTATTGTCTGAAATTCAGCTGTGTGCTGGTTGTCATTGCTTACAGGTTTATGTGCTGGAAGGCCAAGATGAGTAGGTGGGGGAGGGATGAAGATATATACATAAATATATATATAGATATAGATATAGATATAGATATATATAGACACACACAGAGACTTCTTTTGCACTAGAAGATTTTCCAGTTTTAGCTACTTATTGAACAGTTCAAAAACTCTTGCCAGAGGGAAAAAGAAAAGGGAATGGTAGTAGGCTCATGGAAGCCTCCTGGTTACAGACTGCTGCAAAGCCAGTTCACAGGTGGCCTAGTGGAGGTTACATTGCAGTGTTCAGTCCATCCTATATCCCTGCATTTCCTCACCTCTGTAAAAATGGAGCTGGTCACTGCTGGGTGTGTTCCCACACTTTTGAATACTCTTAGTCTTCACCAAGCACGCTCAGATAAGTGAGTTGACTGGAGTGGTTGGAGAGAAGTGAATGTCTTCAAAGAGTGACAGCTCTTCTTTCCTCCCCTGCCTCCTTTAGGTTTCTTTCCATTGTTTGCCCATGGCCAGTGGAAGCTGGAATAGCTGTTTTTGCTGCCATTTGGAGAGCTGTGATTGGCATCACATGCTGATAGGGCCCATTGCTCCTGAGTCTTTTTTTCTGCAGTGCTTTTTTTAATGCTTGGCTTCTGCAAGAGGCTCATGTTCCACCTGTGGCTCTTCTGTGTTCAGTGGAAGGCTTCACTGTTCTTTCTGATGGGTAGAGCCCCAGGAAGAAGTACAGTGTTTCACAGATCCTGCTGAGCTAGAGTTTATCAATAAGTGTGTAAATTAGCAACGCTGCCTGTGAAATCGCAATTTGAATTTCTCCATCTTTGAAACCTGTCAATTTTTAGAAGCTGCTTCCTACACCTGGGCACCCAGATAAGTCCCCAAATTTTCCCTTCCCTTCTAATTCTGGGGACTCACAGATGTTAAAGGAGCAACGCCACAATCTAAATAAAAGAACTACAGTCTTCCCATGTTGGGTTGTGTGTTTTCATTTTTGTTTTCTTTTTTGAAAACATACCCATAAGGATTTTGCTCTGGGGAATGTCTCGTTGCTTTGCTAGCACTGAGCTACCTGTGTCTGGCAAGCAATCTGTTTTGAGCAGAGGAATCTTTCCAGGTGAAACTATTCTTGTTGTGCTCTCTTGCAGTGTTTTACTTCACATTTTAGAGGCAGGGCTATGTCTTACCCTTTTTTCATCTTTCTCTTCAATCCCTGGGAGACATCATTCCTCCTCTTGAGTTTGCTGTCCCACCAAGATGGTCCCTTTCTGCCTGAAGGAGCCCTGGTACTTTGCTGTTGTCTCTAGAGGTGACATTTACCAGGGATCAGCACAGCTCCTGCACTTGACCCATGTTGTGTTCCTCAGAGCTCCCAGCACTGGTAATTTGAGCACCCAGATGTATTGCAGCACATTAATCTGTAGCATGGGAGAGACACAGAAGTCAGCACAAGTCTTACCTTGCAAAAGATGCAGAGTTACAGAGCAGAGTGATCTGCCTGCTGCTGCCCTTGGGAGAGTAATGCTCTGCAGTGGCTGCACTTGGTCATTTTGCTTCTGTGGCAGCCAAACACACGTGGCTTTACTGGAAGACCGGATTCACTTTGTGGGTCTTAGACGCAATACGGGATTTTTAGATTTATTTTTTTTAAAATATTTAACTAGTGAATGTTTCAGCTGATTGCTTGATGACTTATTTTTGTTCTGCATCTAACCTTTACTAAACAATGCCAATGATGCCTTCAAATCAGTCCTATTTAACCCTTTCTCCCTGCTGTCAGCCCATGCATGTTTTAGCAGGGATTCTAATGACACGTGAAGAGGCAACAGGTAGACTCAGCTACACTGAGCCATGGGCACTTCCTGAACTTGCTTGGTGAATCTGGGAGCATTATAGAGATTATCTTTGGGTTTGTGGGGTTTTGGGTTCCTTTTTTTTTTTTTCTGCAAGCTTACAGTGGTTTCTTCTAAAACTTTTCCATCTGATTAGCACATAATGCATTCAGCCATTAAAGCACATACGTTTTGTTTGGTTTTAAGTGGTGGGATTTTTTTAATTGACATCACAGACAATTGGATGGCAGGTCTTAAAATGTTTCCAAAGTATCTAGGTATGAACAAAATGGAAGTAATTTAATTTCCAAGGAACACTCTCCAGCTGTAATATTTTTTAATGTAAAACGGTGAGAAGAAAAGGAAAGGCAGTGCAGGTGCATTTGTATTTTCTTACTCCATCCTTTGGATAAGGGGTGACTGAGAGTAGACCTTTCCCCGAATCCAGAGCTACAAAATCTGAGCATTTGACTGAAAATGTGATATTTCTGTTTTCAGGGAATAGAACAGTTGAAAAAGGAAGAGAGAAGATGGGCTAAAAAAACAAAATGGATGAACATGAAAGCAGTATTTGGCCATCCGTTCTCTATAGCATGGCTTAGCCCATTCGCAACACCAGACCAAGGAAAAGCAGACCCCTACCAGTATGTGGTCTGAGGAATTCTTGACCAGCATTTCCACTAAAATAGAAACATATTACAGCACTACTGTTACAAATTTTTCCATGAATGTTTCAAACAAAAAGCAAAACGAACTTTTTTTTATGTCTATTAAATGGCTGATAATTGCAGAGGGGAAAAAAAGCCCTGTATTCCACCGTTTTAGATAATTCTATATCTCTGGCTGAAACTGCTGCTGCTTTTCTTTTCCCTTTCTTTTTTTCTTTTTCTTTTTTTTTGGTCACATTAACTTTACTGGCATTTGTTTCTCTCTGCTTTCTGTATGGCATAACTAATGTGAAGGGGATCCTCTCTTCTCTGTTATGACCCACCTCTTCTGAGTAGATTCTCATGCTGTCTCCTGACTGTGATGAGCTCTGTGGATGACATGTGAGTGCCAACAGCCCTACACAGACACCTTTGGACTTCCTGAAGGAGCACATTGCTCTTTCATAAGCGACCTTGAATGGGGAAGCAGATACTTCATGTACCAAAAGGTGCAAGACAAGAAGGCAACACAGCAAGAGAGCCAGTTGACCTGGTGATCACATGCAGTTAAAGTACTTAAAGGTTGACAACACCAATTCCCACTCCACCCTTTTTTTTTCCTTCCAGCCACAGAACTGATTCCGTCTTTCTGGCATTATTTTGTCTGTTCCCTCCCTAGTGTTCAGGAAATTGTTGCCCTTTTAGGATAAATGTGGCAGATTTAGAAGACTCTCTGGATTATTAAATGCCTTACACTTGCAGGAAAGGAAGAAAGCTAATTTTCAAGTGTTTAGACTAGCAGAATCATGTTCTTTGTGTGTGTTTGTCTTGGTAGAGCAATGCCTGCTAAACAGTGTTCACGTGGAAAACGGATGTGAATGCCCAGATTATTATAAAGACTAATATTGATGGGATGTGTAAGTGTGCCAGGGTGACTGAGTCTATATTCTTAGCACTGCCCTGGTTTAGAGCTTTGTAAATCTTTTATCATATTTATACATGCATGTGTGTGTGTAAATGCACACATGTGTGTCTTAAATTGGGAAATATTTATGGGAAGGAGCATGCTGTTATGAACTGTGTGGTGATGAAAGCGGGAGGGACAGAAGGCATTCCCAAAACGGGTAAAGCTAAACCATTCATGACTGCAACTGACATCTTGTGTTCAGGCAGGAATTTTTTTTTATATTTTTGGATCATGACTCCCATGGGCTCATCAGATGAATTGCAAGCGAAGGAAATATACAAATCAGCTGTGTTTATGACTTCCAGGGAATCTTTTCTTTCCTTGGTTTAAAATAAAATGGTATTTTTTTTTTGGAAACTGACCTGTTTAGACTGCTTCAAAGCCACGGGAAAAGGGAGGGAAACTGGGGAAGGAGAAGTTTAATGGATGTCTCAGTTTGGAAGTAATGTGAATGCTGCATCTTTTCAATCTGTCAATGCTTCCATATGGAAAACAAATGCAATAAAACTTTTACAAAAACTTGTTTGCTGTCCTTTCTTTCTTTGCTTCAAATGTTGGGGAAAATCTCTAGTGGTTTTCTGAACTTTCACAGGCAGAAGCACATGAAGGTCAATTAAGTGTTCAGCTTTCAAGTTTAAAAGGGAGTTGATTGATAATACACTGATCTGTTAATCAGGAGTTTTATTTCAGCACTTGGGAGAGGTTGTAACTCTGGTTTGAGTACGCAGTGGTGTTTCTCAGAGAATGCTCCCAGCTTAATAGTTAAGGGCTGGATCTTTGGCCAGGGTCAGTTCAGCCGGTGAGGCACGTGCAGGTGGCAACTTGAACTGGCAGATAATCTGGATCTAAAGCTGCCTTTATGCAAAATCAGATATATTGAGAGAATGATGCCTAAAATGGGCTCTTAATAGAAAGCCCCTAAGGCTCAATTTGTGAATTTTAGCAGGCAGTGTTCCTAATTTCTTCAGAAGTGTCCATACGGAGTTACAAAAGCCTCTTGCTTTTATTTAGTTAGCTCATTAACAATTCCAAGCATTACCTAATACTGTTACACCCACTTCCAAAACTGTCCCTCCCTTAGTACCACCCTCGACACGCCTCCCCCAGTGGAGTCAGAGGTCTCAACAACCCTCGATCTTCATCCTGTCTTCCTCATCATCTCTATCCTGCATCATTTCAAGGTTTCTGGGCTTTCTGAAGAGTTTTTAGTAGATCTACATCACAGAATGTGCCTATTTTGGTTTTTTAGGTACATTCTATACAAACTAGATGTTCTTGCTAAAGTCTTTATCCATTGAAAGCCTTGATGAGGAGCATCAAACAGTATTTCAGGAGTCCAATACAAAGGTACTTAGCCAAAGTGCTGCTAAAGGAGTTATACAAAATTCTGTATAATCAGGGAGGGGTTTTAGTCACCTAGGCAATTAACAAATGAATGCATATCTCTGCTTTAAAAATTGCCTTTGGTATAAATTCTACATTCCCATTTGGGTTTATTTTAATTACCCTTGTTGGTTCTGCATTTTGGAGGGAGATTGGTTTACGCTGTTCTGGCGTTTTGACCTTTGTGGAAAAACGTGTAACTTCTGAGTTTTTCTTGTTTCAAACAAATGCCAGTTGTTAAAGAACATAATGTAGTATTGATATTTTCAGTCAAACTGTTTGTTTTTTTGTTTTGTTTTTGTTTTTTTTTTTAATGAGGCATCATCTCAGAAAGGCCATCAGTACCTGTTGTGTGTCCGTGGCAGTAACCAGCAGTCCTGTTTGACTCGTGCTGTATGACTTGGTGGTGCAATTGAATGCAATTTGAATGACACTACATGTGGGTCAGCATTAATATGAGAAAGGCAGGGTTATTGGTTTGCTTTGGAAAGTATTTTCTCAGGCAGGCAGGACAACCCTATTCCAGGTGCTGGCTCAGTTTTAGTGTTGCCAAGAGAAACTGAAGGGCAAACTCAAATCAGAGTACTTTGGTTTTGGAAAGCTAAGTGGTACTCCAAGCAGAAATGAGTGCAAAGAGCTGCTGTAAGAAAAGTCTGCCTTAATCATGCTGTCTGTGTCTTAACCATCAAATTGTCACAATGCTTGTTTTTTCATTTCACTCTTTTCTTTCCTATTTTGAAAGCGCATTATTAATTAATGCATTTCTTCCAACATGCAAGAGCTGCCCTGCAGATTGCTTCTGGGTCAGGCCATGCAGCCCACCATCCTCCTCTGGCACTGGGCAGGAGCAGATACTGAGGGGAATAGTGTGGGGGGGAAACAGGGTATAGCCTCCAGTATGGCAGTGGCCACTGGTCAACCTTGTCTTCTTGTCCCCATGTTTGCAATGTTGTACCCCTTACTGAAGTAGGAGTGTCCAGTACTTTATATTTCTTGGTTTATGTCTTCTCTTTTCAGTATTGGTTCAAAATTATGTAATTTGGAATAGTGAAAGGTCATGCTGCATGATGGGAAAGAGAAACAGGTGTTGGTTTAAATTGTTATACAAAAATGTCACTTTCTAAAGAAATGATGAGAGATTTTATGTATATATATTTTAGTTTGAAAAACGTTTCATTAAATGGTTACAAAATGTCTTCAACAGCTGTGCGTTCCTCCCTTTCTCCTTAGATTCTTTTTAAGGCATAAGCTCCTGCCCTACTGACCATGTGGCTGGCAGCCAGATTAGATCACGATACAATTACAAAACTTGTGCTTATTTTGAATACATGCTGTGAAGGGATTAGTGAGGTCAGGCTGAGAGAGGGAAAGTAGTGCCTCCTCTGATGAACTGCTCCCTAATTGGCATTAGCACAACCTCAGCCTGCCCTTGCTTATCCCCTTGGTTAGCAGATGCTGTTTGAAGCAGGTGAGTGATGTTTCTTTGGGGAGGAAAGGAGGGCTTGCTGCCCAGACGTGTTCCAAATCCGTACTCCCAATCTAGATGGCAGCAGGGATCAAAGCAGATTAAGCACGTGATTGAGGGCAGGGTGGAAGCTGGTGCTGTCAGGGTGGGGTTTGAATGCTTGGTGTCTCTCTCTCCTCCTGCTCTGTGCTACCTCTGTTTTCCTTCTCTCTGGATACTCACACAGTAAGTGCTGCAGGGGAAACCTCTGCAGTCTGCTGAGGAACAGTCTGACACCCAAAGGTGTTCTTCTGCTTTAAGCTGCTAAAGCCCCTGCCTGATGTGCTGCACAGCCACGGGGTGCTGGAAAGTGGAGCATCCTGGAGGGGGAGAGCACATGGTGGTGCTAAAACACTTTGCCCAGGCTCTGCTGTGCTCCTCTCCCAGCTTGCCCAGCAGGGAGGTAAGGTCGGGCCCTGACTGTGGCAGCACCAAGTGTGGCATCCCAAGGGACCAGAGGCTGCAAGGGGTTTTCCCTGGAGCACTCCAACTGGTACGTGTGCAAGCTGGGGAGCAGAGCGAGGGGATGCAGGGCTGTGTTTAGCATTCAAGGTCCTTCAGGGCTTGGCTTTTTCCTGAAACTGCAGCCCTGAAGAATCCCAGTTTGGCATTGTGTCGCTCCTTTCTTCACATTCACTGCTGGGTTCCTCCTAAGTCAGCAGGGAGAAACGGGGCATGAATGGAGCTCAGGAAAGCTGTGCACATCGCTCTCCGGATCTGCGCTGGGTTTTCTCCTGGGTCTGCTCGTGCTGACTCAATGTCACTGCAAAACTGGGCTGCAGCTGTGGTGTTGTTTGCAAGGCTGGCTGTGAGTGCAGCTGTGGTGCTGCTGAGCCTCTGCCTGTGTTCATTTCCCCCCCTGCTGCAAAGCTTTGAATGTCGTGTGTCCTGAAGAAAAATCTGTAGAATTAGAACGTGACAAATGCGCTGTTCATCCATACCCTTCTATCACACAGTTTTAACTGAATTTGCTCATTTTTTCCCCTCTCCTGGGGTTTCTCAAAGCTTGGATCCAGTGTCCTCACTTGTCTAAGAAAAGACTTTATGTGTGGTCACTTGCATATCATCATGAGTGTATCATACACAGCTGCAGATCTGACTCCTCTCTTACATGATACAAAAGATGCACATAAAAAAAGTCTGCCCTATTTCACACAGTGATGGCATTGAATTATTAAGAAAACAAATTTTGGTTCTGTATTCCTACATGGAGAAGACTACAGGAAAAAAAGGTCATTGCCCAAATGCCACGTATCTGTTCTTTAAGTACAATCAAAAGGTTTGTTTTGCTGAAAGTGATGTTCTTGGAGGGAGAATGAATCAGAATATTGACTAAGGCTCTCGTCCTGTTTTGCAGCCTCCGCTTTCACCTGTACAGATTTTCTCACCTCCCAGAGAGCTATCTGACTTACAATGTGATTTATCTTTGTCAATTTGGTAAATAGAAATTGTGTTCTTAACTGGCACAGAGTGAGCTTCTAGGTGTGGCAGTGATAAATTCCCTATTCCTGGGAAAAGGTGCAGCATTTTGCCAGTATCTGAAGTATTGCAAAAGTGCCCGAATAAGGTGAAACTCTGAAGTTCTAACCGTACTTTGTCAGTCCCTGAAGGGATTCCAAAAGCCATGTGAGAAGAGGTCCATGTTTCCGAAAAGGCTGGCTTTTCAGGAGCCACCTCAGCCATAAAAAAAGTCAATAGCAACTGATGCCAAAACGCATCTGCAAGATTCAGATTGTCCACGAATTTGATGTTGTTTGAGGGTTTTGTTGTTAAATTGGGAGACGAAACTCTTGTCAGTGCAGGACTTCTGTCTTTGTTGTTAACTTGGGTAGCATCAACCTGGCTGTAGACAGGCCATTCTGCATGTGCTGCAGTGGTTGGTGCCCAAATAACCTGCTATAAACATGAGATGACCCTGAACTCTTCTCTTCTTACAGGGCATTGAGCGACTTAAAAATCAGAAGCCAACCTGGGAGAAGATCAGTGGCTGGGAAGGAATGAAGCTGGCGTTTGGTGGTGCCTTCTCCTTGGGTTGGTTCAACCCCTTTTCAAACCTGAACTGTGAAAGCCCAGCAGAGGCTGAAGTGGCAGCAGCAGCTCCTGCGTCTGAAATACTGACCCAAGAAGAAATCGAGCAGTTTCTTGCTCGAGATGTTGCCATCCAGATGTTACACGAATAAGCAAAGCATCCTCCACAGTACCAGGAGAAGCTTTCAGGTGGTTTTATTTTTAGTAACTACTCGTGCTGGAGATTTAAGGGTTGTTTTTTAACATACTTTTGGTGCATTAAAAAGTTCAGGAGTATTTGTCTGGAAGCCAGGAACAGCACTAGCAGAAGCAATGCAAATCTCCAGAGAGAGCTTTATAAGTGATGAGGTTTATAAGCTCCTTTTCAGACCTGTGTCAACTGCTTTACTGAGCTTTTCTTACATGGCCTTTAAGGATGGTTTATAATTGTCAGATAGATTGGTTCCAGTTCCCAGAAATGTGGAAGCCTGGTTATCTAGGGAGTCTGGTTAATCTTTTGTTCTTACAGCCTTCTGGAGAACTAAATGAGTGATGGCAAGATTAGCCCAGCTCTGAAAGCTTTTGTGAAAAACACATCCTCTTCAGCCCATCTCATCCTATGGATGCTGCCTCTGGGTTATGAAAGTTGCTGGTGCACAGGTCTTAGCCAAGGTGGGATACAGGGCTATGGATGCAGCAGATGGACAAGTTTGCCCTGGGTGTAATTCTTTTGGGCTCTGATATATGTCCAGGGGTAAATTTTTACCATCTGTGCTTGTGGGGCTGCCCAAGACTGGTGGTGCTTGTCGGAGCTGTAGGACTTGTGGTGGTGCCAGGCTGGCAGGAGCATTTGGCCGTGGTCCATGCAGCCAGGAACAGGCAAATGTTGGCTGTGTTGTCGAGCTGCTGGTGGGGGGAAGCTTTTGCCCCAGGGCTGCAGGTTCTTTTTGCACAGAATATGTGTGGAGCCGGAGCTTCCTGGCCAACCTCTGCAGCCCAGAAAGCAGGCAAATGGTCTAGGCCAGGTACCAGGGCTATTTCTGCAGTCAGAGAGAGAGAGAGCGAGAGCGAGAGAGAGAGAGAGAGAGAGAGAGAGAGAGAGAGGGGAATACCCCACTGATTGAGGTAGTGCCTCTCCCCATTTGACTTGTCTAATTTAGATGTCTCTCTTTTCTTCTTAGCTAGAGTTAGTTGGGAACAAATAGTGCCTCTTAATCTTACTGGGGTTTAACATTGTCCTAAAAG
Organism: Formicarius rufipectus; assembly: GCA_013399695.1. Lineage (NCBI taxonomy): Eukaryota > Metazoa > Chordata > Aves > Passeriformes > Formicariidae > Formicarius > Formicarius rufipectus. Next base: position 1,340,979 of record VXAU01000979.1, on the reverse strand, counting down.
TATGTGCCATTGTGCAGGGTTTCCTTACTCTGATCTTGCAGCCAGCTCCTGGTGGATGCAGGTTGCCATAAAGAGGGAACACACATCTCTCAAAGAAGGCATCACTGCAGGTGGCAGCAGTTGCAGCAAAGTCATGCAAGGGTGCTGCTATGCCTTGTGTTCAAATGCACTGCAAACACTTGGCATCCTCCAGAGGTCAGGGTAGTTTTGATTTAGACTTTTTCAAGTGTTTTGGATTTTTGGTTTTGGTTTTGTTTTGGTTTGGTTTTTTGTTTGTTTGGTGGTTTTTTTTTTTCCTTCTGTCATATCCCTTAGCTTAATTGTCATTAAATTTGCAGGATAATAGAGATGCGTTCCTGGTTTTCCCCCCACAGGACATGCTTGATTTTTATCTCCCCCTCCCCTGTAACATGGACCAAAGGTAACTGCTTCTTCTCGAAAGTAATACAAAGGAGTTTTTGGGATGAAAGCATGGTATAGCAAGAGATCTATATGAAGTTTTTATTATTTATAGGAGTGATATCAAATGGAATTTATGCAAGATTTTTAATTTAATTTTTTTTTACCTCCTAAAGTCATCTTAGTCTGTGTTAATGGTGTGACATTCAGGGCTACTGTGGAAGAATGGGATTCTCTCTTGGACTTGCTCTCTACCATAGCAGTCCCTTTTTCTGGCAAAGGTACTGGGAACAGAGTGGCTTGACTGTTAAGAACACGTCTTGTGTAAAATCCAAGGAGCACTTCCAAACAGTTGTCCCATCCATCCTCTGTTCCCTCTGGATGTCTCTCCCCTTTGTCAATGAAAAATAGATCTAGAAAAAAAAATCATTAGGAACTGTGTATTTATAACCTTTTGGAAAAAGGGAAACATGCTGCATTTGAGGGGAAATGAGGTACCCTCTCATGTCATTTACACATCAGGTCTGGATGGTTTTTGCCCCGTGCAACAGTGTGGTATTGAGGGAAGAGGCTCTCCTGCACCAGCCTGCATTCCTCTCTGTCAACATCCCACAGGAAAGGGACATCAGGGGCATCCTCACATCCATAAGGGATTTCCTGTAGGGAGTACTGGGGATGTTGAAGGTGGAAGAATAAGAGTGCCCTTTTTAGCTCATGCTTTCTAATTTTGGCTTGCTACTCCACCTCTGCATCCAGTTGACCTCCCTGCCTCTGGTGCTGTGTCTGCAGAGGGAATGGTGCTACAGGGAGGAACTAGATAATGGCTAAAGGTCACGTTGAGGCAGGCATGTGGGGTTGTCAGCCTGGGAGGGACCCCCATGTGCTGCATTTCTCAGGACATGGAGCCCCCTGGCATGGTTGTGGGTAGGCATGGATGCAGGCAGTGTGTTTTCTCCTCCACTCTCTCAAACGTGGTTCACCTCATCATAGCAGGTGTCCTTTGCTTCTGTTTCCCACCTCTCGTATTGTACCTCAGGTGATGGCATTTTGGGGTTTGTTCTCTTCTTAACAGGTGAAACAGAAAAGCAGTGTGGAGAGGAGGGTGAGAGCCAGAACATCCATCTCCCCTCTTGCAGTTACAGTTTGAGTGGGAGTCAGGGACATGTCCCTGTGCCTTATGCAAAGGGATATGCTTTATGCATGGACAGACAGCCCAGCCCCAGCTCTGGTGCCCCCAACACCTGGTGGGGTGACTTCCTATGTGCAACAAATCAATTCTGGTGTTTCTTGGCTGTCAGTCCCCCTTGTCCTCCTCTTCTTTCTCCCCTCCCAAAGTCTCAGTACCCCTCAGTGTATCTCTTCTCTGTCTCTGTAGTGTGACAACTGCCAGAAATCTCAAAAATCTTCACAAGTTTGAAAAAATCTGCTTTATCCACAGCTTTAGTATAAACCTCCTCCTTTAATGATTACATGGCAGCTGGAAACCAAACATGATTCTCATGAAATTGAAACCCAACCCTCCATTTTCCTTGCCTTCCCCCCACACCCTTCTTGTCCCTTGTTAAGCTGTGCCTTCATCTTCAAGCCATGCTGCTATAGTCCCATCTGGGTTCTGGCTGGACTTTGGCAGGCTCCAGGGAAGGCTCTCCTGGAGAGCATGCTTGTGGTGGTGGGCTGGGGACAATGCTGCCCCTGCACTGCTCAGTCCATGGTCCACTGCAGATCCCATCACCGCTCTGATGTGAGGTGTTAATGTGTGGTGGACAGAGTTGTGGCAGACATGGAAAGTGTTCTTGTACTTCTTACCTGGTGTCTTCTGCAGCAGGTTTTCTATGCAAGTAAAGAATTTACATCCCCTGAGAAAATATGTTTTTTTTTTGCTGTTTGTAACTCCTTTTTGTGCCTTCAGTTGTTATTGTACTTACTAAAGGACTAATACTTCATCTGCCAAGGAGCACCTGCCCTGAGGACATGATGCTCATGGACCCTGTACCCACTGCCTGCAGAGAGGAGCTCCCACTCCCTGCTGTGCCACCACACAAGGTGGATTTTGGGGGACCCAGTGCTGCTGTAGGGCATTGGTACATGGTGGGCAGAGAGGGGCAGCAGCCATCTGTGGCCCAGCAGCTATCTCTGAAACATAAGAGAGTGGTTAAAATCTTCTTTTTTGCCCTTTTTGTCCTTCCTTTTTTTATTCCTCCTCCCTTTTTATGTATTGGCCCATAACCAGGTGTAATCACCATTTCTTTTTCCCCCCTCTCTGTGGCCTTAATGCTTGAGCATTTGCCTTTTAAATAAACAAAAAATAACCCCTTATAAGACTGTGTGGCTTAATTTTCTCTTTACTCATGGAAATGCTGGAAACCCCAGTGCCAGGCTGCTGCTGGCCACGCTGTGGTGATGCTGTGGGGCAGAGCAAGCCCTTGGGTGGTGGGCTCAGGAGTGGCTGGCATGTGCAGCGCAGTGGTGGGATCCAGCTGTGCACAGCTGTTGTTTTCTGTGTGACTGTGGCTGGAAGAACTCCAAATGTACACTGCCATCAAGGTTCTGCCTGGAATTCAGCAGCATTCAGGGTGGAGGGGGAAGACCAGGGGTTCTACATTTCTAGGGAAGCACTGATAATGCAGCAGGAGATGGTACTTCTACCAAAAATGCCTGAAAATCCCCCAAAGAGGTGGCAGAGGCAGAAGTGTATGAAAAAATGGTGTTTGGGGAGACTGCCAGGTTTGCTCCTTCTGTGCTCTAAAGACAAGGAAAGGTGCATGCCAGGACATTCTCCAGATGGTTAGCTGGGAGGGAGAGGGAATCACACAGGAGGGATTTGCTTGAAGTGTTCCTTGAGCTGCACAGCAGCCCGTGGTGCAGTGAGGGTCCTGGGAGGTCCCATGTAGGACCACAGCACCCACCAGGCTCAACCCTCCCCTGGCTGAAGCTGGCACCATCCCAAGCTCCCATCCTTGTGGCGATATCACACAACCCAATCACACGGTCGGTTTTAACAATGTTTATTGAAACACAATTAAGTGCAATCAACGCAACTGTGCCCTTTAAGTCAGGCTAATTCTTTAGCTTAATGGCATTTGTGCTCTTTACCCTGAAAGTACTATCCAGCAATCAAGGAGGCAAGAAGTGCCTGAGACACCCAGTGATGCGACGCGTTTAAGCAAGGCCCCCGTTTGCACCCCACCGAGGCACTGATCCTACTCGACGACAGTGATGGGCTTCTCTGCAGAGATCCCTTTGATCTGGTTTGAGGTCAGCTTGGCTACCAGTTTCTTCTCTCCCACTCTTGTCGGAGTGCAGATTACTTCAGACTTCATGATCCTGCCAGGCATTATATCCCTAAGGACAAAGGAAAAGCAAACAATCCCAACATGAGTTAGGGCTGGTGTTTGCAGCTGTTGAAGAATTTCACTTAAAGAAATAGGCAGTGCGTGTGTTTAGGGTGGGTGTTTCCCCTCTCTCCTGACCACTGTGCAGCAAGTGGGGCCTGGCATGGTGGCACTGGCTGGTGGTCCCTTTGATCCTGGGGACCTGACACACTGAATTCAGCCCTGAAGGAAGCAGCTGTGTTCACATGGCTGTGCAGCACAAGGCATCACAGCAGGAGTGCAGGGGGAGCCCCTGCCAAGCCCCAGTGCCCTGAGCATGGCAACCTCTGTGTGGGTCTTTCTGCTATGTGGATTGTGGCCAAATGTGGTCCTCTTACTCCAAATTCGCTAACAATTTATCCAAGGGAAATTTAAGAAAAAAAAAAAAAAGAAACAAGAGTCCTGCCATGGTCATTTCATACTGGGCTCATCTCCTTACCCCTGATCAAATGTTGTCATCTTAAATATGCCCAAGCCCTCCACCAGCAGCTTGCAGTTTTCCAGGGCCACGTTCAGCTTGTTCTTGAAGATGAAGGCACAGTTGAACTCCTCATTCAGTTTGGCAATTTCTGGCATCTGACAGAGGAGGAAAGAGAGAAACAAACGCAAAGATCAGGAATCAGAGAGGTAATAAAGGTACCAGAGCTGTTGCAAGCTTGCTCCTCACCACCAGCATAGGTGGGACAACCCCTTCCACCTTCCCATCCTTTCCACCCTCCCATGGCACTGCGTTTTCCCAGCTGGTTTCTCAAGATGTTTTCCCTTCAGAAGGGAGAGCTATGGAATTAGAGATGGGCTCTGTACAAACTGTCCTCTTCCACCCCCTTAACTTCAGCAGCCCTGCCTTCCCATTTCAGGTGGGGCAATAAAATTTTCATTTCATGACTGCTTTCAACCTTCAAATAACTGTTGAATAGCCCAAGAAAATGCCAAGGACTGAGCATCCCAGGAGGCAACAGTTTGGGAGATCCCCCTGGGAATGCTAACACCGCTGTGGTGCCACACTGAGCAGGGCTTTTAACCCTCCTTCCCCAGGAGCCCACCTGACTGGTGCCTGCCTCACCTGGATGGTGATGGGGGGGTACTCAAATCTCATTGATGTCTCCTTGGTGAGTTTGTCATTTGTTTCCTTGACCTCAGCAATGGCAGTGACCAGGATGAGCACTTCATCGTCCATTGAGGAGAACGCCTTCATGTACGCGTCAGGGGCTATTTTCAGAGGGATCTGCCTCTCTGCAAGAAGAAAATACAACTTGATGCTTCATCACACACTCAGGAATTGGGTGGCAAAACCAGCTCTGCTGGCTGCTGTCCCAGGGTGTGGGATGAGCTGTGTTTCCTGAGACCATCCTACTCTCCCTTCAGGACACGGACCCTGTCAGAGGAAGCCCTGGCTGGGTGGGTGGTAGATGGTACAAGCAACCCATGGGAAGGGTGGCTGAGTCCCCACCATCCCTCTGCCCAGACAAGCACTGGCACAGGCTCACATCCAGCATCTCAGCAGCCCTCATCCCTGGCTGCCCCTGCACTCAGAGGTTTGAGGTCAGGTACATCTAAACCGGTGTCCCCTGGGGTTTCTCTGAGGAGTTTCTTGCTATAAAATTGATGGCTTTCCTTGCACTTCAGATTTTATCTTTAATTGCCTGGACAAGCTTCCAGTGGCTCAGAAAAACCTTGAAATCATCAGTGATGGTGCCTGGGCATTGCTTTAGCTGCAAAGCTTGCTGGCTTCTGGGAATAAACCCAAAAATGCCCATCCTTTTCCCTAAATGCATGTATGCATGTATGTATGTAGATTTGTGTTCTACCCTGCTGCATTTTGACAGTCCCAGTACATGTGTGAGGACATTCAGCACTCAGCAACAGAAAAGAATTTATTTTTTTTTTCCTTAGGAGTGACTCATGGAATGAGCAAGAGTTGTTAATTATTCATCACTTGTTAGTCTCTTGCTTAGCAAATTTCAGTTACATTGCTGGGGATCAGAAGTGCAGCTCAGGTCACTCAAAGATGCACAATGCACAGCAGCAAATTGCTCATGGGATCGGCCAGGCAGGCAGTCATGAGGTGGGAATTTGCTTGGGAGAAGAAGTCAGAAATAACACTCACCAACATCACCACCACCATTATTAGAGTGGCAAACACAGGAGCAAAAAAAAAAAAGGCTGAAATTCCCAGTTACCTAAACCCTGTGAGGGATCTGCTCCATATGGACACACACAAAGCCTGCAGTGGCATCTTTGATGTTTATACAGTAAGGACAAGGGTGAATGCTCTGGCACACCTCACACTGTGAAAACCTCTGTCTGCCCACTCTGATGTATTTCTAACCACCTCACTGAAGCTGCAGCAGGAGCAGGGCCTTCGTGCTTTGGTCCCTGCTACAGAGGGATCCCAGTCTATAACTGAGACTTCTGAATGCAGTAACAAGGGGAGGGGGATAGCAGGCAGGCGACTTCTGCTCTTCACAAAGTACAGAGCCATACACTGGTCTACAGTGGAGCTATTACAAATCGCACACTGCCTCAGTAAATAATCCACAGAACACAGCAATGTTGCTGTGCTTACCAGAAACGCCTTCAAGCCTGATGGTCTCCTTCATAGTTCCAAGGTTGGCCTGAACTTTTCCGGTGTAGTACTGCAGCTGGCAGGAGCCAACAAGATCAATGGTCCAGCTCCCAGGAATAGAGGTCTTCACTGTGATGGCCAGTTCGAGGGGATTGCCAGGATGCAAAGGTTCTGTATTGGTTATCTCAATCTGGAGCCCAGTCTTGGTGAGTGTCTCGTGCAGGACCACAGGCCTGTTGACAACCATGCTGTGATTCGTAACCATAGCGTAGCCTGAACGAGGAGTCATTCCTGAAGGGCGTATGAAGCTGTAAGCTCTTTCCATAGCCTTCCTCTCCTCTTTGGATCCTGGATAAAGAAAAACATGGGTAATAGCTGTGTCTTGATCTCCTCACCCAGAGCCATCTTCCCTTTATTTATGATTCTGTTGCTGAGCAGAGAGGATGGGGGATGTCAGGGCACCTCCAGCCTCTGCTCAGGAGACCTTCCTATTTACACGAACATCAAATCTAACTGCAGCATTTTGGATTGGAAGACTTTCCTGAAAGACACACTTTTAGAGGATGGATGCTCTTAAATTTTTCAGCCTGATATTTTTGTCCTCACTGGAAAGGGTTTAATAGCCTAAGACAACATGGTTGGATCTGAGAATTTATGGGAGGTGATGTGGGACTTTTTCTTTCCAGTGTTGTCTGGGGGATGAAAAGACAAAAAGAAAAGGAATGAAGAAATAAAGCAAGTCTGGCAACGAGGTTCAGCACTCAGCCCATTTCACTGCCTGCAAGCTTGCTTGACCCTAAAGAACAACCTATAGGTGTCACTGTGGGCATGAGGATGCCCAGGGCCAATGCTGCCTCTCGGGGGCCTCCAGGTCTTACACCAGGTTTGCCACTGCAACCACTCCTGCAGTTTTCTCAGGCTAAAATGCATGTTTTTGGGGTGACCTGCATGGCCAGGGCTGGCCTTTTGGCACTAGGTTAGAGGGTGGGGGCAGTCACCTTCACGGTACTTGTACTCCAGGGTGATGTCTTCCCTCTTGTTCTGCCCCACAGCTTTGGTGCTGATGTTCCTGCCGATATCCTGGGTCTCCGCGGTGGCCTTGATGAACTTGTTCTTGCCATTCACCTTCTTGACGATCCAGTAGACTTGGTCAGCGTTCACCTCCGCGTACACAAACTTGGCATCGTAGGGCAAATACACATCTCCCTCTTTGACAGCCTTCACTGGGCAGGGACCACACTGGAAAATACCTAGAAAGGGCATTCAATAGCAGTTGATTTTTCCAAATCTGAGCAGTGAATCCAGTTTTTGTTCCACTCTCTGACACACTCAAGCAGGAGTCTGGGGCCATGCAGTAAGTAGTCTTCCAACTCAGTAATGAACTCCAAAAGCTCTCATTTACCCCACAGCTGCTTTGGCTTTTTTATAGATTGCCAAAGTCTGGTAAGAGGCTTCACGTGTTTCCCCTCTCTTAAATAAGGTTAGAAAGGCACAGCTTGGCTATGGAGTTAACTGAGTCCAGACATCTGTGTTTAATCTCCAAGCAATACTCCACTCTCTGCACTCTCTTGAGAATTAATGTTATGGGGTTTTTTCTGCTTCTAAATTCCATGAATCTGTGCAGTGAGGGTAGTCACCAATTTTGGTGGTCAGTCCTCTCATCTACCAATGATCAGCTTCATGACCTCCATGGCTTAGATGTTCTCTAACCTCTGAAATGACATTCATGTCCCCATAGAATTCTACAAAGTTGTTTTTCTGCTTCCCATCCTGGCCTGACATGGCAGGATTGAGACCTCCTACTTTAGGGTGTCACAACCCCAGTGCATGAAGTTGTGCATGGGGAGTAAGTGCTTTGCTGATTGGGGAGCGTGGCTTTCATACAAAATGTCCCTGCCTCCCTCAGGAGCTGCAGAAGAGCCTTTCTAGGCAAATCCTACCTTTACTTTGCTCCTGAGGGGTTGCATCGATCGTCTGCCAGCCATCGAACCCTTGGGGCAGGTCTGTCCTCTTCATCCAGACATCATTCCACACATGGAAGTTCCTGCATGCATTTGGGTTGGAAAGAAAAGGAGTGATATGTTACAGCCTGAAGAGTCACAATCTCCTCCCTTAATCCTTTAGTAAGGGCAGATTTAAAGGGTATTTGTGTGCAACCCTGTGAAACCCAGGCTTTCACTCTCTCCTGGGCAATAGAAATTCTCAAAGGAATTGCTGGGAGTGGGAAATTGGGCACAGCAAGGCAGCACAGGGTGTATTAGGAAGCATTAGCCCCATTTGGCAGTACCAGACAGAGTCGAGGGACATCGAGTTCAGCTTTTCTCCAGCTTCATTCAAGTAAGTGTCAACTCTCAGGTTCTCCTCCGTATCGTGTGCCGAGTTGAAGTTACTCACGCAGCGGGATGGGACTCCCAGGCAACGCATGACTGCAGCACAGACAGACAAAACACAGGACCACAAAATCACTCAGGTTGGTGGGGCACCTTTTGGGATCATCTTGTCTCACTCATCCCACTGTCCATGCAGGATCCTCTAGAGGAGGTGCCCAGGACTGTGTCCAGATGGCTTTTGAATACCTCTAAAGATGTAGACTCCATAACCTCTCTGGAAAACCTGTGCCAGTGCTTGGCCACCCTCATGGTGAAAAGAACTACTTTCCCATGTTCAGGCAGAACCTCCCATGTTTTAGGTTGTGCCTATCACCTCTGCTCTTTTCACTGGGGATCACTGAGTAGAGGTTGCCTGTGCCCTACTCCTTCCTGTCAGGTATTTATACATAAAGGTAAGACCCGCAGAGCTCTCTCTTCTCCAGCCTGAGCAGTCCTGGCTCCCTCAACCTCTCCTTTCTGCCACTTCCCCTGCTCAAAGGCACAGTAATTTGGCTTATTAGCACAGTAATTAGGATGTCAGAGAAGGGAGACAGTTCCCCACTTACCTGTATTGAGGACTCCTGCGAAGACCCAACACTGGCCAAAACCGATGGGCTTCTTTGTTTTGTAATACTTCTGCAAAATTGTGACACTCCCAATCCAATCCATGGGGGGTGTCCCACCCCTGTAATTCCCTGACCAGTTTCCCAGCAGGACACCGCTGTCATCATTGGCATTAACCTGTGGCCACACACACATGCAAAGAAGAAAAACAAAAGGATGAGGCTGAATGAGGCTTAAACCCCCGGGGTCTCTGCCCACCCTGTGTCTTGCCAGAAGCCCCACAGCCCTGTGGCACCCAACAAGGCTGCTGGTGCTGTCTGGGGGCTCCCCTGGTTGGAAACCCTCTGCTTGGTTATCTAGAGGGAGGTGGCACCGCTGCTTGGGGTAGTCAAAATTAACCCTGCACCCAGGGCTCCAAGAAGGGTCCCACCACAGGCAGCAGTTACTCCAGCAAAATCCAACCCTTGTGTTGACCCTGCCAACGCAGCTGATGAGGAAGGACAACCACTGGGGCAGCGGCAAGCTTTGGAGGTGGGGATATACTTTGTTTTGTCCACCTCTTCCATTGACCCAAAATGTCCCTGACTTTTTCCCTGCAGTTTCCCAAAGAAATCCATTTCAGGTGCTTCCTGAAATGGTGTTCATGGTCCCAGGGAAAGAAGAGCAAGGAAGAAAGGAGGAGGGAGTGCTGGAGAGACAAAATGCTTCACTGAGAGAGGCTTACCAAAGCAGACATGGCTCTGGACACATGTGCAGGATCCCTTCTATTTTCCAGACTGAGTTTGCTTTTGTCCAGTAGATACATGCAGGCATCCAAGACGAATTCCTCAAACTGTTTTGGGAAGAAAATGGAGGCATCTTAATATGCTGCTTTTCTAAAACAGAATTTGCTTGTCACTGTAAAGCAAGTATTTGGAGGAAACTCTCCGACAAGCCCTAACTTCTAAACTTCCTTTATGATATTAAATTTTCGAGGCTAAAGGTCTTCCCAAGGCTGTTCTCTCCAAAGAAGGGCTAAAATGAAATCCCACCTCAGAAGACAAAAGCCTGTCTCATGTAGCTTGCAAAGTTGGAATTTGACCCAGTAATCTTTACACCTGTGAGTAGTACCAAGTCACCAACGTCATATCCCTGCAACTCTGCAAATTACTCACAAGAGTAATGAAAATTTAAGACCACTACAGCTATTCAGTCTATTGACATAGGTACAAAATGAGCCTTGGAAAAAAGAAAGGTACGTAAATGCAGATTACTACAGCAAAGATTCCAAATTAGCAGTTGGTGATAAGGCTCCCTGAAATCCAGTTCACAGAGACGTCAAACATCCGATCCAACGAAGCCTGGCGGAATATCAGTATCAATTCTCATTGCTCAACAGCAGAATAAATATTAGGATAGGAACAGCCCTGTGGATCATGCCCTTTAGCCCCTTTTGTGCAAAGGCATCAATGAAAGCACCTTTGTTGGGCTATCTGTATCCTGCAGCTTGAAATTACAGGCTTATAAAACAAACAAAAAAATCAAAACCAGAAAGCAGATTCCAGGTTTGGTTTTTTTTGTTTTTTTTTTTTTTTTTTTTTTTTTTTTTTTTTTTTTTTTTTTTTTTTTTTGCGTGTTTTTTTTTTTTTTTTTTTTTTTTTTTTTTTTTTTTTTTTTTTTTTTTTTTTTTTTTTTTTTTTTTTTTTTTTTTTTGGTGTAGTTGTTTCTTTTTTTTTGATGGGAAATTCTGAGTAGTTAGGGTGCAGGATACTCCATTTGGGTGGCTGTGTGCTTTCTACAGGGTGCAAATAAATCTGCTCTAGCATCCACCTGTAACCTCTGATCCAAACCAGTTAGACATTCTGCTCCTCTGGAGTTATCTCAGGCAGTGTGAAGGAACACCCTTCCTGAGAGAGTGGCTGATTGTGTCCTGGCCCAGCTGCCAGTGAAGGGACCACTAGAAAGGTGATAACCTCTGCCAGTACTTCCACCTTTCTGATTCCCGATCATGATGCAACAGGTACGTCATCAGATTTTTTCCCCCCTGTCATCCCTCTCCATGGCTCATGAGCTGGTTATCAGCAGCTACAGTTGCACAAGAGCAGGAATTTCCCTAAGGAAATTTTTTTCAATCAGAAATACTCTGCCCTAAGTTTCAACATCCTTTGCCAGGGGTCACATAATCTGACTATAAGCGTGCTGTTAAACCCTGTTCTCCAGCTGGGGGTGGGTTACTCTAAGCAGGTGAGCCCTCTCAGTGAAGCTGACAGAACCATTCCAGCATTTTTTGCTACTGACAGGCTTAAACTGTTTGATTCACTGAAGCAAATGCCCAAGGGATGAATAAGGGTAAGAGAGCCAACAAGACAGCTGTGTTTTACCTGCCCAAAATTCCAGGGCCTGTCATAGATGTTGTATGAAGATCCAACGTAGATGTAGCCCGTGTCATTGAGCACATACTCCCTTCTCTGTGCCTCATCGTCCAGGAAGACGGCATCATCTGGAGGAACAAGAACCCCCAGAGGTGAGGTGGCTTGCACACATTATGCAAGGTTTCCCCTGGAAAGCTAAACAGGAGGGATTGATGGTCTGCAACACTCACAACCAAATAATGACAATAGAGCACTCACATCTTGTTCCTATTGTCAAAGCATGTCCTATAAGATTAATCTTTATTTTCCTCTTGTCCTTACTACATGACCACCCTTTTATTATAACAGAAACCTTATTTCTGAACACTGTAATGAACCAGGTAGACAGCAGAGAGAACTGGGGGACAGGTTCCAACCAAGAACATTTGTTTTTTGGGCTGGTTGTTTTTCATATGGATTTTAAGCCAACTCATTCCTCTCAGTTAACCCTTGCGCTGTCTCGGGGAAACAGAAAGGGATGACATAGAGGTGCAAACAGAGGTGACAGAAAGATGGCCCATCTGTTCCATCACTGGAGAATGCCCAGTAAGGAGCTGGCTCACTGCTATTGTCCAGCTTCCTGCTGGCTCCATGAGTTGTTATTTGTGGTGTTTTATGGGGAAAAAGCAAGGTATGTAAGAAAAAGAGGGAAAACATGAAGCAAAGTTCTGCTGGGGATAGCGTCTGGCAGCAGTAATTATCACTCCCAGCTGCAGGACCACTCACCTTTACACCAGGGATTGAACAAAAGGTAGACAACACCATTTTCAGGTTTGTAAATGCCAGACTGTGTCTTCACGTGCAGGGTGTATTTTCCCACTGGGGCATTGGGTGAGCTGGTGACAGACAGCAGGCACTGAGGGGAAAACAAGGAGAGATGGCATGAGGGACACTCCACCATGGCTACAGGCATGGCACAAACATGGCACTACAGAACTGGCACAAGTGGCAAAGCCATGGAGGTCCATGCAGAGAGAGAGGGAAAGGCAGTGGGATGGGGCAAATCCTGTCCGCACGCAGGGTGGGGAATAAATTAGGTAGGGCAAGGTTGTTGCCCAACTAAAATTATAGGACTAAGGGAAAGCAGGACAGGGGTGTGAGGATGATTTGCTCCGTAGTTTCTGGTGGGCTTGGCACTGGGCACTGAGCCCCTTGTCCCCACACTCTACCTCTCTGCCACCCTTCTTGACCACGGAGATCTTCCACCCGCTGAAATCCTCCCGCTCCGGTTTCAGCGACAACAGGCTCCCCCTGATTCTCAATGGATTTTCGCCTGGAAAGAAACCCAAGACAACATGCAGGAGGTTGCACAGGTCTGCAGTGCCCGTGCAGTGCCAGCAACTGGCAGCTGGAGGCTCCCGGGGCTCTCTGGCTCTGCCCGGTGGCCGCAGAGGGGATCCCACTTACCGATGCTAAAATGCAGTGACAGCTTGTCGGCGGCCCTCACCTCCCTGTTGAGGATGACCTGCACGTTGAAGGGCTGCCCACGCCGCACCACCAGGTGCTTGGTGTTGTACCCATCCGTGTGGTGCTCACGGGTGTTCTGGCTTTTGAGTAAGTCAACCCCAGTGGCCTTCAGGCTGGACTCTGGAAAGACATTGGCAGAAAAGGAGAGAGGAAATAAAAGCGTCTGAGGGTCAATTGCTCAGTGAAGTTTTCTCCTTATTGCAGCCCTGTGAGTCATCAAACATCTAGAGTGACCAGTGACCCAGTGCAAGGAATCGCATCGAGTATTGCCGTGACTCACAGGCTGTCAAATAACAATTTACACTATCTTCTATTGCTTCTCATACTCAGTCAAGCAGGGTGTAAACCAAATGTGCCAAAATTCAGCTCCCTCAGTTGTTGAAATCCCCAGTTCCTCTGGGATGCCAAAGGCCTGGGAAATGCGACTCTTCATGACACTGAAGCCGATTCTTTACATTTCCCCCTCAAAAATTAGTCCCAAATAATATCACAACATCACTTAATATCACAACGTCATCACTTAACCTCTTGTGGAAATCTGCATATGTGAATATTTGCAAGGTTTGTTTTCTTTTTCCAGGGACTTGGTTACCTCTGCGACCTGAGGAATGAGAGGAAGGTCAGAATCTCTCTGTGCTGAAGGATGCTGCCTGCCTAGGGGGATGTTAAATGTGGGGGGCAAAGCACTAAGAATTATTATATAGTATAATATAATAATGTATAATATATATAATATAGCACCAAATATAAAATTATGTATTGATATTCTTTGCNCTTCCAACCCAAACCATTCTATGATTCTATTGTAATACAAAATAATATAAAATAAATAGAATAAAAGAATATAAAACAATATAAACACTCAGAGGTTGACCTCAGACACCCTGGGCAGTGCAGAGGGAGGCAGAGTCACACTGCAGCAGCTCAGGGCCAAAGAGTAGGAGGTCGAGGCAGGAGCTTGTTCCTACTCTGGGTGGACTCCCACAGCACATTCACCTCAGGGCACTGCTCCCCTTCATGACAACTGGTGCTTTCCCCAGGTGTCTTCAGCACAGGTTTGGACTCCAGCAAGAATCCCTTGTGAGTGCCTCACTCCCATTCCTGCCCAACAGAGCGGTTGATTTTGTAAGACATACCATTTAAAATCCCTGGCTCCTCAGCTGGCTTTTACTCCCACATCCCTGGATGGAGGCAGGGCTGGGGAAAGCCTCAGCACCTCTGTGCCCAGCAGGTCACAGGTCAGGACTGTGGTGTAGGAGTGCAGCTCTGAGAGGTACAACCCGGTGATGTACTTGAGCAAAGGGAAAGGCTTCAGCTTTCAGTGATGATGGGAGCTTGGGGGTCAGTGCATCAGTCTTTGGCAGGCTGCCTGGGTATGACAGGGAAAGCCAGAGCATGCTGGAATGTGGCCGAGCTGTATTACTTTGGAAGCATTTTACCTGTCTTGTACATGCCCATTAAATATCCTCAAAGGATAAATTCCGTGTGAACAGCAGGGAGTAACAATACCTCATAAGCACTTGTCTCATGAGTGATTCAGATGAAGACATGGGAGAGGCAAAACCTGCTTACGGTAACTTAGAAGTTAACAAGTCAAAGGCATAATGGCTGAAGGGATTAATTCGCCAAATGTCTTGACAGATTTGCATGATACAGGGCAACCATGCTGAGTATCAACAAGAGCCATCCCTGTCACTGACGAGTCTGAAATCTGCTGCTATGAGAGATGCCACATGCAGGGCTGGACCCAGGGCAGGCTGAAGTTGGTGTCACACTTCCTACTGCAGCCTGTGCTGGGCAGCAACTCCAGCCTCGAGTAAACTGAACTGAGCAGATTACTACCTCCCTGTGTTTCTCCTTAGTAACTATATAAACCATATTTATCTTAATTACATTACAGCTATCAGTGCCACAGCAAATAGACTTAAAATTGACCAGCACCTTTTGTTAACTGATTTAATCTTCAAGTGCTTTTTGTTTGCTCACTGCATGCCAGTTGCCAACCTTGGGCTGATGCTTTGTGCAACGGGGTGTGAGTGTGTTTATGTCAAAAAACTTCAGCTGGAACTAGCAGCTTGATCCTCTTGAGGACAAAGAGGAAGTGCATCTTCCTCAGCATTAAGAAATCTTCAAACACTAGAGCTGCTCAACCGTGTTCTTTATGGGAACCCTAGTGCTGTGCTGAGAAGATACCAGAACACAGTCCTAAGGACGGGAGAGGGTTATGAAGGGATGTGGGAATCAAATGCATAGGATGGCTGTGGGAAAGGGCCCTGGGGAATCCATCCTTCCAGCATGCCTTAACTTAGGGACTGCATTTCCATGCCCTTTTTCTGGTCATCACCAATGTTGAGGATGCACAGGGGAAATCCACAGTCAACAGCTGCCTTGGAATATGACCTGCCAAAGACCTGTCCCCACTCAGCACTGCCCATCAATCCCACTGCATTTATTCCTGTGCAAACACACCTGTGATAACCTGTGACCTGCCTGGCACGGTGTCCTGCACCAAGGAATGCCTCGGAGCGAGCCAGTGGCACACCCATCACCACATCCCAGGGGGCTTGGCCACAGCCTGTCCTCCCTGGGCAACCACAGACTCTGCTTTCAGCTTCCTGCTCTGCTCCCTGGCCAGGGCATGGAGCTGGGCACCCACACACCCCGAGTCTGGCTGCCTGCAGGCACCTTGGTTTGCCAGCAGGGAAATTAATGATTTACAGCAGAGCTGAGCATGCCAAGAACGCGTCCGCTCACGGGATAGAGGCTCCAGCTGCGAGAGGCAGTTCTGTCTGTGATCGCTCCTGGGCCAGGCCAGAAGCAAACCCAAATCCTGAATGCTGTCAGATTTTAGTCTCCTTTTTAAAGAAGAAATGTCAAGGCAGCATTTTTGTCTCCTAGCTGCATGATTTATCAGTCAAAGAGCTAGTTCCTACATTAACCCGCTGGCCCCATTGCATTGCTACCTGCCTGGAGAAGATGTTCAGAGCTTCAAGAGCACAGTGATCAACCAGGACAAAAAAGGAGACATGAGGACTTGGCATCGGTAAGGATCTGGGGCCTTTTTTCCCTGAGGATGATGAGGTGATGGGATTTTAAAAACTAAAAAAGATTAACGTGAAGCAGAACATTTATAGTATCCCTGACTTCAGAGGGAATAAGGGCTGCTCAGAAAGGCAGAAGTGGGATGAGAACTGCAGGTTTTCAAGAGTGAACAATATTTGGATACCTGCATTTACTCCTGATCCTTGCCCATTCTCTGGGCAAACACTCTCCCATCCCAGAAATGTGAGGTTACATCCCAAAGATGCTGCTGTCCAAGACTTCCTGGAAAATTTCAGCTCGTCCACACTCAGAGTTACAGAGGTGTGAAATTGAGGGGCTTGGAGTGGTATCAGGACACCCTTCCTCTCCTGAAGGTTGTAGAGCCATGCTCCCAACTCTGCTGCAGGCGCTGACCGGCCCATCTCTGTGCAGCTGCCCAAATACCTCCCAAACCCCAGGGATTTTGGGCACCCTGGGTCTGGGCTGGCCAGTGATGGTGGTTCAGCAGCTACTACAGGAGTGATTCAGGCTCCTTTCTAGGTAGGTGTAAGATCTCCTGACAACAAGGCAGGCAGGACAGCCATGGGACAGTGCTCAAGCCCAAATAAATCCTCTTTTCAGTTGTTTTGAAACTTCCATCAGGTGATAGCAGCCATCACTAAAGAGCAGTAATCTACATGATTAAGTAGCCTGAAAGAAATTCTTTTAACCTTAACATGGGAAAAGTTTAAAAGAGCTGCATTTCTTTCCCATCATCAACAGAACCAGATGCCTACAGGTTGTTGAAAAGCGATGAAAAAGGAGTTGCATTTTCCAGCTGGTCTACTGACCTGTCAAACCCAGAATTTGCAGAGGCAGAGCAAACCGGTTGCCCATGAGTAGTGGTGACACCAAAACTCCCTTCCCCAGGGTGTCACCCACAGCAATCAGGGGGCTGAGAATCTCTGGGGCTGCCATCCTCCTGGCAGGAGACTTGCCAAATCACACATCTAACATATAATAACCAAGCATTGAAAACTCACCAGCGTAGCTGCTCATGGTTCTTGTCAGAGTTTCTACCCGAGATGCCTGCGATGCCAGCAGCTTCCAAGCTCCTGAGTAGTCTCTAACACTGCTCCTGAGTGTGGAGAAGGAAGACAGGCTGCCCCTTTTATCTGTGTCTTGCTCTGAGGTGTCAGCAGGTCCACTGCCAAGGGGTGGTGTTTAGAGAAAGGAAGTTCCCGGGGAAAAAAAAAAAAATGACTACAACTCCCTCTGCACATAGTCAGATCCTGAAAAACAGCGAAACTTAAATCCCGACTCACAGGGAAGGTGAATTTGCACAATCAGATGACAAGTGGACAGACCCTTCACTGACAAACAATAAAATCATGGGCTAGATGAGTAACAAAAATTCACCTATGCCCTAATATCCAGGTCAGCAGGACTGCAGCGCCAAGGCTAACTTTATAAGGAAGCCATCATCTAATCCTCAGGAAAACTGAGTTCCCCATTAGGACCAGTCTAACTTGCTTTGAAGTTAATGAGATTTTTGTCATCACGTTTGGGACAGAAGTTCTTGAAGCTATTGGCTAAAATCTAGCAGTTACACATATTAGAAAGCCCAAGGATCCTAGCACTGGCCCCCTTCCCATGGGGTGAGGTAGATACCAAGAGAGATAACACAATGGGCACTCCGAGTGGGAAAGAGGAGAAACAGGCCAGGGGGAGAAAAAAATGTGATGGAATAGGAGCTGTTTGCTGGTTGCTTTTTGCTGACAGTTGCACCAAAGAAAGGTCTCTGCCCATGAGGTGATTTGGCCCCACAACCATCATGGTCCTTGGGCTGACCAAAGACAGCAAAATGAACCTACCCTCACAGAGGGGAGAGCTGGTGGTATACAGGCCAACAGTGACATGGCCACAACGAGATGACAATGAGATACAAACATGTTCCCAGACACCTAGAAATGTCGAGGTGGCTCAGCTATGGGAGCAGCCTCAGCCCTCTGATGCTTCCCTTCATGGCAGCAGCTCAGGGTCCAGCAAGGTGGCACTCCATCTGCAAGGCTGCCACACTAAATGTAGGATCTCCCTAAACATGATCTGCCTGTGGAAGCCTTCAAAGGCACCGACTTTTCTTCATCAATTCAGGTCACTCAGTATTTACTTTAGGAGGACTGTTTCATTTGGTGCAAGCTGGGAGCTGAGTTAGCAGATGCCACCCTTCGAGCATGTCGCTGCTTGCTGGCAGGTCTGTGTTGGGTGTCCTTTCTTGAGAGCATGACTAGCGCATCACAGGGCACTGAGGGTTCAGCACGGCTCTGTAATCTTGCAGGACATCTGCAAGAACATCTGAGACACCAGTGTTCTTAGTAGACAGAGCATCACTCACCATTCAGCATCAGACAATGTGCTGGCAACTACATATTTTATTATTGACAAAACCACTGAAACCCCGATTCACCTTTCAGCTTTTACTCTGCACTTCCTTCCTCCTGGAGGGTGAAAGGCATTTTTCTTTAGAAGCAATATGGGATGAAGTAAAGCAGACATGGAATGTCAGAACAATAACATAGCCAATAATGCATGTAATCTGGACATTCATGGTTTCCACTGAATTGCAGCAACAGAGTAATCCACTTCATCCGCAGTCACTTACAGTATCGTCCTAATCCAGTCTCAACCTGTTTTATACATTATTCTATGCTTGGTTGGAGGCATCTTAAATTGTGTTGACACAATAGTCCTGCAGCAAAAACTACCGATTTTGGCAAATAGGAACGAATTGATGTCAGCAACACTGCTGAAAAAGAATGTTGTTGTGTGCTGGAGGGTGAGCAGGGGAGGCAGGACATGTATTCACCAAGGACAGTCATACTTCCAGTCATAAGAGGTTTTCCAAAAGACTGATTTCAACAGTGTGCTTGTTCTGACCCTCACTTTGAACCTCAGAGTTCAAGGAAAGATTGTAGAAGTTGCGTGGGTGTGGGCTCTGCCCTGCCATGAACCTACTCCATCTTGGACTGTGGCTGACCTTATGTTTTTGTTTTTGTCAGCAGCCTGGCACCTTCCTTTCAGTTCTCCTTTTGCTTTGTGCAACTGATGATTTTGCCTTTATCTTTGCCATTATCTCTTTCTATGCCCTGGTAGTATCTCAGTTCAACAAAACCAAACTTGGCTGATGGTGCTGGGCTCCTTCACGACCTTCTGCCTCTGACTCGTACAAGCTTGCCCTGCCAGGAAAAGCCATTGAACTCTAATACTTTCCAAGACAGTTGTTGGCAAGGTCCAAGAAAAAGAATTTCAACTTAAACTACAGGCATGTTTTTAAAAGGCATGGGTTCAACTTCTTCAGTGTTGTCATCGGGTGCTCTCTGCCTTCTTACAGGCAAACATCCTTTTGTCTTTGCAGGTCAGAGGGCTGGCTGTGGTTCAGCACTGTGGTTTTTTGCTTCCTTCTTGGTGAAGCAATGAAAAATACCATCCCCTTTTAATTTCTTTTCTATTTAATTCTCCCATCCCCCCCCCAAAAATGTTATTTTTATGTTAGTCACTTAAATCCATCTCATAAAAGTACAGTCTTAATTAACAGAAGCAGGAGATTATTTTTTTCAGGCAATCTTCCTATTACCAGTAACTTCAGCTACTCACTTCCCAGTTGCAAAATCAGACAACAGAGGTGACCAGCCTTATCTGCATCTATCTGTTGCAAGGTCACCTTATTAAGCTGTAATAAAATGAAACCAAATAAAAGAGAATTCCCCGGTGGCTGCTCCTCTATTTACAAGCTTGCCTTTAATCTGAGGTTTTGTTTATTTTGTGTATCAAAAATGACAAAACAAGTCAAACTTCCAGAGCATGACCACAGGTATTGATGCAAGATATAAGTGCAGCCCAGTACTTAGCTTGACATTTTTATGCATTTGCAACCCCATGTCCAATTGTGGAGAAGTTGCCTTTTATAATAACAATGTACAGACCTACATTTTCTATGAACATCTAAGGCTTCAAGTAGCTTCTGTTTTGTTGGAGTTTTTGGTTTAGTTTTTGGTTGGTTAGTTGGTTTGGGTTGGGGTTTTTTTTTGTGTTTTGGGTTTTGGTGGTTTTTTTTTTTTGTTTTTGTTTTTTTGTTTGGCTTTTTTTTTTTTTTTTTTTTTTTTTTTGTTTTTTTTTTTTTTTTTTTTTTTAGTTTTTTCCCTCCAAAGTCCAGTCAGAGTAGCAGTCAAAATAAAACACAGATCAAAAGCACCACAGGTTTCCTTTCTGGGACTCTGGAAAGGTAAACTCTTTCTCCCAGCCTCTCCATGGAGTTGCTCTGAGGTGTCAGAGGGTGAGCAGTGCATCTGGCAGGGAACACATGGATGAAGCCTCAGGCTGGGTCCTGAGGGGCACCATGGCAAGAAGATATCTGAACACAGCAGGACTGCTCCCACACGTGTCATCCTGTATGTGTTGAGTTCTCCCTGGATCACAGCCCAGGGAACAATAAGTAATAAGAAGTCTTGGGGGAATAAAGAGGGGAAAAAAAGCACAGATGGAGAATGGTTGAGGATGTGGTCCACCTCTTTTGAGCTGGACTTGAGTTGAGGTGCTATGTTGGTCCTTCTCTCATTGTTTCATTAAGCTTGTATCTCAGGCTTTAGGAATGTCCTAGTATCAAGACACATCACATCTACCTAATGATCCTGACATGCCAGTGCTGCTATTACTCTGAAAGGAGCATTGATTTCATCTCCTCTCACTTGTGTACACCAATCATGGACCATGACAGTGGCCTGTGCCCCCGGGGCATCCCCTGTACCCCACAGAGAGATTCTCCTCTAGTCTAACATGAGCCAACTTGTGGTAGGCATTTGGACGTCAGGGGTTGATGCAAGATGGCCAAGCCCAGATCTTAACTGATTCCAAGTCATCTGGCCCCAGCTACCTGGTAATGAGTTTCTCACAGGCAAATACCAGAGAAGTGATTGATGCCAATATAATTATTACAGAAATTCCATTGTTACATGGACTCATAGAATCATAGAAGATCCTGAGTTGGAAGGGACTCACAGGGGTCATCGAAATCCAACTCCTTCCTTCTCAATGAACACTGAAGAGGGATTTTGGACCTAAAGTTAAGGATGTAAGTGACTGGCTTTGGGCATTTACCCACAGAAGGAATGAAAACCATATCACTCCGTGCCCAACCCAGTGCCACCCAAGGGCTCTGCTCCTGAAGAAGGCAAAGGCAGAGATCAACAGAGACCATAACTACACATATATCAAATGTAGGCTTACAGCTACACAGGTGGAGTGCTCTTGTGGAGTTGTTTCTGTGCCCTGAAAGAGAAGCCCTGTGGGCATGACAGAAATTTGAGGGTTTAGGCCATTGTAAAAATACAGAGCTGCTTTAAGAGCAAGCCAAAATGTTACGATGTTAAAATATTTTTCAACAGTTAATTTGCAAGATCCCTTCCCTGGCTGAGATGCAAAAGGAAAAATTGCAATATCAGTCCATATATAGGGAACAACAATGTTGAACTTGGAACTACAGTACTGTGGCACAGTGGCTGCTTCACCCTCAGCTCTGGTTCAGCCGTTGCATTGGAAACACTGAAATATTTCGAGTACAGTGAAGTACACTGAAATGTACTTGTCTTTTCCAAAAAGGGGTAGAACCATCTACTGTGCCCCATTTACTCTTTCCAGCCGTTCCCTCTCTCTGATACATGTATGCTCCAGTGATGAGATGCTGCGCATTAATCTAAAATGACTCAGGATGAGGTACTTCTGCTTCTCAGAAAAACACTTCAGAATTTTGTGCAAGAAATTATTAAAAATAGATCTCCATCATGCCACTTCCTGCAGAGAACAGCTTTTTTTAAGAATAGAGTTGCTCCCTTTTTGAACCTGAGGAGCTGGTCAGCCTCTGGGTTTTCCTGAGGGCTGGAGTTCCTCAGCCAAATTACACACTGCAAGAAGAGGAAGCTCCTCCGGCTTTGAAGCTGCTCTTTGCTGGTTTCCCATCCTTGTGGCAGAGCAGACAGTTGACATCTACCCCAGCTTACTTTCTCCACACAACTCATGGTCTTCTCAGCCTCTGTTACAAACCACCACCGTCTCTCTTTCACTCTGTAGCGCCCTAACCTGCCAACTCGCTACTCACACCTTTGTCCCACTCCATCAAGAGACCTGAGATGGGGAGAAGGACTTCCCTCGCTGTGCCATCCCATAAAACACAGTGTGTGTTTGGAAAGGGCCCAACGGGGTGGGTGCAGTTACTGCAGGGCTGTATCCACCCTGCTGCCACTGACCCATGAACTTGCTTGCATGTATGACCACACTGAGTGATTGCAGTGTGAACACATATCCAAAGCCTACACCTAAAGCAAACAATATGAAAAGGCACAAGGGAAAATAAAGCAAAAGAGGGCTGCAAAAAATAAATGGTAAGGGCAAGGAAATCAACACCACAAATATTGAATCAGGGATAAATTAGTTTATCCATGTATTAAAAACAGCTTCAGAGAACAAGGAAAATACTGACAGAATACCTTCCCACCTACAGGATATGTGTTTGGTTGTAAATGTCTAAGTGAGAAAACAGAAACTTGCATGCCAGTGTCTTCGAGTAACATTTCTTTCTGCAGGGGTGGTGTAACAGCTTCTCCCACCTGTCTGTGTGGGTGTGGATGTCTATATACACCTAGATGTACACAGTCCACTGACTATGGATCACATTATGCCATGCCACATTCCCACCAGTGAGCACTGTGACTGAAATTGTCATGCAGTGGGAAGGGAGAACCTTCCTAGACCAAGACTCACAGGAAAGAGCTGGTCCCATGCAGTGCTGAGGGTCTGGCTCATGTGCTGTACTGGAGCAGATCCAAACTACAGCAGGTGCAAAGGTTTTGTCCCACCCTTGGACATGCAGCTGTCATGTGTGGCAGTCTCCTTGGTGTGGAGGGACTGACTGAGGGCAGGGATCTGTGGCTATTTGCCCTGAAAAGCAACCAAACTGGCATACTTCCACCCATTCCTTGTCACAGCACCCACGTTGTTGTCCTTCACAGCAGCTCATGGTGCTCTCACCTTGGTGGGCAGCTGGAGTAGCTCCATGCTCACCAGAGTTTTCTAGGAAGTACTTCTCATGCAGAACTGGTTCCTGGCAGAATCATGCTTGTGAGTTGCCTAACTCTGGGGTGACTTGAAGAGTCATCCAAAATGCCTCCTCTCTGGATGAGGAAACAGCTGCCTGGCAGTGGAAAATGTGGCATTTGTAATGCCTCATCCTTCCCTGGGGCACTGCTCATTTCTCCCTAACTGTTGCCTTGACTTCCTGAAAGCAATTAGGACCAAAGTCCTGGCTGATGTTCAGACACTGCACGCTGCAGGTCCTAGTGCCAAGCAGAGTTGTCTGACCCTTACCCCTCCCTGCAAAACCAGAGATGCTCTGCTTGGGCCAGAGGGGGACCCCAGCTGCTCACACAGCCATACCCAGCCCCAACTCCCACTAGCAGGATGAAACCACAGCTCGTAGTGACCTCTGAGCCAAGTGAGACTGAGCAACAGGTTCAAAATGTACTTGTCTCTTCCAAAAAGCGGCAGTACCATCTACCGCGCCCCACTCACATCCACTCTTTCCAGCCCCTCCCTCTCACTTATTTCTGTCATCACAGATTTATCCCTGTAGGGTGCAGTGGAGACTCCGTGTCGTGCCAGACCCATGCAGGGCTGTCCAAGGGGTGTATCATCTGCCCCCAGCGAAATGGGAGTGGGAGGCCCCACCCAGGAGCTCCCCAGGCTTCAACGCAGCACCACCAACCCCTCAGCACTTCAGAGGTGTGAAGGGAATGGCTTAGGAAGTTTTGGCAATTTGCACAGTCACTCACAGACAACTTTCCTTAAACCTCAAGGAAAAACCTTCTAAAATCATCTAAAAGGATGACTGAACACTCAGGAACAAAAAAATTTTTCTGGGAGAGCGAACATCATGACTGGTTGGCTGCACCGTGGGGCAAACATTGTTCTGTGTGTGCCAAGTGCTGCTACTGGCTGCAGTACCACAAGGTCCAGACTTCCCTGTCACCCCTTCAGCCACCACATGCCGGGCTGTGGCAGCTGGTCAGCACTGCCCTGCCCTGGGAGCCATCCCTAGCATTGCACCCAGCTGGATGTCCTCTCACCAGCTAAAGGTTCAAATTCACAAAGCACTATCAGTGGCTGAGTACAGCGGTGTCCTTCTCCTCTGACAGATTTGTTTTCAGGCTAGGAATGCATATGCAGGTGCCTATTATTGGTCTCTGTGGTTAGTCAACAAGCCTCTGGTCACCTAGGTCTGCATGGTGCCTCAGGGAGGCTCAGCAGGATTTGTCAAACATGGACACAGAAGTTTTCATTATAGACGGTATTGGTCATGAAATCAGTCCCTAGGTCACAGGAAATCCAACTGCCTGCCCAGATGTGGTGGTCACCAACACTAGATTGGGTCAGCTGACATCTTTGTCTGGCTGAGCCTTGAAAACCTCCAGGGGTAGAGACTCTACTGCCTCTGTGGGCAATTAACAACCTAGTGACACTTTTTCCTCTGATGGCCAAGGCAGAACCTGTGCCTGCTGCCTGTTTTGTACCAGCCATTTCTGTGTTGTCTCTGTAACTCCTTTCCAAGCTCATGTTAGCTTCAGCTGCTGATAAGATCAGCCTGAGCCTCCCTGTCTCCATCCTGCCCACATCCCTCAGCCTCTCCTCGTAGTCTCCTGACATCTTGGTACCCTTTAGCTGGACCAGTTGAACTTGGGGGTCCAGCACTGGCAACAACAGCCATTGACTACATCAGGACACCACTGGGACTGGCTGCCCCTGCCCAAGACCAGGGCTTCCCCCTCCACCCTGTCCATGGCCCAGGACCCCATTTCAGATTACAAGCTGACCTTTGTTTTTTGTTGTTAAAGTATCTAGAAACAGACTTGCCTCAGAAAGGGCATTGAAACACCCAGTCCAACAACCATCTACTGCCTGAAGCCAGAAGGTCTTCCTTTACAGTCTAAAATACTTTGTTTCTTCCTCAGAACTGCATTTTCAGGAATGTTATCTTCTTCAATCTTTCCCATTAAAAAGTCAGTGCCCCACCCCCCCAGTTTTTAAGGGCAAAGTCCTGGTTCTCCTGGGAAGGCCTTTACCACAGAGCCCACCCCAGACTTTCCTCCAAGACCAAGCAAGCTGCAGGCACCCCAACACTTGCCATGAATGAGTGCCCACCCTGCACAACTTCCCTTTGCAACTCTCAGATCCCCAAAATGAAGGTTTGCCGCTGTCCTTCCGCAAGAGGCGAGCAGAAGAGCATCTGACACCCCAGACATGACAGGGTCAGTACCCATTTACTCCTAATTTCATGGTTTTCCTGTGCCAGACAAGGTCAGAGTCATGGCACCATTCTTTCCGACGTGTTGCATCACCAGGACTTCCTTCTTTGAGAACGTCCCCCTGCTTACAAGACTGTGGAATTCTGTGTGTGTGTGCATGGGAGACACTCTGGCAATGCAATTGGCACTTGAGGTTTTGGAAGTGTCAACAGAGGGCACTGGATCAAATTCCTTGGAACTATTAACTCTAACAAACTTGATAGAACAACTTGCCAAACTTACTTATGGCATCTACTTTTACTACTTATCACCTGGGCAAACACACCATCCTCCATGTTATTTCAATATATGCTGTGACTGAGATGCTGTACAAACCTTCCAAGTGTCAGTGACTTCTTGACAAAGACATCAGAGACATTTTAATATTTTTATGTGCATTTCCTTATCTAATCAGTCAAATTACGCTTTATGGTTCAACTGAAACTATAATTTCATATGACTTTGTTCCTTGTAAAGGTATACAAAGCATTATTTACCTTAGAATATAATACTATTGGACCTTGTTTATATAACAGATTTTCTGAATGCTTCCCACCGTTAATTCAAGAACACTTCAATCTCCATGAGTGCCACTGTGAGCCTTCACATTAATCATGCACCTGCTTCTTCTACTGTTTAAAGAATGACATGGTATAATAGCCCTGTTTGAGGAAAATATGATGAACAAGATGCTGAAAAATTAGGATTGTGTTTGAGAATGAAGGGAAGGTGCAGTAAAGACTCATTACAGTCTGAACTTGTGAGATTGGAGAATCATGGAATGGTTTGGGTTGGAAGGGACATTAAAGATCACTTGGTTCCAAATCCCCTGCCATGGGTAGGGACACCTTTCACTAGACCAGGTTGCTTAGAGCTCCACCAAACCTGGCCTTGAACACTGACAGAGTTAGGACATCCACTGCTTCTCTGTGCAATCTGTTTCAGTGCCTCACCACCCTCACAGGGAAGAATTCTTTTCCCTCTATCTAACCTAAATTTCCACTCTTTCAGTTTGAACCCATTGCTCCTTGTTCTGTCACTACAGTTCCTGATGAAGAGTCCCTTCACACACTGGAAGGTTGCCATGAGGTCTCCATGCAACCTTTTCTTCTCTGGGCTGAACAGCTCCAACTTTCTCAGCCTGTCTTCATAGGCGAGGGCTCCAATTCTGATACAAACTTTGTGGTCCCCTCTGGACTTGCTCCAACACCTCCATGTCCTCCTTATGTCAGGGGTCCCGGAGTTGGATGAGGTGTTCCAGGTGGGGTCTCACAAGAGTGGAGTAGAGGGGGCAAGTCACCTCTCTCACCCTGCAGGCCGTGCTGCTTTTGAAGCAGCCCAGGATTCAGTCAGCTTTCTGGGCTGTCAGCACACACTGCCAGCTCATGTTGAGTTTTTCAGCAACCACCAACCCCAAGTCCTTCTCCACAGGGATGCTCTTCACTTCTCTGACCAACTTGCAGGTATGCCTGGGATCAAATCCACATCTCCCCAATTCATCCATGACAATGTCTAACATCTGCACAAGCCCAGGGAGACTTTGCCCCTCCCCACCAATGCTGTAGCTACAGCACTGCAAACACAAATGTACTTTTGTGAGATGTGCAAACAGAAGTGTAGTTCGCTGGAAATGTTGCGGAAGGAAACATGTGCCCAAGATTCTTCTCTGAAAATACAAAGCGTGTCAAAATTCCATGCAAGCACACTGCTGCAGTGCTCACACAAGGGTACCCCATCTTCTGCCCCAGTAAACCAAAGTCTTAGAGTTGGCCATGGTCTTCAGCCACCTTACAAGGCCCACTCCATCTGAACAACTGACTCATCAAACATAACTCGCTCCTTAGTCCCACATTGTCTTTTTTTTTTTGGGTATGTGGTCCCGAAATACCTGTAAATAATACATTTCAGCCACTCAGCTTTGGACACTGTTTTATTTTGAAAGTACTGGTGCCTCTTTTTGAGATGACCTCCAGCAGCATTTTGGATGATCACACCTGAACTGTGTACCAGAAACACACCACTTTGCCACACAGTGATTGAAGCCTTCCTTGCAGGAAGATGTGGGTCAAACCTTATGTAGACACAGAAGGAAGATTCTGCCATAAAACACACCCTGCTGTCAATCTTTTCTGTCCATGGAAACTGGAGGAAAACGCGCTTCCACTCCCATCTTCAAATATTTATGACAGAATTTACAACCTTAGTCTAGGTTAATCTGCCCTAAAAATGAGGATCACCAAGTAAAGCACTGCCCACACCTTCCGCACATGAGCAAACATGTCCTAAACCCTGGTCTCCAACAATGATGGTAGTAAAGAAATGTCAGTTTTGAGATATTCCACGTTAAAAAACTTTCCAAATGGTTTATTAGGAAATGGGGCAACAGCCAAATTAACAAGAGATACTGGTCCTTCTACTGCTGTTTGCACGAAGGCAGCCATGGTTGAGAGTTACTAACAAGAGCAAATAAATCAGGTTTCATTAATTTTCCATCATGTACAAAGATCTAAAGAGACCTGATGTACTCAGGAATGCAGAGTTCCCGGTTGTCGTATCTGCAGACCCGTGAGGGAGGGACTGTGCCAAGTCCCATCTTCCCAGGTGGCTGGATGTGTCCCCTTCTATCACTGCTGTGAGCCAAAGAGCTCATCAGGTGTGAAGACTCACGTTGGTGGGAAGGAAAGGCACTCAGAGCACTCTGCTCTCTCCCCACTACATATGCAGCTGCCCTCTTTGAGGGGAAGACTTAAGAGCACAGTGAGGTGAAAGGCAAAGGTATTGCCCCTCTTGTGACGTGATTGCCAGGTATGGTGAGCTAGGATGGTCTCCTAAAGCAAGAGGCTTGGAGAAAACAGCTCTTGACCCCTTTGGGGACTTTTCTTCCTTCTGACATGAAGAAGGCATGAACCCAACTCCAATGGCACTTTTATTGACAAGTCTGTTTTATGTTCCTGCTTGACATGGCAGATCTGTCAGTCATGATAGACCTGACAGGTTCTGATACAGAAATGTGTCCTTGGGTTTTCTGCACATGCCACAGGTGTGACTCACTTTTTGGGGTTACAAGAAGACAGAGACAACCTGGCAAGCCCAGGGCAAACGACTGATAATACAAGCATGATGCATACATTTATAGGCATCATTATATTTCTCAATTAGGATTCCAACTACAGAATTTCCAAGGAAAAAAAAAGATATGGGCAGGGAATGCAGCCGATACCTTACAAATGGTGATTCATGACACATTCACCATGTTGACACCAGAACATGGGGTAATCACTGATGCAAAATTCAGCAGATACCTGCATACCAGTGATTTGGTGGATCACATCACATGAACGGGAATCAGCATCATCCAGAGGTGTAAAAATAGCATTGCTTTAGAAGCTCCATTTTACCCGGTGTTAAAGCAATTGTCAACTTCAGTGGGATGGGGGATGCATTGAACACCGATGGTCCTAGTGGAAGCAGATGACTGTTGACGTGATGCGTGTTGTATTGCCCTAAAATTACAGTTTGACCTACAAACAGTAGGAATGGTGATCAAAACCCCATCCTGGTTAAGGGCTTAAAGGAAAGAGCAGCAACCTTACAGTGAGTAACATGTCAGGAATGGGTGAGTATTAAACATGTCAGATACAAATGGCAAAGTAAAAGGTGTATGTGACTGATAGAGGAAGCTGAAGGAATTAATGAATGGCTCCACAGCCCTACAGGCAGCAGGAAAGTCAGGAGCAGCAGAACAGAAGTATCAGCTGCCTTCAGCATCAACTTGTGATTGCTTTTCTATTTTGGGATAGATCCTTCTGTGGAAAAGTACTAACACAGGCACCTTCCACAGCCACTATGTTTACTTTCATCATTCCGTGAACTGGGAAAGCTCCACAGCAGCAGGGTGTGAAGAGGAGGAGCAGCTGATAAGCCTCTGGCCCCGATTTTCACAATACTGACTCACAGTGGGTCGGCTGCCTCCGAGGCTGTCACTGCCACCACACCACGGCCAACCTGCCAGGAAAGAGGCAGTCAACGTGACTTTGCAGGTCAGCAGATCAGCAGGTGAGCAGGGGGAAAGCAGGTCCGTGGCTGCCTTCAGAGGGGGGCAGCATGGCACCGTGCCCCCTCCAGCAGCTATCACTCCTTCTTCTCCTCTGGCACTGGCACCAGCTGTGGCACAGCTGTGTGCAGCAGCACGAGCCCACATAGCGTCACCACGAGGCCAACCCACCACAGAGGAGTCCACGTCTCCCCGAAGAGCAGTCTGCCCAGGATGGCCTGAAGGAAAAGAGAGACATAAAGCTTTGCTGGGTTGAGCTGCTCCAAAGCCTCCTGCACCGCCAGAGCTGGGAGGACTTCTGCTGGCAGAGACAGCCCTGGGATAAAAAACCTGCTTGAGGAAACTCAACAGAAACGGCTGCGGTGGGTGATGCTGGGAATGACTGATTCCAGCCTGGAAGCACACCTCTAATGTGGTCCCAAAGCAGGATACTGGCAGATGCACATGTGCCCAGCACTCCTCAGAAGCCAAATTTCCCACTGACTGAGCAACTCTAAGTTGATTATTTGACCCCACCACGAGTTGTCTGCCAGCTGGAGCGCAGCAACAAGATGGACTGCTGCCAAGAGCGAAAAGCAGGCAGAAAAAACCTGTGGGTCAAAGATCCTTCCACTGTCACTAGAGGCTGTGCATCTTCACACCCAGCTAGGGTGACTCCAGCTTGTCACAGGTGAGGCACTGCAAAGGAAAAGCAAAACAAAGCAAGGCAAAGCTCCCAGCTCCAGCTCTCACTGGCAACTGTTAAAGCTCAGTGATCTGTACTGCAGCTTCGAGACACCACATTGGGCAGCAGCGCTCTTCCTCCTCCATCATCCAGAAGAGTTCCACTGCCTCTTGTTCCACTGCCTCTTGTTCCACTGGACAAGTCTCAGAGCAGCTGAGGCCTGATATAATCATTTCATGTCTGCCTGTAACCCTCCCTTCGCGACCAATGACACTGGCTGTGCCAGGAGATGAGCCAAGACCAGTGGCATCCAGCGTGAGCATCCTCACACAGCTGTGCTCCTCGGGCTTCAGCACCTGGGGAATGATCTACTCACCGAGGAGATGAAGTTGGAGGCTGTCGTGGTCACGGAGGCAGCGGCCGAGGAGGAGGAGAGTCGCAGGGCTTTGGTGAAGACCATCCACATCAGCACGTTGCACGCAAACACCAAGCCAAGGCAGCTGACACGGAGCAGCGCCGGCAGCTGCAGGGCAGACAGGAAAAGCCTGGGCATTGTCACCTCACTAATTCACGGGCATTTTGGAGCTCAAACTCAGCGGGGTGGGCGTGTGAAGCTGAATTACGGCTGATGGTACAGGGAGGTGAGTTTGTAACCCACAGAAGGGAAGCGAAGTAAGGAAACAGCCACAGATAAGAGTGTGAGCCTGGCCTGTCCTGCCGTGAGTCCAGCCTCAGGCTGCAGGCTAAGAAGTGCCACGACAACGTGCAGCAGCTGCCACGCCAGGAGCCAAAATTCAGAACACTCTCCAGCTCATGATGTGGTGGACACAAAATGCAGGGAGATACGCCCTTCACTCATCACTATACACGCACGGATGTATGGAAAAGGGTGACATTCAGACCTGATAGGGAGAAATACCAAAGATGTAAATGTGAGTGGTGTGTGTGTGTGGTCCAGGGCCAAACTGCTGTGAATCTGGACTGAGATATCACGGTCCCAAGGCAGCCACAAACTCACAGGACCCGGCCTGCCTTCATGCTGCAGTGAGGGCAGAGTGGAGCTCTCTGTGAGGAAAGGGAGAGCTGAGGGCTTCACACCTTATCTTGCACACTCACCAGAGAGCAGATTTACTGAGAGGTCTCTGCTCAAGCATTTAGCAGCAACAAAAACTACCTCTGAATCCAAGTGCTGCCAAGGCCAATTAGGTCCTCAAGAAAGACCTCCCGGATTAAACAACCTGATCAGACATGCAACAGTGTCAGTCTGAAAAAAGAGCACAGTTGTGCCTAAAAACTCACAGCCTCCCTTGCTGCCTCCTAGTTTAAGCTGCTGAGATCATGTTCCCAGCCCATGGATGCCATTGCAGTTGGTGTGGAGACACCAAGGGAGATCACAGGGAGAACATGACTCTCACAAACACTCAGGGAGCACACAAGGTAAGAGAAAGCAAAGCTTTGTCCAAGCCTGTCACCCTTCAGCCCGTGGCAGGGCCCACCTTGAAGAAGACAGAAATGTAGGTGTGAAGTCCCCAACAGACACAGCTGTCCCATGGGAATGGCTGCACTGCAGCTCCCTACCAGCTGCTCAGGTCAGTGGGGGTCACCAACTGTGTTCTGCTCCCTCCTAGAAGAAAAAATTAACTACAAGCAGAGGGGGAGGGGGGGCACAGGGATTTATGGAGCAAGTGATGTTGCAAGTACAAAGTTAAAAGGCTGCAAAGAAAATCCCTACTTGATGCCTGGCACAAGCTCTCCAAGGCTAACCCCCTTCCAGCAAGAGACAGTGCAAGTGTGTGCCCTCATTTTGCCCCACTTGTGGCAAAGGTCTCCAACTTGGTCAGGGTAACAGTAAAAATCCAAAATGCTTCCCACCAGTGATGTACTTTGCTTTCCCACCACCACCCTGGCAAACCCTGTAGGGATGGCTCAGAGGGACAACCATGCCCAGCTATTCCCACTTCTCTGAGGAAGACAACTTCTGCCATGGCTCACCATGGGATGGGATTTGCCTCCCAAGTTCACCCTCTGCCTCTACCACAGGACAGTTTTACCTTCCTCGGGGCAGTTAGGTACAACCCCAAACCTCTGGTGGGTAGGAGGATCTGGGTGTAAAGAGATGAGATTCTCTGTTTCACCTAAATTCAGTATATTTCCAGATTAGAAACAGACTAGGCTGCTGGGGAAAAAAAAAAAAAAAAAGCCTTATGAGATTTTTTTACTGTCTTGAACTATCCACCTGAGGATGGAGAGAATATAGAACTCAGGTTTCTCTATAAGGTGCATTGGGACATCATAAATGGCTGCAAAGTAAGGTTTGGAACAAGTGACATTTGGATCCAAAACAAGGAAAAGCAAGGGTGATCAAGCACTGGAACAGGTTATGGGCTCTCAAAACTTGGGGGTATTTAAAACTTAATTGGAAAGGCCATATGTATCCCTGTTGCAAAGCAGGGATTGGACTAGAGACCCTCCACAGGTCTCGCCTGACTTGAATTAGTCTGTGAGACTATCAGTGGTGAAACAAAGCTGGCTCCCACCATCATCACAACTATGATATGCTCAAAAGTGACCTTGAACCCATAGGTTTTAATTCTGATCTTCTGCTGCAGAGCCAGGCGAACCAGCTGCAGTATGGTCTGCAGGTGGCACATGCCCAGAAGGAAGGTGTATCAGAGAAAGGTCAAGTCCCTCTGCACCCTGGGCAGTGGAGTGGTCACCACAATGGCATGCAGACAGAGAGATAGGAACATCCCCACGTGTTTCATTCCCCACAAGGAAGGAGGGAGATATAAATTCTTTCCCAGCTAAAGATTCAGTTGAGCCACCCCAGTGAGTCAAGGATTACTGTTCTGATTGCTTTTCTAAGCAGAGATTAATTTCAGTGTACATTTCAGATAACCCAGAATCACTCCTGAAGTGGCAGAAGTAATTTTAGATGAAGACTGGCAGGGGAGCGGAGAAAGCTGAGCAAAACTTTTGTTCAAGTGAAATGACCTCTCCTGGTCAGGTTGCTCTCAGGCTTGGCCATCACAACACATCACTCTGGCCAGGAAATCCCTCCTTGTGCTGCCTTAAGTTTCCTGCTACCCTCCATCATGAGCTCTTAAAAGCATCAATGCACTTTTAACATTTGCAGGTGTGTTCATGCTGCTCAACTGATGGCTGCTCTTATAATTAGAGGTTGCTGCAGCTCTTCCTTAAACAGAAAACTTCTCCAATCTCTGTTGCTTCATGGAACTCTGAAGAAATGCCTTTGTAGCAAGCATGCAGGACTCAAAGCGAGCCTCTGAAACACTTCAGTGTCTATAGTCCTGCGCAGTTTAAGCTGCTAGGAAGGTTATGGCATCTACATAAAACTTGGCCAGTTTTACAGCTAAACTGACTAATTTGTCACCTAGAATGGACCTCAAAATGGAAGGAACCAATTTACCCAGAAAAAAGAAACACAGTCACAGAATCCCAGCATGGATGAGGCTCAAAGGGACCTTTGGAGTGCATCTGGTCCAACCCCATCACTCCTAGAAAAGGTTGTCCATGTTCATGTCCAGACAGTGTTTAAATATCTGCAAGGATAGAGACTCCATCACCTCCCTGAACAACCTGTGCAAGTGCCTGGTCACCCTCACAGTGAAAAAGTGTTTCCAGATGTTCAGAGCAAACTGTCTGTGTTTCAGGATGTGCCCATCACCTCTGGTCCTGTTGCTGGGCACCACTGGAAAGAGCTTGGCTCCATCCTCTCTACACCTCCCTGCAGGTATTTCTACACATTGATGAGATCCCCCTGAGCCTCCTTTTCTCCAGGATGAACAGACCCAGCTCTCCCAGCCTCTCCTCACAAAAGAGGTTCTCTGGTCCCCTCATCATCTTTATAGCCCTTTGCTGGTCTCTTTCCAGTAGCTACATCTATTTTTCACACTGGAGAGATCAGAATTGGACCAAAAACTCCAAGTATGGCCTCACTAGTGCTGAGTAGAGGTGAAGGATCATCTCCCTTGACCTGCTGGCCACACTTCACATGGTCACAGGATACTTTGTCATGGCACTCCAAAAAAACCCAAACAACCAAAACCAAAAAACCCAAACAAACCCAAAATTTCAACTGAGGAAAATACTCAGAAAAGATGCTGTCAGTATTTTCAGTAAATCCATGCTCTGATATTCTGTCAGCGCAGAGCACAATATGAGGATTTTTTTTTTGGAGAGGGAGGGGGTGGAAAGAGTATCGGTTTTAAATTGCTTTAGTTTCCTTTCTGATACATCAGAAAAGATCAAGGGGATTGTCAGGTACCGAGTTTTTGCCCCTTTAACCCTCTCTAATAATCACACAGGTCGATTTTCTTTTTTTCTGGTGCAGGGCTGAATTTTTTCGGAGCGAGTTTCAAATCCAAACGTACATTCACCTTAGGAGGGACAACCTATGCCTAAATTAATCTGCCCAATGTGTTTTCAGGAGATGCATACACTGCCTGGCTCAGCATCTCCCCACTCACACAGAGCCTCGTGTACCTCCCCGTGCCTGTGCCACAGCTCTCTCCTGGCGGTGAGGACACCAGTGATGAGGTGAAAGGCCAGCTGAGCAGCGTAACCTCAAGCACAAGGCTTGAGAAACACAACCGAGATAAAGATCATCATAAAGATCATCACCACGAACACCCAAGGGCCGGCCGAGCAGCGCAGTGGAAATCAAGTGCTCCACCTGTCTGCTGTGGCAAGGAATGAGCTGAGAGAATAAGAGGGAGAAGGGCAATCTTGTTAGCAAAACAGCAGGCTAAGAACAGGCACTTGATTCTAAATAGCACTAACATCCTGCTTTTCAAGTAGCCCTGACGTAAAGGACTGCAAATGCAGGGCTGGGTTCGGTCTGGGGCATTCCCGCACCACGCTTGCTGCCTTTACACCCCCGCACCCTCACTTCCCCATCCCCGCCGCCGCGCATTACTCAGCCCTCCGAGGCCGGGCTCCCCCAGGCGCTGACTCACCGAGACCGCCCCGCTGGCCCTACAAACACAGCCCCTGGGAGGGGACGAGGAAGAGCCGCCCGCCGCACGGGAGCTCAGGGCACTCGGCACCGCTCCCCTCCCTCCTTCCTTCCTTCCTTCTTTCCATCCATCCTTCCCTCCTTACCCAGCCGCCGGCCGCCTCCTCCTCCCCGCCCGGCCCCAGCGCCAGTTTCGCCGCTGCCGCCGCCACCGCCCCGAGCATCCCCGCGGCCGCCGCCGCCCCGCCCGCCCGCATCGCCCCGGCACGGCTCAGCACGGTCCCAGTCCGGCCCAGCACGGCCCCAGTCCGGCCCAGCACGGTCCCAGTACAGCCCGGCAACTGGTGGGGTGCGGCCGTGGCAGCGCCGCCCCGCGCACGGGCGGACGCTCTCCGCGGCAGCGGGGGAGGAAAAAGCACGTGGAGCGGTGTTGGTTTATATACAAAAAGGCTTTATTCGAGCAAAGGGACAGAAAAGGAGAACAACGCGCGTCCTGCAACACAGAAAAAGGGCAGAAAACCGCTGCCTACGTGGAAATAGTCAAAAAACAAGACAAGAAGGGGACGTTTGTGAACCTGTAACATGGCAGTAACAAATAAAGCACAGAGGGGACAACAGCCTTATGGTCCTTGAGGAATCCCTCTCGGTCTGATCCAGAGTGTCTACAGTAAAAACACAAACCACCTATGCCATTTAAAGTCAGCTTTTTACTTCTGTACATCACTCAAAGCTCAAGTGGGAACTTAGGGGACTTTAAAATCGATAGATAGAGTGAAACAAGTCTTTCTCCAAGCTAAATCATGTAGAAACTCACTAGATATATCCCGCCCTTTATCAGACACACATCTTCCCTTTTTGTTCCCTTTTGCCTCGGCTCTTGTGGGCAAAAGTAGCACTGTATGAAGTAGCCAAAAACCAGAATGACAGGATTACTGGCAGTAAAATAAGCCTTTTTGATATTGCTGTATAAATCAACATTTTGTGCTCCACTAGTAAGCATTTCACTTATTTGCAACAAATCTTAAGTGCAATTAAATGAACTTATGCTGTACTCCTAAAATGCTCTGCATATTTCCACATCTTTCGTAACATTAATTTGTTTGATTAAGAATATGGTTGCAAAATACTTAGAATTTCCTGCAATGCTAATATAGAAGTCTCCTACAAGTCTGTAACAGGGGAAAAAAGGTTTGAAAAACATTTTAATTTCAAACAGAGAAAGAACAGAAAGCCAAAATACATTTATAGTACTATTTACAACTCTGTTACTTAATTCACATTTTGCTTTATTGAACAAAGTTCAATATGAAAATTACTTGTAAGCAACCCAGTAAAATCACCCTATGTTTAGCTAAAAAAATTATCACAAAGAAATTGTGATTTTAAAAATTTTGGCTCTGATGGAAAATGTAGCATTTCAGAAGAGGTAGGAACCTAAGTAAAAGCACAAAAGTAAAAAAAGATCCAGGTGTGTTCCCAGTGCAAGGTACAAAAGTTCCAAGGAAGAATCTTCCAGCACCTATACAAAACCAGTTTTGGAAATTGAAAATTGCAGAAAGGTGTTAATATGTCATTGGAAGCTGCCCACATAGCTGGAATAACATCCTCCACTACGAGTTGTTACCAGCAAACAAAAAAAATCTAGGAACTAAAATACTGGATTATTTCAGGACCAGAGCAAAAGTCAAGTTTGCTAAATGGCTTTTGCTTAGTCTGTACACTTTAAAGAATGGCTCTGCACTTTTATTTGTGCCATTACAGCTGATCATAATGTCTACAAATGTCACATTTTTTTGATTCTTTCAAAAAAGCATTTTCAACGCGGAGTTTTTCAGTCTCCTGTAAAACAGAAAAAAAGAACATGGGTATATTAAAGAAATTATCCTCACTTCTTTTAAATTTCTAAATAAGTAGCATCTACATTTGTTCAAGTGTTTTATACACTGTATACTTGAGGAAATAAAAGAGTGATTTTTGTCTGGAGTCTGTAAGGAAACAGACCAGCCATGACTTACTCAACTGCATAAAATCAGAGTCGTCTATTACTTTCCAACAGAAGAGCAAGAAT
This sequence comes from Formicarius rufipectus, assembly GCA_013399695.1. NCBI lineage: Eukaryota > Metazoa > Chordata > Aves > Passeriformes > Formicariidae > Formicarius > Formicarius rufipectus. The sequence continues at coordinate 1,303,679 of VXAU01000979.1, read as the reverse complement.
TTTAGTTTTCATCCTCAAAGCTTAGCTCTCTTCTGTGTCAGGCCATTACTTCATCTGTATTCTACTCTGCAACTTACCTCAGTAAGTTTAGCATTATCTTTCTTCAGTTTCACAAGATACTGAATCTTCTGGTTTAGGTTTTGATGACCAAGTAACTTCCCATTCTCCTCTGCAAGAAAGTCAACTTGCTTCTTCAGCAATTCTATTTCCTGTAATTAATATAAATACATTGCGTACGTCTTAGCCTCTCCTTCTCTTTCCAGAAGCAATAGCTTCTTGGAGCTATAAACACACTAAAATTTAAGTTTGTTGTAAGACATGATGCAAGAGTTGGTTCATTCAGGAAATACGTATCTGTCTTATGCCTCCTTAGATACTGTTAGATCCCTCTAAAGAGCAAAAAATAGCCCAATTTGATTTGTACTGCGAATTGCCACACTGACTTCTGTATCCAGCCTTCCACTAGTGCAGAGAATAACATTACAAATACAACTAGAGTGCAAGACGAAACAGCTCTACCTCTGCTGAATAACATTCTACTGTAAAGATGACAGAAAATTATACATGATTATACATGTGTAACCTTTTCAGTTCTGTCCTTTTCTTCATATGCTTCCTCCAGTTTTGATCGAATTTCTTCTTTTTCGTTAAATGCTTTGAGCTCCAAAGTTCTTGTTCGTTGCATCTCCAGAGTCATTTGACGACAGGTATTCTCTTGGATTCTGAGGATATTTTTGGTCTCTTCTAATCTGCCAGTTAAAAGAATCATAAAACATTAAAAACCCAACATAAGTGGCATACAACTCAATTACTAAGTCAGCCTTGGACATGGAGGGAGGCTCTTTTTAAAATGCCCTTTTGAGACAATATATTTTTTAGAACTTGGTGCTAAGGGAAATAAAAATTTCATTCTGCTTCATCACTCCTATGTTTGATACTGTCAACTAGGCAGTGTTTTGGAGCTGCTCTTCTCTTTGGGAACTGTTCACAATCCAGAATTTGTAACTCCACTCATGACAGAAAACAGAACCTTCACCTACAAGAACACTTTGCAATAATTCACCGAAGGAATGTGAATTTTCCAGCTAAACTCAGCTGCTCCTCAAGTTTCCCCTAAACTGCTTGTTTGTCTGTGGCTTTTCCCCCAATGCTCTTGCTCCTCAGAAACATCTCTGAGCAGCTTTGATGGTCTGAGCTTGTTTGGCCTGTTAACAGAAGGACCACCACATTGGATAGAATTCAAACAGTTTCAGCAGACAAGATGTCTGTAAGGCTCACAGAATATTAAGCCATCCTATCTCACTTTGTAGCCTGTATACTGACTATATGAACTTTCATAATATCCCAAGTCTATTCAAATATGGTATAAATTATTTTTGTCATCGCTTTTGTGTTACTGGAACCTGGTGTTTAAGACCTACTCTTTGAAAACAGTATTCATTTGCTGCATTTGTCAAGACATTTTCTTAATAAGGAAAGAATCTTTTCTTCGTGCATTATTTGTTTTATGAGACATTGTAGCACTGTTATAAAGTGCATTTCAGAGACCAGACAGGAATGAAACCACAATGCATCAAACAGTGAAATAATCCCTAATTTCCAGACTAGGATTTCTGGAGAACGTAATGAAAATTACTTTTGAAATGACCATGTGCATAAAAACTATCTTTATCCTTGGAAGAAGTTACTTACATAGAAAGCATTCTAGTAAATGCAAATATTTCAAATATTAGACAATTCAGCCACTATAAATCCTAAACCAGTATAGATTAGGAAAAGAATAGCACGACCAACTACATTTTCAAACTAATGTTTACCTACTAATTCAGTATTTTCTTTCTTTGCTACTATCCACCCAAGATGCAAAACATTTGAGTTTTGAGAACTACTTGCACAATAGTGCAAACACAATCTAAGAGTCCTCTAATAATAAAACCTTCTCATTATTCAAGCTGAACTGCAAAACTTCAAACAAATAGCATAAAAATCAAATAATTAGATTATATTTAAAATTATAAAATATTTATGATACTAATAAAGAACAGTATTTCAATCCAATTTGAAAAGGAATGTGCTCTAGAATTGAATAAGATTTCAAAACATAAATAACTTTAAACAATTAAAATTGTCCCTTCCAATTTAAGTTTTTATGGTTCTACCTATTTCAGAGTTTTGTCCTGATACAATGCTATCCTTTTCAGAAAATATAGTAATAGGTGTTACTACCACCTACTGATGAGAAAGAGTAAGAACTCAATGTGTCTTGCAGAAGTGTAAACATTTCCAAATTATATCTTTTATAAATTCAGATCTTAGACTTCTATTGCTTAAATATAGCTTGTTTTTTGGTGTTGTTTTTTTTTTTTTGATCATTGATTAGTTTAATACAAGTTTCCAGTTCAAGAAACAATATTTACTTACTCTGCTTTGATTTTCAGCATTTCCTCCATTGCTTTATTCTGTAAAAGTCCAAAACCATTAGATACAGTCTTAATGTTTAACATACAGATAATATATTTTAATTGATTTGTCACTTAATCGATGCCACATATCTCATTCCAGATCCTACCAAAGTGATCCTACTGCTCAGTAGCTCCCATCTCTAATATTCACTCTAAGTTCATCTCTTTGCTGTATGCACATATTCCCCCTTTCATGCCAGCACAATTGACCCAAGGCAGTTTCTCTCTGCCCACTCACACACAGCAGAGCTCTGCCAGGGGTTCTTCTGTCTGGGGGATCCATGGCAACCTCCACCATGACATTAACTTCCTTTGACAGAGACCTGACACTAGCAAGTGACACAATCTTCACTTTCCAACTCTGTGGAGATGAGTCAGATTGAGCAATCTGAATCTAGTTTTTGTTATTGTGCAATCTGACACCCAATTCACTGGTCTTAGGCCAAGACAGAAACCCAGAGAGTAAAGTGCCAGGCTGTGCCTATTAGATCTCACTAGAAATCAGAGTTTTTTCACTGCTGTGAAATAGAAGAAAACATGAAAATACCTCATAGCAGGTCAACAGCAAGTGACATGAGAAGGATAATATACCTTGGCAAGTCGCTCCTCAGCAATCTCCTCCTCTTTCTCTCTGAGGTACTGAACATCAGGATGTTTCAGATCACTAGGAAATTCAAGAATGAGGAAAACTTCTCACAAACAGAGGAAACCAGTTGTAAAAACATCTTACCCAGATGAAACCAGTAGGTATGTGTAGTTGCTTTCACATGTGTTCATGCTGAAAATACTGAACATCATGAAACAACTCCGGAAGGGTTTAAACTTCTGTTTTTCAAGAACACCACGTTTCCTTTTGGTAAACTAATGTTTTCATTAAAACAATTAAAAATGTAATAATAATGCAACTGTTCCTTAGAGAGCTTTGTGACTGAGCTAGGTATTTTCTTAGCTGATGATGTTCACGTTTATGTTGACTGTGGAAAGCATCTCCTTCCTACAAGGGAACTGCTCAGTGGTCTTGCCAAGTTAAGTAAAAGATACTCAGAAGACTCCAATACCTTTACATTTATGAAGTTTTCAATTAACATGACATTGGATGGAAGTAACCAAATACCATACAATTAAAATAACCCACAAAGCAACACACCAGTGGGGCCACCTCATCCTTATAGTATGCCATAACGAAAGAACTTAATTGCTTAAGAGTTTTATATTTACATCCAATTACAATACCACCACTATTTTCAGAACTTAAAATTTTTGTGAACATATCAGTGGGTTACTGAACAATGATGTTTCTAAGGCCTTCTGCTCACCAAATGCTTTGCAACAGACATTTGAAAGTGTGTTGTGAATTGAAATGGGAATCACAGACAAACAAGAATGGTTATGTTGTTATGCAACATCAGATTTCACACAGTTCATGTTTATATTTCCTGGAACAAATCTTTCCACAGAAAAGCATTACTTTTGTGTTCCCCACTTGTTGGATTCCTGACTTGGGACCTTGGGATAAAATTAACAATTTCCTGCTCCTCGTAGTTGATAGCAGTTGTGGTTTGAAGAGACCAAAGGCTAATAGGATATTGGAGCCTTTAAAAGTTCATTTACATCTGTGTTAAAACTGGTGTTGAATTTACGTGGACATTTCTATCTACTGAAACAATAACTGCACAAGTGATGTGGCAATATATAATACACAGGAGTGGCTATGCATATAGTTATTTTACACTCTATTTCCATTTCCTTTATAAAACTTTATTGCATTTAAGAATTTGTGACTTAAAAGCAATAAAGTTTACAAGCCAGTAAACAGTTTCCACAGAAAAGTCTGAGTCAGTCTCCCAGTATACAAACAATATGTAATACTGTATGTCAAATAAAAATTGTAAATTTTATCTTAAGTTATTTCAAGTTAAGACAGATTTTCTGTGTTTTATTTTACTTTACCTGTTCTTGCTTGGTCTCTGAGCCTCAACTTGGCTCTGTAAACTCCTGTTGTTCTCCACCAATATCTGCATTTCCAGACGCAAGTTCTCCAACTCATTTAATTGTTCCTAAGCAAGGAAAAAGAAATTTGAAACACTTTATTTGAAGACCAAATTGCAATTCCTGTTTTCATTTTCATTAAACATGTTTCTGAGTAAAATAGAAGACACAACTATTTATCAGAAAACAAGCAGAGTTCTCTGACAAATATCTTCATTCATTTATAGTTGCATTAGAAACTTAATTTAGAAAAGGTCAAAACAGCTTCATCAGCAAAACCAGTGTTAGCATTTGACATTCATGAACACAAGACAACTCAGCTCTCGGGAAACAGAGGTATGTATATTGACATCTCAAGGAAGTTGGCACCATTTGTTACCAGCTCAGGTAGAGACGACCAAAAACTGCCTTCCTGATGGACATACTACCAAGGAGAGCTCATTGAAAATCTAAACTCTGTGTCTTGTCTTATTTTAACCTCAGAAGCTGCCTGTAGAGATTAACTCACAGTACCTTCAGCCTTAGAATTTCATCATTTTTAGCTCTTCGTTCTTCATTCAGCTCATGTACCAGGTGCTCCAGATTTATTGCAGAAGCCCTACGATCAGCTATTTCTTGCTCATGAGTTTCCAAGAGCTTTGCCAAATTCACATCAAAATTAGGGGGAGTTTTTGGACACTGTCAGGTTAAAAGAAACAAATCACACAAAATATTAATAACCAACTAAATTAAAAGTTTCCCCTATGTGTTGGTTATGTGTTTTAATACTTAATTGGAGACATATACTAATAAATCACTGGAGGACAAATCATCAATAACACAACTGAGTTACAAGCTATGTAAATGGAATTTGACCATTCTTGGTACATTGCAATTTCCGGTCCCAGCCTGAAGCCATGATGTAAAATTTATTAGTCCTTTTCAGTTTTTAACAGTTATTATAATGAAAATATTTCTTTCACAAATGCCATACCTGAGGAAATGTTACTGAAGATGAGTCCACAAAACAATCTATTTGCTTCATTTTTAGTTCATATTCATTCTTCCTGTTCTCCAGTTCCTCTGACATTTTGTCCAACTAAAAACATCAGTAAGAATTAAATTAGCTCATAATACACCAAAAATAGGAAAGAAAACAGAAGCCAGATCTCTATTTTGTGCAAGCTTAAATACACCACAAGTTATTTTAGATTAACTTAGACTTCACTTTCATAACACTCTTGTACATTTAGCTAATAACTGTTAAAACTTTCAATAGTTGTATGTAACAAGCATTTTTGAAAGCACCTATATATTATATACCACATACTGTGTAGTTACTCTGCATTTTGTTCTTGTTGGCATTTGATTTTCTTTCCTTACTAACACAATCTACCTTTCAAAGAGCTTGCTAGTACAGAAGAAACTATTATGAACTTTGCTGGTAAACATTACAGGTCAAAACATGATTTGAGACAAAGATATTTGTGGTATGGATTTGATCAGTTTCCCCAACTTGACAAAAGAATTCCTCTTTCCACAAGTAACTTATTACAGTTTTTGCCTACACAAATATATTACTTTGCACTATGATAGTTGTGACAACTAGAGCTAAAATTTGGACAAAGGTGCAACATAGCTATTTAGTCTGCAAAAGCTCCAAATCATTCTCAGACTACGTAATTTATAGAGCTCAACAGTTATCTCTGTTAGATAAGGGTATCATTTGTGGAAAAGTGTTAAGAGGAAAAAGTAATCCCCTAGGTGACAGTGCTGATAACCTCAAGGTTGCCCAGTTGTTATAGGTACTGATAATTTTACTCTATCTCTAGACATCATTTCTGAAACACTTAAAAGCCTTTGTTCAGAACTTTTTGGACTACTACTTTGCTTTTACAAGAAGGAGTGTTGCTCCTCACCTACATACAAGATGCTCTAAAATTACATGTAGAACCTTTTCTAAAGCTACAATTTATCACAACACCCTCTCAGTGACCTAATTATCAAAATGCTGTTGTTTTACCTGTTCCCTAAGCTCCTGGATTACAGCTTCTTTCTTTGCTATGTCTTCCTGTGCACACTGGAGCAATGAATCGTGTTTCTTGGAGGCCTCTGTGAGACTTATCAGCTGATCGGCGGTATGACGCAATTCTTCACACAAAAGGTCTCTCTGGTTGAAGTCATTGGAGGAGTAAAGAAAGAAATGTTAAAGCTACTACTCTAAGTCAATTGTTTCAAGGTGTTTTGTCCTTGGTGCCAAGACTGCTGACAGCTACAAGCATCTCTCCTTTCCTTCCACTTCTTCATCATGAATTGTAGCAAGCATTCATCTATAAATTTCTTGTTTTAACATGTTTGCATATCCATGGTCTTGGTTGCAGAACAAAAATGATAAATTTCCCACAGTATAGTCATAGTTAGGCTCCTGTAGAAGATCTTTGGAATCGACCACTAAGGTATAAAGAGATACAGTTCTCTAAATAAACCAGAGAATAATGCATAGATTTTAATCCATGCTGAAGCAATCACAGCTTTTTTAGTGCACTGATATTCTGTAGATAATTCTGGATTTGTTCTCTCACCCTATCTGAGAGGGCATCATGCCTGTACAAGGTATGTTAACATAGAAGGAGAAACTGTACTTGGTATTTTAAATGCCCCTTTGGATTACTTTTTTCTTGTCCGGTCAAGGGAACATGAAGAAATTAGTAAACAAAGTACAAAGTCAAAGAGAAACACTGATATTATCAGGAGCCAGATATACCTAAGGATAACACTGGATTAAGAACTGGTACTTCAGTTAAAAAAAAAGAACACACAAAAAAAACCCCCAAACAAAAACCAACAACAACAACAAAAAACCAACTAACAAAAAAAACAAAAGTAAAAACAAACAAACAAACAAACAAAAAAAAAACCCAAAGTCCCAAAGTGATCCATTTGGCAGACAACTCTTTTGGGTTCCAAATGTCAAATTTAGATATGATTCTTAATGAACATAGTCTGTTTATTCTCAAATAGGTTTTCACTATGTTCAATGGGTTTTGAGAAACACAGACTTCTCTGGAAGACTTTATTGGTGCCATATGATTTGATTAGTAAATCTAATGCCAGACGATCTCGTAGAAATTCCATGCAAGTAGGTGCCAGTGGTTTTGACTGATGGACATGTTCACCAAGACAATGGCAAGAGCAATAACAGAAAAGAGTTAGAGGAAGACAGAATTTTAAAAGCCAATCCCACAGCTGAATCAACAATGCATCCTAAATCTGTTTCCAGCAGGTGGAGCTTTTAGTTAAAATTATGAGTATAGAAAATATTTTACTCAGTATAGTATCGGGGGGAAGACATAGTGTTAAACATAATATATTCTTCTACCTATTTTAATTTCTCAGCTGCATCTTCTACAACTGCCATTAAATTCAGCTGATGATTCCTTAGTGGCCTTAACAAAATTAAACCAGGCTTTTAGCATAGGCTTTTATCAAGTAACTTATAAAATATTTATGTCAAATGACGTGATAATTTAACAGAATTTGTCAGGTATCTCATGAAAAATTCTTTTAAGAATAGCTTAACTAGCTATAGTTTTAACTAATATGAGGTTAAATTTTACAAGAATATTTTAAGTCAACCCACATCCAAATGGTCTGGTTAAACAAATAATCATAATACACCAACATTAATGTTTTTACCTCAATATTATCAGCTATATCTCTTCCCTCCAAGGCTTCCTTCAGTTCTTCAATCTTCTTTTCTTGATCCTGTATGATTCCTTTGCTTTCTTCTTTTGCAGCCAGAACAATATTATACTTGCACTAAAAAAAGCATTAAATGTCAGAATATTTTAGAAAAAGATGTTATCAAGTTGGTAAACATAATACAAATAAATGTACATCACAAATCTTGTGACAATTAGAAATGCTTAGAAATCTGTGTCAACTACTAAAATCAGAACTATATAGGTCGTAATTTAGCATGTATGATAATGTTATTAGAAATAAGTTGTCAGAATTATAGAAAAAGAGTATCACTTTAATGTTAATTAGCCACTATAATACATATTAGCCACTAAAACCATTATTAGAAGAAGATATTGATATACAGAAATTTGTCTCATTAGCATTCTGTTGAACTTTTGGAATTCCTAGTTCACACATAATATACTATGTAAAGCATTCTGTGGATTGTTCTAGCAGTTTTCAAGCCAGACTTATTTTAATAAAACAGATGCATCATATTTGTTATTATTCAAATACAGTTTTAGTTCTTTATACTTGCTTTCAGACGTAGAACACAGCAATATCAGCAACATAAGAATTCATTCCCTCAAAAAATAAATTTACAATTCAGCTTCAATTGTTGAATTCTTAAATTGCCAATTTCTGAGAAAATCTAAATGTGACTGGCAGCTGAGTGTAGTTTACAGGATGTGAATAGGTCCCTTCAGAGACACAGCTTTTTACCCACGAAGTGGAAAGGGTTCAGTTTTCAAGACAGCCTTAGGCATAAAATGTTCAGAAGATTTCAACATGCCAAAACAAAGAAGTTTCCTTCTAAAATGCTACAGCAAGTTATACTGCTTGAGACCCATGACAAGACATGTCATTTCTAAACAATAATACCATGTCCTTCAAAATGACAGAACATACATTTATATCCTCGAGCTCTCTTGTCAGCCCATGTATGGACTCAGTTTTATGATTAATTGAAGATCTCAACTCCTGGATCTGTTTCATCAAGTCAGTTACAACTTCCTGCAACATTAAAAAAAAAAGTTAATCCTGATAAAATACACATAAAATATCTGTAACATATTACTGGACTTCTTAGGTATATAATTCATCAATCTCAATTTTCAAACAATTGTGAAAATGAGGCCTCAAATTACACATGGAAAGGAATAACAGAACATGTGTTATTAAGTCATCAGCTTTTGTGCTAAGCACTTAAAGAATTAAATAACTTGCTGTGCTCATCAGAAGAGAAGACTGTCTTACTGATTTAGTCGTAGCTTCTAATGGGTTTCTAACAGGAGAATAGAAGCACAACAGTTTAAGGATACATTTGTTTGTAGTGGAAAGACACATTCATTCAAGAAACACCACTGCACTGACAAGACCAGATTATTCTGACCTTATACATGTCAAATTTTTTGTTTTGACATGAAAAAAGCAAGGATTATCATTGCATTATGCTGGATAGGAAGTGCACTGTGTGATTCCTTATGCCTGTCTGACACACAGCATAGATACTTTCACTAGGGTAACTCTTGATATTTAAGCTTCCATACACTGCAACAGTCTACATGACAAACTGCTTTGATTTTGTTAATAAAGATACACAGTAACACTGACACAACACCTTCCTTTTCTATTTGCCTTTTACAGCAGGGCATTGACTGGAAGACCCTATTGATCATCAGGGGAATTAAGCATCATTTAGGCATTGAATGTTTTGTCCAGCAGACAGCTTTACCTGGATTTTTTTTTGTTGTTGTTATATCTTCAGTTAACCTGTGTTTTCTCTGAATGCATACCAGTTTTCTGCTTTTCTGCAAACTCCATGCTAGGAAAACGCAGGATTTATTTTGCCTACATACATGGCCAAGATTGCCCAAGAGCACAAAATTACTAAGTATCACAGAAAGGCTCTGGGCTTTCCACTCTGCTACAGAACAGTTACCCACAAAACTGCATATCAGTAACAGAAATAAGCCCAAACCTTATCTGTATCATTTGTCTTCTTCAAAGATGCAATAGTCTCTTCAGCAGCAGCCAGCTCCTGTTCCAGTGCCCTCAGTTTTGCTTCCTGAAGGAAATAATATTGTGAAGAAGAGTCTTTATTGCCTTTGAAGTGTTTTTTTTTTTGTAAAGCACCAAGTAATGAAGAAAAAAGGAAATAAGTTGTTAACCTTACCAGAATAATTAATTAGTAGCTTAACAAAACAACATGTAACCTAAGAACTCCACATTTATTTTGCTGGTAATCAATGGAACAGTCAGCACACAAATAAAATTGCTAGTAATGCACAAGCAAATCCACAAACACACAGTTTAAATATTCAGATATGCTGCTGTACCTGCTTCTCACTCCGTGCCACCATTTCAGAGAACGGTTTCTCCACCTGTGCTTTTTCAAGTACTTTCAAGAGCTCTCTGGTGAAGAAAACATTTCCAGTGAGAAATATAATCAAAACATAAGGGAGCTTTAACAGCTTTAACAAGAATCAAGTAGTTAGTAGATTCTTATTCGCACTTAATTTTTTTAAGGATTCTTTGGTAGTCACCTTCTCAGTGCTATGTAAAAGACCAATAGTTTAGCTACTAGTCATACACTGCTATCACTGGTGGAACTTTATTTTTGACATGAACTATACTTGAAAAGAAATTCCTTTTGTCATGTTAATTGAATACATTAAAATTAAGTGCCGTTCTAATCTGGATTAAAAAAACAAACAAACAAACAAAAACAAACAAACAAAAAACCCATCAAAACAAAAAAACCCCACATTATGCAGTTATTGCCAACAACCTGGGGAAAGACACCTCTACAAACAGGATCCCCATCTAAATATAAAACAGAGCACAGAAAAAAACCCAATGGGGTCAGATAAAAATAAACCCCACTGCTAATTAAAACTTACTTTGAATTGTTTTCTTTGTCTTCTTGTAATTGTAATGTTAGTTTTTCATTATGTTCTTTTTCTGTTTTTAGGAGGTGAAGAAGATTCTAGGATATCAAAATATATGTTGCTATAAGAAGTCACAATATAAGGCCTTTAGAATAAACCACAACAAAACAAAAACCTAAACAAGGATGACTAAAATCCACCTTAACCCTCCCAAAACCTTAATTGGAAACAAGTCCTTAGATTTGTCTTGGTCAAGTTCAAGGGTAAACTCTTATTCATATTAGGTAATCAGTTCTTTTCACCTGCCATTGATAAAAATTTCATATAGCTATGACATTTCTCAGTATCTGAGGTTGTGAAGGGAGAAATTGGAATTTTTATTTGTAGATTAATTCAGGGGCATTTTTCAAATTCCAAGTTTATTCAAAATATTAAATGACAAGGAACTTAAATCAATATTTTTCAGTCTGTCAGCATTCCATTCAACACTAAAAAGGGAAACTTATATCAAACTTCCTGAGCAGGCACCGTGTACACTGCAGAAAAGCAGGAAAAATCATTTGCAAAAGCCCTTGAGCAACCTTACTGCTGTTTTGCAGTCACTGCAGTCTGACAGCCTTTCAAGGACAGCATCAACTAAATTGCAGGACAGTGATCCCCCACAAGCCATAGATCATTTTAACAAGATCACATCCACTATGAAAATTTTTAAGAAACTGCTTTGTAAAGATAGAGTAAGTATGCTAGTCTTGGCTAGCACTAAAATGAAAGGTCATTTCAATGTCAGGATTCTTTTCCAAAGAAGTTTCTTATTCCTTTACTAATTAACCCATCTCCCTCAACATTTCCAGAGCAATTTCTTCAGCCCAAAAACTTAATTCTTCATGATGTTATTGGATATTTCTTGTAGCCTGTGGTTACATAAATCTTGCATCAAATTTGGAAAAACATTTTGAGTATACCTTCTAAATGAAATCACCAAGAAACCTATTATTAATATGAAATCTATTAAGAATGATACAATAGCAGAAATTAAACAATCTGGCTCTGGTGTAATAAACTCATTTGAAAGCCTTGACTGTCTTACACAAAGCTCAGTTTTCATTGCTTCTGCTTCTTGTTTTCTGTCCTCCAGTTGTTGCTTTAGTTGGTCCGTCTCAAATTTTGTTACTTCTTGCAAATTGTCATAGTCATCCTGCAGACTTGCTTTTTCTTCAAGAATCTTTTCATGCTCTAACCTTCATTAAACAGAACAAAACCCCTGATGAGGTTTGTGTCATTATAAAAATACTCCAATCACAGGAACTTTAACATCTTCAGATAATATACAAGGTACAGTTATTTTAGAAAGGAGTGACTGACAGAAATGGCAATTCTCTTTTAAGCTCAGAACCACCACATATCTGAAGGGCATGGGAAATTGAGGTGGTATTGGCAGAGAAGGCAGTGTACTTTTGCCAAGCCCTAGAAATAACTGACTTTTTACAAAATTCTGCTGAAATTTCAGTCACTATGACTCGATAATGGAGTTCACCATTACAAGAAATAATTGTTTTTTTAGGCAGTTGTTTGACAAAAAGCTTTGCTAGAAGGATCCTCAGTATCAACATCTGCATAGCTGATGTTTAGGTCATTTTTCCCTTTAAAAATCTTTATATATTCTGGACAAGTTTGGGTTATTTCTCTCTAAAATGTTGCCCTGAAAATTCATTTCATTTGATTTTTCACAAGTGAAAAGTGAAGAGGGGAAAAGAGCTGCTAGACAAGTGTTATGTATCATGTTATTAAATGAAGGCCTATAGAAAGAATATCTTCCACATAGTATTTCTGCTGACACAGAAGGCATTAATGAAACTGTAGCATTTAATTTTAATTCCTGGTTCCTGGTTTTAAAAGGCTCAAAAAACTCCTCCATGGACCTCATATAATGCCAAACATAGCTAAGCTTTCCAGGAAAAAAACCAAACCAAACCAACATAAAGCAAATATACAACAAAACACAACAACGACACAAGCCAACATAACCAAATCATGCTGATAATTTAAAACCTTACTGATTTTTATCTCCCAATAATAATGGTAATTGCTGCAGAAAAGGTAACAACATTTTCTGGTTTCAATAGTCAAACTTCAGTGATTTTTTATGATTTCTTTCTGCTTGTATTTTCAGAGCAGCATTATTATGTCACCTAAGTCATGTGATCAGACTGACAAACTGTGTCTTCAGGCACTGAACTTTTGGAGAGAAGTGAGTTTATAGGTGTATCCTACTTAATGGGAAAATGCAAAGCAAAATTAAGGCAACCTCATTTTATTTATTCCTGCTGATTGCACCATGGCTCATCATGGCTCTAAAATAGGCATGGAATAACTGAGAAAAAGAAAAGAGTAAATGCAGGACACAAACACAAAACAACTTTAAAGAAGACATGTAAAGTGCAACTTCAGATGCAGGAGAGAAGAACTAAATCACTGGATGCATCTAAAAAGGGTGTTAAGGCATTTTACCAAACTGTCAACATACCTGACACTGTCCAGCTGGAACTGTACATCCATATGTCTGCCAGAAAGCTGACTCATTTCTTTCTCCTGCTTTTCCCTAAAGGTGTTATATTCCAGCTTTACAGCAGACAGTTCCTTGTCTGCAGACTGCAGGACAATGCGCAGGTCGTGGACTTCACTTTTTAATACTGGCAAAAAAATAACAAGTAATTTTCATGTGATTTGGAAAACTGTGTTAGATATAGGACATGTAATGCTACAGAACCTGCTGGGAAATTCTTACAAAACTGCACATTTTCAGTGAAATTATCTGGAAAATCACACATAAAAAGGCTTTGTGAATGGAAAAGGTCTATGAAACATCAAGTTTAAGAAGTAAAAATGAATCAAAAACATTCCAGAGAATATGCATTTCCACAGACCAATGAAGGATTTTTCCTTTATTTTTATTTAATATTTTCTTTCAAAATACTATATCCTGTACCTCCTTCACACTCAAAGAGAGTCATTTTGAATATTGCATACTGTGAAAAATTAGGCAAATATATTCTGCAAGTATGAAACACTGTGTTTTTAAAAAAAAAAAAAAAAAAAAAGATAAAAATCAAACCACTATGTTTAACTGCCTAACAACCCAAACAGTTACTCAGCATGTGCTATTGTTGATTCAAAAGAGTAAGACACCTCAAAAGTTTCTGTGAAATGTCAGTGTTACATAGACTTACTATCAGCCTTGCTTTGACTGTCTTGAGATTGCTTTTCAAGTGATTTGATCTGTTCAAGGAGCTCCTGGCGCTCTTTGCTCCAGTCATTCCTTTCAGATGAAAGAAGCTTAAGAAGAAAAGCAAAATTTTAAAATAGAAGAATAGGAGTGGCCAGGTCGCAGAGCTGTATCAACAGTGTATTAAAGCATTTCATCACCTGATTATTAACACAGTGCACATTTTTCTTTAAATTTGATATTCGGTGACTCTGAAAGCTATATAAGTCCAAGGGAAAAAATAATTTATATAACTGAAGACATTACCTTATCTAAAAATGTAATTTAAAAGCAGCCCACAGCTTAGGAGCTGAGATCTCAGAACAGAGCTATCAGAAGTGAGACTGATCAGGAAGGAATACAGATCTTATTTCCTTTTCTATTATCAACACTAGTAATTAATCAAGACTTAAAAACATTTGATAGATAGTTCTAATCGAGACAAATACTATTTCCAGCATTCCAAAGTTTAAAATTTCCTTGTTACCATTATTGTTTAACAAAAATCATGAAGTTGGCCAAACCCAACCACAATAGAGAGTCTATTTGCTTCTATTTAAGGTCAAGCAGGCTCAGAATCACAAGAGTTAAAACAACAAAACCAAACTCAAACCTGCAGTGTTATGTTAAATAAATCTTCTCTGCTCACTCTAACTCCAGGGGGTTGGATTAGGTGGCCTTTTTAACCAACCCAAACTATTCTGTGATTTTAAGTCATTGTCTTTCTGCACAGTCCTGAGCTATGATGTGTGTAAACTTTTCAAAAGTCAAAATGCAAGTAACGTTGCAAGACCTCACTAGACAACACAGCAGCATGACTGTATGATACTGTTAAATGAGCCCTGAATTACATTTCTCTCTCACCTCCTGTATTTGTGCAGAATGATGCTCCAGTTTATTAATATGCTGCTGGAGTTTTATATTCTTGCTTTCCTCTTCATCCAGCTTTGTCTGCATTGTGCTCAGCTGCTCCTGTGACACAACAGACACTCAAAATTAGAGCACCCATCTTCCAGTTATTCTCTCATGCCACATGGCAGTCTGTGCATATTAAATATAAAAACATCAACAAGTTTCTATTTTTATGACCTGGACCAACAGAAAATAGAACACTCAAAAATTAAACTGGTATCTTAAGTAGCTGATTTCTCCCATTTCTAACTAAACTTCCAAAACAGAAGAAAATCCATTAGGGAATACAAGGACTAAATCAAATAAACACTTCTCGGACATGTATTTTTATATTGGATAAATAAGGTTTTAAAAAGAAATTATTCAAATACACATTGGTTAAATTCCTGATAGGAACTGCACTATATTAAGAATCAAAGAGGGGGTTTGGATGTTGTGCCAGAGGTTTACATGCAATGAACTTAGTTCCAGCTTCCAGAGAGTCGTTCAGATAACTTTGCAGCTCCCTTCTATGTGACAAAAGTCCTTCCCTGCCCATTACAAGGCAATTAATATAGAATGGTGGACAAGCATTATTTTACAGGTTTCTTCAAATAATACTGTATTATCTATTAAACTCGTGTATTGTTCCAAATGTAGGTGTCAAGAGGGACTTAAAAAAAAGAGTACTCCTCAGGGATAAGTTATCAGATTAAAAAAGTAATAGTACAAATGCCATGTATATCTTAAACTACTTAGGATATTCAACACTCAAATCCCTTTCAGTATTTTGTTGTAAATCCTCTTTCAAATACAGTGTATAATTAGAGAACTGTTTAATGTTAAGTATTGATCAAGTGCTTCAGTTTCCCATGCAAATTAAAATATATTTGGTGAGGGGGAAATATTTAATGCCAAAGCTCACCGTATTATAGAGTTACACATACACTTCAGGTTTTATTGAGAACATTCACCTGTGCCACTTTGAGCTCCTCAGCAATGGCTTCATATGCTTGTTCACTCATTTCTGGAGGAACTGGCTTTTTCAGAATGTCATCCATCACCTCCTCAGAACACTGAAAGTCTTCAGAATTATAGTCTGGGCTTATTCGCGGCACTAGGCGAGACCTTAGCTGGTAAGCTTTTGTTGGAGTGGTTATGTTCTGTTACAAAGATTACAAAGCAGTCTTTATGTTAACTGTAACATGGAATTAAGACTTTGTCTGCTATTGTACTTCATAATTCTATAAGCAGAATAATGAAATAAAATGCTCAAAGTGGTTAGCTCTGAACCACTACCACTTTCTCAGGTTTGTCATCTGATTACAATACCAGTCGTTCCATTAATACTTCAGAACAAAAAGTAGCCTATTTGGTTTATCACAGATGGACAACTTTCCAGAACATTGGTTAGATTAAGGGATCATACAAATGACTACCTGTATTCTCATACCACTCAGGAGAAAGAATGAGTGGTTTTAAATAAACTTACTCTCATACCTTAAGGCTTTCTCTACGCAGCTTCTGCAACTGAGACACTTCTCGTCGCTTGTGTGCTTTGGTTGCCTCCAGAATGTTTTCAAGATGTTGGTTTGCTTTGCGAAGAGATTGAAGCTCTGATTCCAGTTCCATATGCTTTTTCCTGTTTAGGAAGTATTTTACTACTGTCAAAACTACTCCAATGGTATGCCCTCCCAATCACCAAGAATATGCTGGAGCACTGCCAGTGAGCAAACTGCAGCTGAACTTTTGCCTGAACACTGAAATGCATTATTTAGAGAAGAAAGTCACCACTTCTGTATTAAAAAGTAAAAATAACGTATGGAAAATTAAAAAGCTAAGAAGCTTATTTGTGCTTGCATAATGAAGCAAGCAGATGGGCAACTAAACATGTCAGAAAAAAAAAATCCATTACACGGTAAGAAATAATCTGAGACCTCTGCAGTTCCTTTTATGAGAAAGTGATATCACCCATACCAATATGGTTTTAAGCTTTAAAAATGTTATCCAGTTACATGAGAAGTCTGAACTGGAGCTTGCCAGGATTAAAGAAAATCCTTTAAAGACCACTTTTTTTTTTTTTTTTTGGAAAGTGCTGCTCTGTTAAGATTATTTTGCCCTCTAAGAGTACTTTAACTGAAATCCAACAGTTGAGCAGAAATTTAGGAATAATTTTCATTAGTTATTATGCAGAGCTACATGCTATTACTGTGATAGTTGTGCACTACTGACATAATGGTAGGGTCAAAGTCTACAGCAAACATGACATTTCATCTTTTAGCAGTTTAATGCCATCACTTTCCCTCATGCTTTCGGCATCTGCAACAAAATTTAGGGAACAGAGTTCACTAAGTTTAGTTCTGACTGCTATTAAGACAGCAGAAAAATAAACCTAGATTTTTGTGATATTGTTATTATACTCAAGTTGTTCACTTACAGCATATAGTTACACTCACATGTAAAATTAAGCATCCAGTTACTCTGAAACTGGAAACAAGTTTAAAATTTAGGATAATTTAGTGACTCCATAGGCTTAAGAAGCACATTTTGACAAAACTCCACTAAGAAAATGTCAGTAATTGATAATAAAATGCATACTATCAAGAAAGCAAGACATGCAAAAAACATGGAATACATAAAATAGGAATATATTTAATCGGCAGGGAAAAAAAGTAAGTAATATATCAAGATAAAGACCACTGGAATTAATCATACAGGACAGCTGATGGATTGTTGAATTGATAACTTCAGTAGATTATGACATTATTATTTATAAAGTTTATAGGATTTGCTACAGAGTTTAAGAATAAAAACAGATTTATACAGTTGCCTGAGTAAGCAAAAAGGACATTTAAAGCTCCTTTGGAAAAAAAAAAGGGAGGAGGCAAAAATGGAACTATTTTGTGCCTGATGCTTTTAGAACTACACTCTAGATTCGCTAAAATCAATAAAAAGCAACAATGTTAGGGACAAGCTAAAAATTAATATACATATTAAAAAATCAAGTTCCTTTTGCCTTCCAAGTTTGCATTATATTTGCCAGAAATTCAATGATTTTAATTCTATCTCCAGAACAAAACCTGAATTTTTCAGAAATGGGGTTGATCAAGTCAAGTCATGTATTATTCAGTTGCATATGAATATACGTACATTGAAGGTATTAGTCAGGCCTTTCTTGTGCTGCCCTCAAGGAGAACAGTAAATAATTTACTACATTAATAAGGACAAAGCAGACCTTTATCTCATGTCAAAGCAAATGGATATAAATGTACTCCTAACACCATGTCTTTGCACTGATTTAAACTGAATATCTGTTACAACAACAAGTTTCAAGATAGTGGTATTATTGCCTTCTTCAAAAAATAATCTTTGAAGCAGAGGCAAAAAAATTAACCAACAGGTGAGCCAATATTTTCTGGGGTGCTTGGATTCTACATTCATGGTGACTCAAATTTGCAATCTTGAAGTGGTAATATTTAAAACTACTTACTCTTGCACTAAACCCCCAAAATACCCTCCTCAGGCTCCCTCAACCCCATCAACTCTTAGTTCTTGTCACTGCTTCCATGTGTAATGTTTCAGTTACTGAAAAATAGTTGCTCAACATGAAAACTAAACCAAACTCTCCCTGTGTTGTTAAGCAGGTGACTATCAGAATTTCAGGGTATGTCCAATATCTTGCATGTTGTGAAGCTTTTTATACTAAAACACACACACCTCAAAAAAGTGGTTTAGGAAAAGTCAAAGAAATCTGCAACAGTGCAGTCATGCCTTCAGATTGAATCCTGGTTGTTCCCTTGTCTGATAGTAACCATGTTCAACAGGAACATACTCTGTGTGCATGACATTACTCTTAACGTGGCCCTCTCTTTGCCAAGAGAAAACTTGGACTGCATATCCAGGATCTGAAACTAACTTTTAAAAATCAATATAAATAACTATTTAAAGACATTTAATTACAGACAATTCTATATTGTTTTGTCTCACTTGGTTAGCTCTTTAAATTCTTCATATTCTTGCTTTGAACTTGCCAGTTCAGTCTGAGTCTGTAGCAGGCGTGCTTTCAGCCTTTCAACAGATGCCAGAGAGTTGCCTTCTGCTGATATGGTGGTGGAATATAAACGATGACCTAAAGGACAAACATGTACCCTCTGAAATCACAGAGTAGCTCAAGTATCTTAAGTTTTACTAAAATTAAAGCTTTTGGGCTTCTGAACAGCACAGCAGCCAATAAGATCAACAGAAATAGGTATTAGACACAGTGCACATGAAAACCAATAGACTAATTAATATATTTCTGCAGTCTTCATGACAACTAAGGAACACAAAATGAGATTATAAATGGTGTTTGCAAGATGCAAATCCAAATTCCCTATTGCTTGAAGGCCAACATGAATAAAATGTGATATTGTTATTATACTCAACTTGTTCACTTACAGCATACAGTTACATTCGCATGTAAAATTAAGCATCCAGTTACTCTGAAATCAGAGTTTGGATGAAGCTTTATCAGTCTTCACGTATCACTTTGAAGCAGGTAAAAATACATCAAGACATTTTCAACACTATGCTGAACACAACAGAAATACAGTAAACTTATTTAGCTAAGAAACATTAGCTAATTTTTACCTCCAGTACTTTTCTCTTTGGCTGAAGCTTCCAAGAAAGCTTTTTCTAGCTCTGCAATGGTCTGAGCATCAATTTCTTGAGCCTTTTTAACTGACTGTAAAGCACGAAGTTTTTTGTTCTCCTCTCTGAGATTATGGTTCTCCATGGCATACTTTGCAATCCGTGGATGTTGTTCCATCTGTGATAAGCAATATTTTGTTCAACAGTTTATATTTTCCAGACAATGCTATACCTATCTAGCTCTTACTCCACTACCTTTAATAAGCATTAAATTCTAAGGGAAAAGTGGTATTCCCTGCAGTGGTTAAAACCGCCCCAATTAATTTTTCTTATTTTACTTACTGCCGTGGAATCTACTCTCAAAACAAGACAGTGAGTTTACATCTTATGTGTTTACTTTTTTACTGGTAATAAAGAAGTAGACGCTTTCCGTGCTCCTCTTGACATCCCTTCTGAGTTTCAACTTCGGGGTTTGGCTTTCTTAACACCGTCTTCACATGTCTTAGTAATGTTTCTATTGTCATTAAAGAACTGTCCTGACTTCTGCATTTCCCCACTCCATCCCTTTACTTTGAAGCTCAGTTATGAGCTACAGATGCATGCTATTTTTCCAAGATCTTTACTCCTTTTTCCTACTTGTGCTCAGAGGAAATTGTTTCTAAAGAATCTGCCTTCTCTCTTGAGCTTTGTTGTTCTTCAAAACGGCCTCACAAATGATATCACACCTACCAGTTACCTGAATAACCCAAAGCCTCTTCTCCTAAAGCCTTAGTATGTCCTTTGCTATTTGCCATCTTCATGCAGCTCCAGGAGCACATCATCCCTTTATTGGGCCATCTGGCATCTATCTGTGTCATTGTGCTTCAGAAACATGCTGCATTGCTTGCTTGCATCCTGCTGTCTTTCCCTTTCAACAGATGTCATAGAGCTTAGTCTCCCATAAAAATGAGGACATGTGATTTGGAGATTTTCTTGAGTTCATGAAAGGAGACTTAGTCCTCTACCTAACCCAGATCAGTTGGCCTTTGTCAATCTCCCACCACAACACAAGCTCTCCTCTTACACAAACTCTTAAGCTCTAAAATCCACCCATTGTCCCTTCTGTAGGCAAACTCCATTAATTTGAGATGTTTCTACAAAGGAATCCACATTTAACCCTTTTCTTTCCTAAAAACAATATCTGCCCACCACAGAACTCCATCACAAGCTATTCTTATGAAAGAAGATGGTTCTAGAAAAGAAAAACCAATGACTTACCTGTTCTCTGAGTGTCTGCACTTCTTCCCTCAAGTCATTAAGGAGACCATCTTGCTCTTCTGGCAATAAAATTCCACCAGCCTCTTTATGCAATCTCTCCAAGCGAACAATATGGTCTTCCCGGAATTTTACTATCATTTTATTGGATTGAACAAATTTTTCCTTCTTGGCACACAGATCTTCTAGTTGAGCAACTTTTTCTAATAAATTCTTAGAAAGTACATACAGAGCAGTGGGAAAACAAGTTACACGAGATTAATTTTTAAGGTGCACATATTACATATGTAGGCACAGGCAGACAATGAAAATCGCAATTAACAGTAATAGTGAATACACAGACCACCATTTACAACAGATCAGTAGAGAGCTCACACCAAGAACCCAACTTATACACCATATTACAAAACTTGTTTTTAGAAAGCCCAATATGATCTGGTAGGGTAGGTATTCAGTTAAGCATATCAGATACACAACACTAGAATACTTGTTTCAGTTAATTTTCTTTTAAAAAATCCATTTTGGCTGTATCAGTACTATGCCATGATTGAAGCACAATGAGGATGACTGTGAGGTTTGCTGCAAAAAACACACTGTTGATCCAAACAGTCAAGAACACACTCAAAATTAAGTGAAACAGAAGTTTGTCGTTCAAGTAATTTTTTCTTCTTAGAAAATCCCAATTAAAAAAACCTGTAAAACTAAATATACTATGAAAGCCACTTTATGTCTTGCTGGAATTTGAAAGGCAGAAGAGTAGAATAATTTGGTTGAAAAAGACCTTTAGGATCACCAAGTCCAACTACTAACCCAACACTACCAAGTCCACCACTAAACCACTTCCTTAAGTGCCCCATCTACATCTTTCAAATACCTTCAGGGTTGGCAACTCAGCCACTTCCCTGAGCAGCCTGTCCCAATGCTTGACAAACCTTTCAGTGAAGAAGTTTTTCCTAATATGCAGATTCGTGTGTGTCTAAGTGGTGTAGCAGAATGCTGACCATTTCAGTTTGGATTAAGGGGGTTTCACTCTGCTCCCTGTCACTGTTTTCCCGCTCAGGTGGCTGGGGATCCAGAGAACAACTGTTCTTGTTCTATTAAAATCTGAGGCAAGGGCAGCATTAAGTATCTCAGTCTTTTCTTCAGCCTTTGTCACTATGTTTTCCCCCTCATCCCATAATGGATGGAGTTTCTCTTTAGCTCTCCTTTTCTTGCTAAAGTATTTATAGAAGCATTTTATGGCAGTAGCCAGATTTAGTTTGACTTAGGCTTTGGCCTTACTAGTTTTCTCCCTGTGTAACATCATAACATCTTCGTAGCCCTCCTGAGCACTACAGATTTTATTTTAAATGCCATTTGACTAAATTCCCTTGTTACTAAACCTTCTCTTTCAACAGAGCATTTTTATTCAAAACCTGAGAAAATCATTCAGAGAGTCAGTTTCAATATGCTTTCTGCTCTCTCACCAGTACACTGAATACTCTTAGAAGTATTAGTGCTTTCTTACCTTCTTTTCACCTTCTGATTTCTCCCAGAACAACATTGCTTCAAGGAAGTTGTTCATGTAATTTATGTTGTTCTTTCCGTTCTCAACAACATCTGTAGGGTAAGTCAAAGAAATAAATGCCAGTTTGATTGATTAAAATACCAGTTAACCAGATCTTCCTACATATATAAAATGAAAAATCATGTAAACAATTTTTAATGAATTCTTCAAACAGTGTTATTCCTCTACAAAGATCACATGCCATACCCAGAGTATACCGTTGAGACAGTAATTCCTAGTCACCTGCAAGTGCTGATAAAGAACAGAGCTAATATATGTAACTGCATAATTAACAAAGTTGTGCAAGCATTGAATGGCCTTGCAATGAACTTTTATTAAAATAAAAGAATCAGTTCATTCAGCTAAGTATATCTATAAAATGCAAAATCCCTCTGAAATTAATTTGATAACACTAAGACATTATTAGCATTATTAGTACAGTTTGTACATATTAAAAGTATCATGACTGGTTTATGAGAAGGAAATTCAGGAAAATAGGCATGAATTATACGGACAATTAGTGGCTTAATCTGGAAGGAAAGTGTCCACACAAGGGATTAAAAGGGTTTAATAATCCACTTAGAAATTAATTCAAGATAGCTTTTCTGAATATCCTCACACAGACAGGACTACTTATTTATGGAATACTAAGCACCATATTATCTAGGTGCATAATAACTACCCCCTTATTGTAATATAATAAATTTTGAAATTACATTATGTTTTCAGAGTAGCTAGCAAGCAGATTTTACATTTGTGTGATCAACTACTACAAACATAATTTAAATGCACACACCAAACATAGCTCTGATATATAAACTCAGTTCTGCACAAAACTCCTCCTTGGTGTTGAAGCATCATCACTTCCCTCAGAACTCTATCACGGGTCTAAACATTGAGCCCTCTCTCTATGTCAATATTCATGTTTTATGAACAGTGATTCAGTGTCCTACATTGTTAATGACTTGTTTTTACTGGCTAAATACGTATGCAAACAGAGAAGTACTTTTTCCTTAGGAAACCTCAACCACAGATGCTTTATGTTAGACAAGACCTTCTAACTTGTGTAGTAACTTCTATTGCTGTATCTTCTACTTCTTGGTAAGGTCAGGGAAGAGTTCACTCAGGAACACAGTAAAAGTTACAAGGCAACCTTTACTACCTTGCAATCAAACATTACAAGGTACTGTGTTTCAGTGAGAAACATACATAGGAGAAAGTTCTCCTGGGATCTGTATTGCAGATAAAACAGACAAGTGAAAAGCTTATAGATGAAAAAAGTTATGCAATAACCTTGTTTCCATCTTACATGGAAATGGATCTTTTATTGAAAGTAAACATCCCTCTTTGGTTCTTCCTGAATGGGGAAAAAAAGATAAGACAGGAAAAAAAATCCAGTCCTGAGTTTAAAAAGTGCAACATTATCAACATCTTTGTGCCTTTTCTCTGTTGTACATGCGCAAGAAGCCACATGCAAACCTTTGGGTACTTAAAGGATTAGGCAGCATACCTTTTATGAAGTGGAAGAGAATGTAAGTATTATATAATAAACCCATAGTCCACTACCCAAACTTACAAACTTACAAGAGGAAAATAAAATCACATTAACAATTTTTGCAAATTAGATACAAATACAGGCAGTGGGATCCATAAGATAAATACAGCCTCTGTAAGTCAGTTCCTACAAAAATATTAATTGTTCAGTGACTTAATGAAGGCCCTCAACCCTTTAGATTACAGAAACAGCAAATTCTCTCTCCCCCACCCCAACTCTTACCTTGTGATACAGAAATACTGTGCACAGGTGGCACTGAAGTAAGTTGAGCAAGCTGCTCTTTCAACTTCTTGACCTCAGCTTGCAGCTGGCTCACATTTCCTTGTGTGTCTTCATTTACCACAGCCTTTCAAAAATATCAGAAAATTAGGAAAAGGTACAAATAAAAATCTTACGGGATAAAACTCAGAGAATGCAAAGCAACAAAGCTGAGAACTCTTTCTATCTTAGAAAAGGAAGAACTTGTGGGAAAAGCAGTATTCCATTTGCTGAGAAACCAGCAACTTGCACTTCGAATAAAATTAAAGGTTAAAGTATCCAATATTTTCTGCAGACTTTTGTCTGGAGCTTTTTGAACAACAGAACAGTATACATCACAGTTTCAGGTAAATGCCAAGATACTTTCAAAACCCACACACAAGAAATTACATTTTGGGTACTAGCATATATATAAAACTAGATAACGGAAATAACACTGAATCAAAACTTTTATGACAATTTTAATTTTTAGTACAGATTTATTTACTTTTTACTTTTCTAATGCAGTGCTCTGAGAATGAGCAATGAATACATACTATTATCAGCCATTACCTAGTTCCCAGCTGTTGCCCTCTATTCATAACCAAGAGCAAACAAGCCCTTTTCAAAAATAATTGGTCATAAAACAAAATTAGGAAAAAAAAAAAAAAAAGCAAATCTAGTGTTTTCCAATAAGTTAAACCAATTTAAATTAGTGAAAGCACAGGATTGTTTCAATGAAGCTACCATGCTTGCAGATACATAGCTTAAATGACAAGAAATTGTTTGTTGCTCCAATAAAGACATTGAGTAACTCCCTTACCTTGTTTTTAATCAACTTTGCCCGCTGAGCAAAATTAAGGGTGGAGAGCGTTTCACCAAAACACTTGGATCCTGGATGAACA
Source organism: Formicarius rufipectus (assembly GCA_013399695.1). Lineage (NCBI taxonomy): Eukaryota > Metazoa > Chordata > Aves > Passeriformes > Formicariidae > Formicarius > Formicarius rufipectus. The sequence goes on along the minus strand of VXAU01000979.1, from coordinate 1,278,335 downwards.
TTTGCAATTATACATGTTTTTGCATTACCACCAAGGGAATCCTATTTAAAAACATGGATGTTAGTCTTATTTGCACATTTCTGGTGACAATAGAAAGCTGAGAGCTAAGAGCTCTCATGTATGAGCTACTGTGCATAATTTTGAACAAATTGCAGAAACAATTTCATTTGCCAAATATCCATTCTAAGTAAGTTTCTCAGATTTTATTTGAAATGTGGATATAAAGGATATGACTGTAAATAAAGACTTTATTTGGGTTTTCAAAACCCTGACTACATTACTTAACAATTTGAGATACTTTTTACATCTGAACAGCAGGTAGAAGAAAAAATCCAAACAAACGGTAAAAGTATTAAGGGAATAAAGTACAATTTCACTTTAATCTTGGTAATTAGCAGATTACTGTTAGCATTATGTTGAACATCATCTAGCCTGTTGATTATTCCAACCTATCTTCCTTCTGGTGGCAAGTGCCAAACAAACAAAATCACAAATAACAGATGCTTGACCAAGGAGATAAAAAGAACCTCTCCCTTTTACATTCATGTCTTAGACATTTCTGTGCTGTTAAACTAGTTCTCAAATCTCCAGAGAAGACACCAGTTATACCTAAAACTACAAGACTACAGAATAGTCCACAAGCCTCAACAGCATTCTCTCTCTCTCTCTAGTAGAGAAGGTCATGTTTATGGATTTCTTTGCAGTACACACACCTAATAAAATAACTGCTAAAAGTAACAGCTCATACAGATTAAATTCTCTTCCAATTTATATGTGTTTTGGGTTGCACTGAAAGAATGTAACTCTGCAGAATTTCATAAATCTAAGATCTATGTAGAACTGGGATTGAATGATTGAGAAATTTTGCTGTGATCACAGTACTGTGTTGTAATACAAATACTGTATTATGCACAAGTACTGTATTATAATACAAAAACATATTACAGATGTTCATTACTTTTCACAGAATTTTGGTGAGTGCTGGCATCCAACAAATCTTTGACTGCTTATGTCCTTGTTTTCTGTACATCTTGAAAAGCTCTCAGGTAGGAAACAGTAAATTTATCTTTCTTGACATCAGACCAACAGTGAAGAACATGTAGGCTAATTCTGGAAAGCATGTCAAATATTTCAACACATTTCTAAATATTAGATTTTGATACACAGTGTTTCCCAAATTATAGGGATGAAAACGTATGCTTCTTCTTTAAAACTTGCAAATAAGTAGTAGAACGTTATGAGCATAAATAAATTTGTCTTCAGTTAACAGTCATAGATTGACTAGAAGTCTGTATAGGTTAAAAAGATATTTTTCAAGCTTTCTTCTGCTTGCTCAATATTGAAACAATTTTAAAGTAATAGAGTTCAGCTTTTTACAGTAAAAATACCCAACCAAGTACTTTTTTCTAAATCCCAAGCAGCATATAAAATCCAGAGGATATATATTACCCGTAGCAGAAAAGTGAGCTTGGAATCCCGGTAACAAACGTGCCTCTGTTTCCCATTACCCACATCAACAAGTGCTGTAATTACTTGGCCCAGGCAGCTCAGTGACCGATTTATGTTACCTGCTTCCTAAACTCGAAAAAGAGAAAAGAACAAAGGTGAATGGATTGGATGGATGGAACAGGGCAGTACCTTCGAAAGATAGCAAAGACACTACAAAACTAACCTTTAACCTCAGTCCTTCTGTATGGGTGTCCTTCTGTCTCTCAGATCCTGCCAAGTCTACCAGGTTGAGCAGGGAAGACCGAATGTTAACAACCTCGTTGTTTTTCTCCATGGATTCCACTGTGATAGTGAAAACTGCGTGTGACCTTGAGGATTCTCTGTTCATTGAGGTAGATGCTACACGACGGTTTCTCCAGCCTGTAGTTAATACCTAAGCATGAAAGACAACAAATAACATCAAGTACCTCAGACTGCACTTTGCATACAGGTAAATGCCTACATACATAAGCAGCAGTAGGTATATTTTAGTGCAACAATTTTCAAAAATCTCCAGGACTTTGACTATTTCCCAATAGAAGTTATTTTAAAAGTGAAAAAAATAAAGCTGCAGTCAAGCTTAATAGAAGTTTCAATTACCACATTCACTTCTTTCTTCCAAAAGTGTTACTGCTGTTTGAAAGCATAACATATCCAATACTGGTGTATGGTAGCAGTACCCAAAGAAAATGAAATATGTGAAGTCACACAAGTACTATGTATATGTGTATCAATAATGGAGAAATAAACCTGACAATTCTGGAACATACACTCCCCAATTAGCAGGAAATGTAATTTTCTGTTGTTGTTTCAGAGATATGTAGAGTTAAGCATTAGGGAAAGGTTATCATAATTACAATTCATGTATTCCAAACTCCAGACCTGTGTATGATTTATTCCAGATAGTGGGATAGTCAGGAAGCATTGCCTAGAAATGGTTTTTATACACTGTGTTGTAGTGTACAGAGATAGGGAAAGAAGGTGTCACAACATTGTGCAGGAAAAAAATGTGCTCTAATCAAAGAGGAGTATTTACCAAATAAGCACCAAGATGATTAATCCAAAAAATTAAAAAGCGACAAAAAATACCTGATATGCTTCAGCAGCAGATGACAACACCTGTTCAACAGCACCGTCAACAAAGACTCCCTTCTTGATGTGTTCTCTGAGAAAGAGACCAGCTGAAGCAGAATCTAGCAAGTCAAATATCTGTTCGTTGTAGATTTCAATAAATGAGCATTTGCAGAGAAAACTCTTTCCACTGCCAGCCTGAAAAAACACAGTAATTTACATTATAAACAGACTGATTCTATTGAATCTGGCATTGTATGGCAACAAGTCTGTTTTCACACATCTAAAGCTAGTAGTTTGCATGTATATTCTGCATAATATACATTTCTGTTGCCCAGATAACAACCAACATCCAGAAAGCTACATGCATTTTTAGCACGCTTGTGTCTGAAGAAACTGTACTATAATTTGGTGGAATACTAGATGCAAGTGTTTCTCATTAATAAATTTCATGCAAGAGGGTAATAATCTTGGTAACTTAATGGCTGCACATCTGATTTGCCATCCTGAGCTAATCTTTACTGTGAGACATTACTTTCACTGCATAATAAGTATAAAATAAATGTACCTTTTCCTTTTCCCGCTCAATTAGAAAAAATAAGTATTCAAAGCTCCGTGGAATTACACCTCTCAGACTGTGAGTGAAATTGTCAGAATCAGACGGTCCTAAAGAGATTTTTAATTAAAAAAAAAATTATTAGTACTACTAAGAGTAATGGTTCACCTTTTTAAGATGTCATTAGATTTCAGCAACCACATTACTCCATAGTCAGATTAACATATAGTTTAAACAATGTTTGTGAAAGTTTATTTTACCCGTCCATAGGTTACTTAAATCTAAAATAGCATCAACTATTTGGGCTTCCATGCACAGATGTGCACGTATTCCAATATAGCTATTTAACACTGATTTGAAAAAACAGAAAGAGGGGATGGACTTGTCCCTGTGTTTAGTTAATTTCTATGTAGTCCTCAAAAACCCCACCCAAAATGGTTTTAGTTATTTCAATAATGTTATTTCTAATGTCAAGCAAAACATTGTTTATCCTGGAGAAAAGGAGGCTCGGGGATGACCTTATTGCACTCTACAGCTACCTGAAAGGAGGTTATGGCCACGTGGGCATTGGCCTCCTCTCCTAGGCAACTAGTGACAGGACAAGAGGAAATGGCCTTAAGTGGTGCCAGGGGAGGTTCAGGCTCAACATCAGGAAGAATTCCTTAATGGAAAGATTGACAAGCATTGGAACAGGCTGCCAGGGAGGTGGTAGTCACCATTCCTGGAGATGTTCAAGAAACACTGGGACATGGCACTTTGTGCCATAGTGTAGTGGACAAGGCAGTCAGTGACTGGTCAAAGGTTGGACTGGAACTTGGAGGTCTTTTCCAACCTAAATTATTCTGTGATTGATGTATTTAAAATCACCATTGTATGAAGAACAGGATTACAAGGGGATCCCTTCACACACACAGAGGCCTTAAATGCCTAATTGGATAGGAAACAGTTATTTTGAGAACCTCAACATATTTTAATATGGAAGACCCACACTAGAACATGGCTCTTCATACTGCAATATATTTCTACACACGCAAGGAATATCAGCCAAAAAGGGAAACCAGTAAAATAATCATTTTGAGAAAACTTACTAAAAATGTATGATTTAACTGAAAAGCTACTCTCCTCTTAAAAATAGGAAAGAAAACCAAAAACCCTCTAGATCTTTGAAAAGATTAAGGAGAACATCTATCCTTCACTCCTTTGATGCAAAGCAAGAACAACTGCTCTGAGCACTACACTGTTTCCCAGAGTTACCTGCAGGAGGACAAAAATATACATTATCCCTGGTGTTTGAGCAATACAACATTTCAACTCAAGACAAAAAAAAAATTAGGAAACCACTGAAAGATTAATATCTATCATGCACTTACCCATCATAGTAAAAGTTTTTCCTGACCCAGTCTGGCCACTAACAAAAAGAAAAAAAAAAAAAGTTAGATGAAGTTTTACTCTGGCTGAGTTTTTCATTAAGCTGTATCTTTTAAGGAAAACTCAAAGCTCAAAACAAAAAAAAAGTCTTCTAAACTGGAGATAGAGACAGAGGCAAACTGAGAAATCAGCCAGCTAAAAAAGTATAAAAGTAGAACAGCAAATTTTACCAAGAAATTCCAAGTAGGTAAATCAGCTTTTGTCTCCCCCAGCACCCATCATTTTCTTATTATTGTCAGAATGCAAAATAGGGGAAGTTAGGATTAAAATAAAGGCTTATAAATATATACATTAAACTAATTTTGGGTCAATCTTTTGAGTTTTTGCCACTCAGTAGAGTACATAAGGTTATATTTGACTTAAAAGCATTTTTTCTTTTAGAGCTGTGAGGTTTTTTAATGCAGTTATTAACTGTGCTAGAGAAACCTCAGGGCAATTTCACTTCATTTCCCCACATGTGTTTACTGTAACAAAGTGGACTTCAGAGTTTTGCAAAAGCTGTGCTAGGCCAAAAATCAGTAAAGTTTTGATTAGATAAGCCCTATAAATCAGCATTTTTTTACCTTAATTTTTAAAAATTAAAAAATAATGAGTTAATAGAATGATACTCATATTACCAGTCATGGATGTATTTCTACCTTGAAAACATTCTGAAAGTTAAAATTATCATTCATGAGTTTTCCCACAGACAGCTAAGAGTCACTAAAGAGTTGAGCTGGTCAAAACATTAAGTTAAAGCAATTTTCATTCCATTTTACTATGGACACACTGCAAATGACTCTTTCTCTTTAACAGTACAGTAACTTCTACTTTTTAGACAAACAATAGTAAAATTGAAATGAACTTACAATCCACATGATTAGCCTTAAGTATTGGAAGCATAACACCTCCAACTTCTTCCAAAAGAGGAATAAGACACAAGAATGTTGTTAAGATATATATATATATATATATGATATAAGAATATTGCAAAAACAGTCCTTATGTTGTGCAGCAAGTAAGGAAGTATTTTTAAAGTTTACTGTAACATTAAGCAGGCTCTGACTCTTAAAACCACAACTACTCATTAGCACAATCTCCTCAAATGTTGCAATTGCCATGAAATAACTGTAGCCACTATGAAACGACTTACTATGCAAAGATGGTTCCATTGTAGCCATTCATACAAGATTCAACAATATTTTTAGCCACACTCGAGAACACGGACTCCTGGGGACAAGGGAAAGAGAAGGCTCTTGGCACCACTCAGGACGCTTCTATATCAGTGTTTCCTGTACCATAACTTTACAGTGTATAAAATAGATGCATTCCTTAAGCTCTACAATGATCCCTGGAGTTCTCAAACAACACATCCTAAGTCTTTGTGACATTGATCAGCCCCTCCAACAAAATCATATTCCTTGATAAATGGGAAGAAAAATAACCTAACTCAGCATCATAATAACAGCTTTGGAATATAACATTAATTTTGATCCAGGGGTTTTGATTATGTTATGCAGTTTATCCCATCAGTGGGTAAAAATCAAGCCTATGACACTCATCCAATCTAGTTAACTCAACATTTGTCACTGCACAAGGGCATATTCAACAAACCTCCACAAGTTTTAGCCTCATTTATTTTCACCTTTTCCTCTTAGATTGGCAAGAGCAGCCTACCTACAGATAACAGCTGTAACTGGGTTTTTTTGAAGGTTTTGTTCATTTTGGTTTGAGTTTTTTGACAGAAATTGAGGGTAATTACGGGAATTGAAGTCTTAACGAAATTAAAATTACATTCAGAATGTCAAACATAATATTATAAAAATTAAATTGAAGGATTTTCTTTCCAGTGTTACTTGTCCCAGATGAACCATGCATCTATTTGAAAGGCAGAAGCATGAGAAGGAAATACAGCAAATAGAATACAAACTCCTAAGTTCCTTAAATACAAATCACATCTTTAATATCAGCAACTGACTGCCAGTTATTTTTATATGTTCATCTCAACAGGCAGATTCATTTTGTCTCATGGTGGTACCATAACATTTACAAATGTAAATTTTAATGCAAACTTCCATTAACGAAATTAATGGTTAAAAAAAAATCCCATCAAAACTATTTGGAGAGAAGAATTACATGCAGCCCTTCGTACTATATTTGTATTACTAGACTACCACTGCAAAAAATTACAATTAGGCACTACATCTGTAGAAAGTGTTAGTAGCTGCCAAAATTTTGGGAAAAGCTGTAATAAATACGAGATTCTGGAAGTGATTACCTGTGTTGTTTCCATATTTGCAACATAATCAAACGTGAAGATTTTTGGCTCAGGTTTCGAATGCAGGCGGATGGTTTTTGACGAAAGAACAGACAGACACAAGCCTTGGTCTCCATTGGTTAACGTAGCTCTGTCTGAAGGGGGACGCACCCTTACAAAAACTTTGATAGCATCACCTTCAACACTAAATGAATTTTTATGCATTAGATTGCTTCTAATCAGATGGCTGACAAAATATAATCACAACAATCAGATTAAGCATGCAAAGTCATACTAAGGACTCTCCTGAAATCAGACTACTTCTACTTGAACATCAATTCACTGCAAGATTTATTGAAGTTAAAAATTTGGCTGATTTAAAAAACAAGTAACATGCAGTTATTGGAATTTATTGCTGTTGCATGTAACTTTAGCTCTAAAAGAACACATTTCACACTGAACTTGAGACACATAAAACCAGTGTTGTAATAAAGGTTTCAGTAGTTTCTAAGACTATAGGTTTCAAGCATGCTTCTTATTACTTTAAGTTTTAATAGACAAATGGAGCACTTGATGGTAGAGTCCAGGAGAAAGTTATTAGCATCTTTCTTTGCTGCTCATGGGAAGGGAAAGAAGTACCAATTCTTGATCAATGAAATAAAGCATAGCAAGTGCCTGCCTCTAACAGACTCCTAACCTATTTCATCTCATTTATCAATAGATAAATTTATCTTGAATAAGTAACTGGGCATGACTTAAATTAAAGCTTTGAGGAGTTCTGGCATAAATACCAATACACCCATAAAATATTAAAGAATTGCATTGCTAGCACACTTGGATTGACCTTAATTCATTCTTTCCCAAAGGGCATTTATAGCATGAGGGTTTTATAACTGCTATTGATTTTTACTTTTGGTATACAAGTGAAAAGAATAGTTTTAAAAGTGCGGAAGGGTCTGTCTTCATAACTGAAATGTGCAGCTGCGGATCGGCAGAGGAGAGGGCCAAAAACACAAGCAGCAGCCGAGAAAGGGAAGATGTTATACTGGGTTTAAGACACACCAAAGTACCTTGCCAAATATGTTTCCATTGGCTAAAATTATTCTGAGTTGTGGCAGAAATGGCATGTATTTGGAGAAGGACTTTTCGGGTTTTGTTTTAGTTTAGGACTTCCTCACATAATTAATGTTCTTAGTGGAATATTTCTACAGAAAAATTCTGGAGTCTCTCTGCAGAGTTAGTGGACAAATGAGAATTTACTGCATGGCAGCATTCCAAGAAGAACCCAACACCTCAA
>VXAU01000979.1:1249158-1267818 GCA_013399695.1 Formicarius rufipectus | reverse complement strand
TGCCCTGGCTGTGAGTTTCTGGAAATGGCCTTTGCTCTTCCCCAGGTCACCTCTCCATCCTCCCCCAGCACGGCATCTCCTTGCCTCAGCCCTTGGGCTGCAAATCTGCCTCAGGGGTAGGTTCAGGGGCACCAGGCCGGGGGCTCCCTCCTGTCCTCTCTCCCCTCTCCCTCCCGTGCCCTCTCCCCTCTCGTCCTCCGTCCCCTCTCGTGCCCCCCTTCCCTCTCCCTGTCGTCCCCTCTCCCTGGCATCCCCTTGCCCTCTCTCCCTCCTCTCGTCCCCCTCCCCTCTCCCTGCCGAGCCCCCTCACCTCTCACTCCCGGGGCCATGATCCCCCCGACACCGCGGGCCCGCCACTCCAAGATGGCGGCGCCCTCGAATTTGGCGCCCAGCGCCGCGGCCCCGCCCTCTACCTGAAGCCGCCGCGGGCGCCGCCATTTTCCCCCCGAGCCCTCCTCGCTGCCATTGGCCGAGATCCGCCCTCCGGCTCCAAGACGTCACGCGCGCGCCGGAAGGGGCGGGGCGGGCGTCGCCGCCGCTGTGAGGGGCGCGGGCGGCCGCCATGAGCAAGAGGAATCAGGTGTCCTACGTGCGGCCGGCCGAGCCCGCCTTCCTCAGCCGCTTCAAGCGGCAGGTCGGGTATCGGGAGGGCCCCACGGTGGACACCAAGGTAACGCCCTGCCCCGGGGGTGGGGAGGGACGGCGCTTCCCGAGCCGTGATACCCAACTCTCTTCCCCCCCCACCGCGGCTCAGGCAGCGCTCTACGGCCTTGTCCCCGTAGGGAGGAGGAGAGCTGTTGTTACCCGCTTAAAATTGGCTGAAGTGGTCTTTCTGGCTTGTTTTCGCCTCTGTGGGCGGCTCAGAGCAACGGGGGCGAGTTGCGGTGCCCCCCTGGGCCATCTGCCCTGGTGGTCTTGCGGGACAGACGGTTCCATCAGAGGGGTCCGTGAGGGAAACAGCCCTGGTGTCCGAGGGTGAATGACCCTTACAAAGCCAAGGAAGGAAGGATCAAAGTTAAAAAAAAATAAATAAAAGTGTTCTGAGAATATAATGAAAGGAATTAACATGAGTTCGATTAAATACACAGAAAAAATCCTTCACTGTGAGGGTGGGGAGGCCAGAGAAGCTGTGGGTGTTCCATCCCTGGCAGTGTCCAAGGCCGGGTTGGATGGGCCTTGGATCAGCCTTGTCTAGTGGGAGGTGTCTGCCCGTGGCAGGGGATTTGGAAGTAGATGATCTTTAAGCTCCTTTACAAGCCAGGCGTCTGTCATCAGTCACAGACTGTGGTGCGATAGCCAGGAAGGCAGGACATGGTTTGAGCCAGATTTTAAAAGGTAACCTTTCCTGAGGCACATTTTTCTCCTGTTTCCAAGGTGGTTTTTGCATGTGTTTCTCTCTAGGGTTTGACCAGATGCTACTAGTAGTAGCACATGTAAATAAAGTCTTATCAGTGACTGAAGAAATTTGAACTTAAGCTGCTGTTGTGCTGTTTGTGCAGTTCTGTTCTTACGTAGTTGTACTTGCACAGATGTTTGGATGACCCCTGAGCTGTATGTAGCCAAAACCAAACCTAGTGAAAAAAGCCCTCTTCCCAGTGACCCATTGTTATGGCCTGGATTTGAATCATACTTGTGCCACTATGGATATACAAGTTGCTTCTGAAAACAGCTTTTATTACAAGCAATCAATGCCTTGATTTTCACAACTGGCTCCCTTTCCCTGTGTTGCCTTTTAAGGTTCAGCTCTAGTATATTTTAGATCTCGAACTGAAGAAGCCAACATCACCCAACCTCTCCAGGCTGGTCAGTAAAGCCATAGTTACAATGATTTATAAAAAAATTTAAAAAGTATGAGCTAGAATTTCGGATTAAAGTATGCCTTTAATAAATTTAGCACGAACTGTTTCACTTCACAAGAAAGATTGCATTCTGTCTATCTCTTGGTAAATTCAGTAGATTACGGTAATGCTGTCTCTTCTTTTCCTTATAAGATGACTTTCTCAGTTCCTCTAATATTGCCAGACTTGAGGTTGCTGCACTGAGGTTTCCAAGTCAGTTTATAAAATTCTATGCCAAGTGATTCTCCTGTCTCAGAGTACAAGTCTGAGAGTGGAAACAGGAGCATGATGTTTCTCTTGTCAGTGCTGCTTGCAGTGATTTGTTTGAGTGGCTTTGATAGCCTAGCCTCCGTGGACCCCTGTTTGCCTTTGCACTGTTTTGGGTACAGCTTAGAGGGTTCAAAGGGACCTGTTTAAGATCATTTAAGATTCCCTTTGTGTTGTGTGGCCGACAGTGCTTGTACCATGACGGTAGAGAACAAAAGGAATTAGTACCTTCCAAGTTCCCGCTGTTTTGGTCTCTAATTGATGTAGTCCAAATTCCCATGCTGGGTTTTTCAATGGGACACTCCATCTCGGTGATGGAATTGGAGTGTCATTTCGACAACGTGTGATGTGGAGTGGGGGTCAGAATTGCTTTTATTTCTCTTTTCTAGAGAGAGCAGCTTCCCCTTGCAGATGATGACAGTGACAGTGGCAGTGACAAGGAAGATGAGCAGCCTCAAGTGGTAACACTGAAGAAAGGGGACTTGACTGCTGAAGAAGCAATGAAAATTAAACAGCAAATCAAAGAGGCCCTGAAGTCAAATGAATCAGGTGAATTTCAAACTACTAATTTCTTGCTTTTTGTAGTCAAAGAGAGAGAACCTATAAAAGGGAACATGATACTTGCTCAGTTTTCTGCTGTTTGGTATTACCTTTGATAAGTTGTTCAGAATTTTTCAGCTAAATAATTTGCACTTGTGATTCCTAATCTCCAGTCACTGAGTACATGTGTTCAAGCTGTCTGGCTTTTAATAGCACTGCAGTTCTGTGCTTCTTGATTGTGCACCATCCTACCTCCAAATACCACCTTAAATTAATGTTTTTGTTATTGCTATAGCATGTCGTTGTCCTGGTACACAGTTTTCTGGCATCACCTGTGATACTGTTTGAACTCATTAGTTCGTTCAGCCAAATTTAACAGTGGAGTGGATGTCTTAAAGGTAATTGAGTTCATGAGAGAGTGTGTCTGGGCAGGACGAACCTCAGGTCAGTGGTTCAGCAGGAAGAATCACAGATATGTATGTTCAGGAACATGTGGACTTAGCTGACTGCTCCATGTTATTACTTGCTAAAAGTCAATCCCAGTATGAGTTATGACTTGCAAATATATTAAGCAAAACTGAACAGATGATACAATAGGGCAAGGTACAGAAAAACAATGTTTCTTTTCTACAAAGAGTTGGACAGGAAAGATAGAAGTGGTATGAAAGGGGTTGCTGCAGTTTGACAATAAAGACATGAAACTACAGCTGATGAATACAGTTATGTTAACAATTTCTGTGGGTATTCATAGTTCAGATATGGTTGACATAAGTGCTTTGAGAGTCCAGAAACTTCAATCATCACACAGGGTGTGATGAAATGTGGCTTTATTTTTTGCTGACAGAAGACTTGACAGATTTAATATGGCTATTACTGTCTTTAGTGGAATTGTCTTGACAAGAATATAGGACTGGAACTTCACAAGTATGAAATAGAAAGGTGATTCATAGAAACTGTGGACCTTTTCCGTGGTTAGCCATTGTGGCTATTTACAAAAGTTGTAAATTGAATTTAGGCTACATTGAGAGGCTGAGCACAAGCTATCCATATGACATCCTTAGCTTCTCTTTTTCTTCAATTTGTGTTTGAAAATTGTGCTGTCACTATGTAGCAGCATGTGTTAAAATTTAAATGGTATAAATGGAGACGTCACCGGCAGTGAGGGGAGAGAATATTGTGTTTTTTGAAAAGCAGATTGATGAAGAATATTAAATTTTAATGATGTAGGTTAGCTTGAAACTAATAAAACTGCATCTGATATGTTTCAGCAGGTAGGTATGTATATGTTAACTCTCACCAGGTAGTGGACTAAGGGCTGTGTTTATGTGATTTGGTCTGCTCTTAGAGTATATATTCAGCTTCCTACTTACTTCTTGGTCTCTTGTTACTGAAGTGTAATGCTTAGAGATGCTTGGTGTTGCAATTTGTAAAGTTGTCACAAGTTTTCTTTTCACCCTCCTAATACTGGGAGAAATTTGAAGGTATTGGAAAGAAATGGCATGGTTCTTTCTGAGCATTGGTGTCCTTTTCATATAAGCAACTTGAACTTTGAATGATCACAGTAGGAGGAAAAATGGATTTGTAAGGCTGGGCAAAAAAAGAAGTAGTTGTCCATGAGAAGCTATTGAGGTGGAGTCCATGCTGTGAAAAAAGTCCAAAAGAGCTACCAAGCTGAATACACAGTATGAAGTGGAGTTGTATTTGAAAAGAGTGACTGAATTTATTTGGTGGAAAAGGACATTCCCAAGACATAATTAAGTGTAGTGAGGATGGAGGTATTGAGTACCTGTAGGACTTTGGCACCTCTGCTTATTACCCCTTCAGCCCTTCAGTAATAACTTGTATTTGGAGGAAAAAGTCCCTAGTAGTAGGTAGCAGGAATGTTGGAGACTTCTGCCCTCTGTTCTACATTATTGTGTTACTCTTCATTCATCTACCTTTGCTGTTAATATGAGGTCTTGACTTCCTTTTCCTTTTCAGGGCTTATGGGAATAAACAAAGTAAGTGCTACTGTGTTTCTTTGCAATGGAGAGGACGTGGTATGGAATCTTTATTGAAGGAAGATGTGAGTGACTGTGCCGTAGATTCTTGAAGGCCTTTTTGAGTCTTGGGCCATTTTTGCATGGTCAGCCTGACCTCTAGATAAAAACTGATTTCTTGGTGGAGGCAGGTATTTAGACTGCTGGTTAGTTCCAGTTTAGGAAAGAAAGCTTTGAGTAATGTGTGAATTTATTTTTTTGGCTGTCAGTTCTGAGAATGAGAAGTATAAAGAAAGTTTGGTGCTGCATGATTTGATTGCATTTCATAATGCTTTTATTTTTATCCCAGAGTTGAAAGTGAAATTAATTTAATGTCTACTAGACCATAATATATTGCCCCAAATCAGATCCTTGGTGAAATTACATGAAGCTGAAAAGGTAATAGGGAAGTACATTTCTGAACTGATAATCTTCCTTTCCAGCATGCATCAGTGCTGAGGCACTTTGATAGATCCTGGGAAATGTGCGACTTACTATGTGTTGTGAATACAAACTGTTTGTCTTTCAAAACACAGAAAGGACTCAGTTTTGAGTTTCTGCTCTCTTCTCTTTGCACCTGTAATGATTGTCTTCATCTGAAGGACCTTGTCTTCACGCTTTGGATTGGGATATTATTCTAGGATTTTTCCACATGTCATTTACATCCTTTCTCCTTCATTTTCTTCTATAACCATTTTGACATGGCTGCATTATTTATTTATTTCAGGCACCAGCAGTTCCCATGACTTGCATTTTCTTTTAGATAAATAACACTTCATTAATTTGATAAAAGCAGTTGATTTATGTCCACACTGCAGTTAGTTGCTTCCCGAGGCAGAACAAATCTAGTGAAGCTTTTCATTTGGCTTTTGCAAGTATAGTCAGAGGGATTTTTCTTTTTTTATTTAAGACTAAACCTGTCCTATATGAGAAAGCACCCTTCTGTATTGAAATATTTCTCTCCGTGGAGCACAGACCAAGAGGATTTTTAAAAAGAAGTTGTGTGTTTATCAACAGTAATTTTGATTTATGTTTTATGCATAGTTTTATACACTGTTACTGTTGTTCAGAGACAACAAACCCAGTCTTAAGAGAAATTAAATTTTCACAAAAGAAAATGTGTCAATTACTGCAAGATAGTTTATCCCAGCATTTGTTATAGCCTATGAAATTGATTTTTTTTACTGCTTTTCTAGTTCATCTGGCCTCTGGGACACTCTGACACATGCAAATGACCAAATTTAGCAAAAGGTGTCCTTACTGGTTCAAAGCCTTGTAGTATTACTCTTGTTTCATTCTATATTCTGAGGCTGGGGGAGGACAACAAGAGAGGGGAGAGGTGAGGAGAATGCAGTCTGTGCTGTCTTGGACATTGGAGCTCTTTCTGATTAAGCATGAACTGTTCTAATTAAACTGCTGTTATATCAGATACATCTCACAGAGTTCATGCTGCTCTTCATCACATGAAATAGCAGGAACCTAAATCAAAGCTAATTGTTCAGTATTTAAGTAGCAAAAACTTTCCCAAGTGTTCTCATAAACGATTGAGGCTGGCTACCACAGCAAGACTGGCCTTACTATATCCATACCACCAGTGTGCCAAATTCCTCTAGTAAATGCTTTCAAAGGCATGCAGAGAGGATGAGTGGCCAGAAATCACTAGAAACAGCATCTAAAATGGATGACCTGAACTTCTGACCTTAGAAACCCTTAAGCAACATGCCAGGTTGTCATAATTTTTTCCCATCCTTCTGCCTTTGAATGGACATACGTGGTTTGAGCTGCTCTTCCTGTTGTTCCTGACAGTTTGGTGACATTTGTGTTTCCTGCTGTTGCCTCATTGACCCATGAGGACAAAAACTGCAGAAAAATGGGGTTGCTGACTGCATCAATGACTACTAAATAAAAAAAATGCCATTAACTAAAGAGTAGTGTTTCTTTTTCAGACCTTTATTTCTCCTGTAATATATAACTTGCAATTAAAAGAGATGAAAAAGTTTTTTGCTTTGTGTCTTCTTAAATTAATGTAGTTTGTGAAGTGATTTTTAACCTTAACCTCTGACTGTGCTCCTGTTGGCCAACCAGTTTGTGATCCAGGTAAAAGCAGCAAAACCCAAGAACAGTCAGAATTTCAACTGCTTGTGTAGTTTTTTGACTCATTTATCAGAAGCGGACTTTATTATTTCTCCTGTAATGCTTTTATGTATTTTACTCTGTGTATTTTCAGTGTGTTTATCAGAAATCCTGCTTTCCATAATTTGTAATACTGGCATGGCCTTTTATCAGGACTCTCTTTTAAAAGCTGTAAACAGTGAGATTGTTTCTTCAGTCACTTTTTTTTTTCATTCCTTAAGTCATTTTTGCAGGTCATTGATACGAACAAAAAAGATAACTGACACATAAGAGCCTTGTAAAATCTGAAAGGATAAAGTGAAAGTTTTTTTACCAGCTGCAAAAGACAGTCTTAACAAATCAACACAAATTTCTTGAACTGCTACATAAAATTCTTTCAAAAAGCATAGTCTCTCTGTTCTCCCTCTGTCCACACATTGCTAAGGTAAGGCCAGACCTACTGTGTTTCCTCATCTGCTTCATTCTTTGTCAAGCACTGCCAACACACATAGCTGGCCTGGGCTTCCTGCTGAAAGGACTGTCCTTGAGTATATAATGAAATTTTGACAGTATTAAACCAGGCCAAGAGCTAAAATAATTTCCTTTGATGCAGAATGATCTGCAAATAGTATTGTGGCCCTGGAGGTCAGAGCTGAGCTAGTTGCCATTTTGGTGGAGTTTTTGAGCTTTACTGTTTCTGCAGTTAGCTTATTAAGTATTTAAATTCATATTGCAAAGATGCTTATCAGTTTCTCCATCTAGTAGGCAAAGCAAAATTATTTTGTGCAGTTCACACTGTGGGCAGCAGGACAGTTGTGAGTGAAAATGAAATTTCTGGCTTCTGTTTTTCCATGGATTATGAGTACATAGCTTTTTGTTTTGTGGATATGCTTTCATCACCTTAGGGGTTTTGTTTTCAAATTTACCACTCTAAGAAATATAGTAATCACTTTTTTTTTTTTTTTTTAAAGTGGCCAGTGAGGTTTCTTTTCTTTGCTTCTCATGCTTATGCAGTAGCTGGTTGTCTTATTTCCACAGCTGTACAGATGCTGTATGCAGTTTGCACACTGACTGGCTTGAGTACATCGACAGTCGTATCTGCACCTGAGTAGAGTCTTTCTTATAGATACTTCCGTTTTTCTGAATTTGTCTTATATTGTGCCTTGCATCTTGTTTAAGTTGGAGGATCTGTGTTTCCAAATAAACATTGTAGCTATGCAACAGTTAGTAAGAGGAACTTTTTGCCATTAAGCTTCTGAGCCCAAAAATGGTGGCCCAGCTTCTGAGAATGATGATACATAGTGCCTTTTGATTCATTAGGTGTGATACACTTTCAGAAACAGTTATATTTCCCTCCCAAAATTTGCTGTAGGCACTTCTTAAGCTTCTGTATCATACATACAGCATCCAAACATCTAAGCTGTCCATGCAGAATTCACAAGGGATCCATTCACAAGTATGCTTTTCACATTATGGTTTATTTTATTGTTGCTTATGATTTCTTAAAACTAATGCTTTTCTAATGCACGAAAACCAAAATATTTATCCTCAAATCTGGTTAGTTGTTTTCTGCATTGTAGTATTTTCTCATAAACTAGTGTCTAATCGTAGAATCAAGGAATTGTTAAGATTGGAAAAGACCTCTAAGATCCATTGAGTCCCAGCTATTAACCTAGCACTGCCATGCTGCCACTAAACCATTTTCCTATGTGCCATGTCTACACATTTTTTGAATGCTGCAAGGGATGGTGATTCCACCACTTCCCTGGACAACTTGTTCCAATGCCTGATCACCTTCTCAGTGAAGACATTTTTCGTGGTACACAATCTAAACCTCCTCATATGGCCCTTTCTTCTTATCCTGTTGCTTGTTACTTGGGAGAGGAGACTGATCCTCACCTCACTGCAACCTCCTTTCATGTAGTTGCAGAGAGAGATAAGGTCCCCCTTGAGCCTCCTTTTCTCCAGACTGGACAACCCCAGCTCCCTGAGCTGCTCCTCAAGAGTTGTGCTCCAGCCCCTTCACCACAGGCATCTTTCAGAAGGATGCATTCTGTAGAAGCCATTGACAGAACTGGTGCTTAGGTTTTTAAGCTGTGTTTCTTCCTAAAAAGGCTCTCTCAAACTTAAGGAATTCAAGTGAAGTTTGCTACTGAAGTTGATGTCTTCATTTGTACCACATAACCCTTAAGACACCAGATTTATTAGTTGTATTGTTTTGAGTATGCACTGGAGAGAGTTTCAGCCAGTGCTGTGTAGATAACAGTGAAACGTTAGTCTTCTGCCATAGTGCTGATATACTGAGGAAAGTATTTGTGCTAAAGAGAAAAGATATATATTGGTTATAATTAAATAGCACATAATCTCCTCAAACACATTTCTCTTGAATAATGAATTTCACAGAAGTAATTTAGGAAAAATATCTTGCATAGAACCTATGGCTCTTGAACATCCTGTCCCATACATATTATAACAATTGCAAACTACTGCAGCGTGAGCCTTTGTGTCTGAGTCATGACTTTACAGTTACACTTTCTTTTCCAGAAAGACTGCCCTGGTGCTGTTACTTTGTGCAGTAGTCTCCCCGCTCTGCCTGGTAATCATAGAAGGGACTTCTCTTGTTTTTAAGATTATTATCTGCTCCACTGTGTGTACAAGAGCAAAATTAGTGAGTTGGAATAGTTTGATGATTTTGCAGATACAGAGAAACCCTGAAATTTTCATCTATTATAATGAAAGAACAGTTTATGACCATGTGGTCTTACCAGCTGTCTCAGCAGGACAGAATATATTAGAAGGAAAAAAAGAAAGCTCTTGTATATGTGCCATTTTCTTCTTTAAAGAATGTCATAATTCTGAAATAAGTGCATTTGTTGACATGAATTTTACAAATACTGAAATGGGTTTAGAGGATCATATGAAGTTGTCCGCTCCACTTTGGTAAGTGGATATGAATGGAGTGTGTGGGAAAAGCTCTACTGCTCACAGTCTCTTCTAACTTAGAGCTCTGGTTAGTGAAAATCCATTTCTAATAGGAACTGCAGAAGCAAGGGCTGGTTGCCATGGAGCAGGGGTGTATGTGGAGAACATGCATCGATACAGACTTTGTGGCCAAAAAGCACATTTTCATGATTGCTACATTGTCTCAGAGGTCTCACTGATCTTGGTTCAAGATCCTAGTGCTTCAGGATAATACTGAAGGTTTGTACATGTTTGTGGACGTGCAGGTGAGTTCTGATTTTACTCTCTTTATTATAGATGATGAACCGGAACCTGCTGATGGAAAAATTATGTTCAGGAAACCAGCCAAACGTTCCTCAGAGAAGTGTTTGGATTTCAATGTAAGTTCAAGTAAGAAGATGAAAGAAGCGAAGAAAACTCAGAGAGAAGCAACTACTTCTCAGAGTACAGCTAAGCAAGTGAAAAACAGCAGTCTTCTCTCATTTGATGATGAGGAAAATGATGATTAGGGGATGTATTTTTTTATATTTTACTTTCCTTTCTAGACATCTGAGTAACATTGAGGACTTTCATAGAAATTGAAGCATGGGTGTCCAAGTATTCTCTTACTTTGCTATAGTCCAACTAGAGAAATGTAGTATAAAATTAACAGGAGCTAAGTCTTTGCAGTTCAGCT
Source organism: Formicarius rufipectus (assembly GCA_013399695.1). Taxonomy (NCBI): domain Eukaryota; kingdom Metazoa; phylum Chordata; class Aves; order Passeriformes; family Formicariidae; genus Formicarius; species Formicarius rufipectus. Next base: position 1,257,406 of record VXAU01000979.1, on the reverse strand, counting down.
GGAACTGTATGACATGTAGGTCATGTCTTTATTTTAAAAGAGAATTTAACCACATATGTAAAAGCTATTTGGAGTCACAAATGAGTAGCAAAAACATACCTGTATGTGTCCAGCTTATATGAATTTTCAATCAATACATTTTAAAATGCCCTCATTACAGAAAATGTATTTCCTCTATTTTGAATAGCATTAATTGACAATTGTGTGGTTTTTACCTGTTAGTGTTGACTTGACACTCAAAAGAGACTTCATTGCTGTGGAACAGAGTCTGAAGTTTTCTGTCTCACAGCTTAACAAAAGTTTGCACAACCTTTGCACTTGTGGTTTGGCAGACTAGCTCTTTGCAGATGACAAAATCATGTGGTCTTAACTCTGTTTGGTGAATGCAGTCCAGGAAACATCAGATTTGTTTGAATTGGTTGTGGTTGCAAGATACAAAGATTTTGATTGTACTTGATGGTATTAACTAATACAAAAGGAGCCTAAACCATTGGAGATAATGCATGTTGCTTTTGATACTGATGGGCTCAGTGGTTTGGTGGTGTTTTGGGGTTTTTCTTAAAGTATATTTGTTCCAATTGGCTATCTATGTGTTCATAATTATTTGGGATCTCAGACAGCTTGTTTAAAAAATTTATTTCATCTTTAAGCTGTGGAAAAGCATTATTCTGTTTTTTTTTCCAAGTAGGAAGTTGTAAGCAGGAAATTTTAAATGAAGAAACATGAGTGTGATAAAAAGTTTTAAAATGTTTGAGTTGCCCACATAAAGTACGCTGAAAGCGACCATTTCAGCACTGTTTAGGTAACAGAACCTGCTGAAATTCAAAATGACACAGAATGCTCGTGGGATTGGGGAGAAGAAGGTGGTGGAAATGGGACTAATGACTCTGAAATTGTTTGGAAGTATGGTATATTCTGTTACCATATATAAGCCAGAACTGATCCAACTGCAGAATTATAAGGCAGTGAAACCAGTTCTTCTGCTGCGTGACAGGACATTGGAAATTATTTGGCCTGTAAAGCTTCATTGAGGAGCAAATCTCAAGTTGCTGTGTGAAACAGCTGGGTTTAGTTTTTGTCTGCTGTTAAACAATAAATTATGTTTTCTTTTAAGTGGTCCAAAGATATTTTATTAAAAATTTCAGTACATAAGGTGAGATGTTTTTGTCCCCTGACATTGAAGCCTCCTGTAACTGCTACCTGTGTCTGTACGTAGCAACTTCCCACAGCACAACATCAGATACGAGTCTGGGTGCTGTTTCACAGTGCTTATGTGAGCACATGTTACTCTCATTTGGGAAATGAATAGATCTGCTGTCCTCCCAGAAAATTGAAACCAGACCTTTAAATGGAGAGCAAAGTCTTCTTGTAGCACTGGTCTCATATTAGAATTGACAGAGGGGCACAGTGTGACAACTTGACTATTCCCACAAGGACATGTTACATTTGTAAATACAGAATTTGTCTGTATTCTGCATATATGAAAAAGGAGAGTGAATTCGGGGAGAAGAAATACAGAACCAAAGGTTCCCAGAAATTAATATTTCCTTGTATTTTGTATACTTAAAATTGGTTTGAATCTATTAAATATATATATGTATACACAAGAGAAATCTTGTAGCATTCCAGCATACCAGAGGAATATTTGGTCATATTTCAACAACTAAATATTCTCACTTGCTGACAGCCATCTGAAAGAATGAATTAACCTTTGACTGCTTACTTAAACTTTTCTGGTTCTGTTTGTCAGCACACAAATATACTTCCTTACATTTTTCTTGTACAGCCTGGAAGCTCTTCACTTTAGCTGTGAAGCAATTTAGGAGACATGGTTATCAGGAGATAAATGCTTGCCAAGGATCAGAGGGAGTTTGGATTTGCCTTAAAATGGGGGAGGGCCTCACAAATACGGAACTAACTTTGCACATTCAAAGTAAACTTGAGGTGCTGTTTGAATCTGGTTAGTAATTGCATTTAAACAAAAATTATCATTTATCACGAAAGACTTGGGAGGCTAGAGTTCAGTAAAAGGAGGGTTGTCTCAAAGTATTGGGTGCAGCACTTTTGTTCAATCATGCCTCTTGCCCCACAACTTCATGACAGGTGTCTGGAATGCAAATAAATTAATTGGGTTTACTTGGAAGTAATATAATGAAAGGTATGCTGTTCTTCAGGCAACACAGCAGGGGAAAGAAAGGTAGATACGGAAACCCAGTTTCTTTCCTTTATTCTGACTGATTTGTAGTGCTCTGACCAGGAGGAGACCTTTGTATTCATTGTATTTCATTCCCAGTTCACCTAACAATAACTAATTGGATATATTTATTAAGAGGTGTGAGTGATGCACAAAAGCATTTTAGTCAGGTAGTCATGTGAAAATTCAGTGTTCTTAACGTGATGCACCAGGAAAATCACACACACCATCAACTCCCTGTGAACCTGTGACTAAAGAGAACAATTATTCTTTCATTTAGGAAAGAAATGTGGAACTCTCTTAAGCAATCACCTGCCTTAAGCAATGGTTCATGGAAAAATAATAGTCACAAGAACTTTCTAATAAAGGGGAAGCTAAAATATATGGAACATGGAGCTAGGGCTGGAAAGGACAATTCTCCTGGGTTTTCCTTCTCTCTCGTTCTTCACTCTCTGCATCTCCAGTCCTTTTCCCCTCCCATAGTGGGAAAGGTATATGTATTTATTTTCTCATGGGGCTTAATCAGCTAAGTGTGAGAGAAGCACTGCAGGGGCAAGGTGAGAGTAGCTGAGACTTGTTACCTAAGTTGGGAATCTTGGTCAGATGTGGCCTGTTAGCTAATATCTTGTAGAGTTTTTATTAATGCTTGAAATGTCCCAGTTCATTAAGACTAAAACATTTATTGATGGTGTTGGCTGAGCAGTAAGCTGGAAGAAACCTGGTAAACTGTAGTAGCATTGCAGCAATAGATGCTTGTAGTGGAGGCTTTTTACATTGCAAAGGCGCTTGGATGTCATTAGGAAAGGTGAGATGCTCTGTCACCCTTATTTCTTTTAAAGAAACAGGATCTTTCTCTAAATTATAGGAATCAGGGTGAATCATCAGAAATGCTGCATTGTTAGAGAAATTGCAAGAACAGGGGACAGAGTGAACAAGAAAATGCACATGTGGGCGGGTGCCCCAGGAATTCATATCCTCAGTTGTATTTGTAACCTTCAGTAAAACCAGATCTGTTACACTGCAAACATACGTTTCATTGGCCTAAAAAGGAAGGGATGAGACAGGATTCTGTTCTTACAGTGTTTGAATCCAGCACTTTTCCACAAAATGCCATTTGAAGGATCAAAACTATGTTTTGCAGACACTGAGCACAAGAAGCCTGTATTTAGCTGTTTTAATTACACATTTTTTAAGTTTCATCACAGGACTTAATGTCCTTTTTTACAGTGCTTCAGTATCTAATCCTGTTAGGAAGCTGCAGATTTATGATGAAGCAGAAAGTAGCAATGTCATCGTTTCAGCTGATTATTTCCCTTATGCTGTAGTGTATTAACTAAGTAATGCTTCACTTGGCTGTGCAGAGCCAATTGCATTCTCAAGGACATCAGGCATGTCTGAAGATGAGTCATTACAGCACTTTTGTACACTCTTTTGTACAGCACAAGAGGTATGATATGCAGTCTCAGCAAGTGTTTGTCCATTGAAGTTGGTTAATAACCTATCAGCCTCTCCCATGGCAAGATGCCATAAATCAATCCTTTGTGCATGCAGAAAACAGAAAGGCTGGTGTATCAGCTGCCTCTTCAGTATCACCCCTTTATTCCCATTCCTAGAGCAAGGTATTAGTCTGCAAACACATTTTCATGTTGTAGACCTCTCCTTCTGCTGCACTTCCTTGAGAGCATTCTACAAGCAGCAGTCACAAGGATAGCCATTAAAACAGGGCAGACACAACACAGGGTTTTATGGGAGTGACTGCAACCTCCTGTAGACTTCCTAAAGACTTTGAGAACCTATAAAATCTCAGAATCAGCCCCTGGGAATCAACTTCTGCCTGGGGAAAATGAATGGGACCAGTCAGGAAGATAAAAGATTGAAATCTACAGCATTCACCCCACTATCACTTCCTAACTTTTTTTGGAGGTAAAGCAACAGCTGGCAATAGCAGGTTTTTTCCTTTTATCAGGAGTTGTAAAGTGGCTTTGGTGCCATTCCAATCCATATGGCAAAGGATTTTTTTCTCCTTGACTCTTGTGGCCATCCACAGTGCGATGCCTGATTAGTTAAGGCCATGGGCAAGAGGCAGAAGTTATTAGAGGAAGGTGTTGTCAAGCCTCTGTGGAGTAACGGTGATCACTGCACACTTTGAGTTTTGATATCATGAAAGAGTTGTTCCCTTAGGGACAGCACAGTAACAACGAACTTTAAAAGGGCAGATTATAAAACTATGAGGAAAATGGTTAACAGCAGGCTGAAGGGCAAAGAGAAGTACTTAAAAACCATAGAGATCTGCCTGGAGGCTATTTAAGAACATTGTATTAGAGGCACAGATGGTTTGTATACCTCTGAGCAAAAACAGCGTATGAGGAAGGATGAAACTCAGAGGGTTACGTGGGAGAAAAGCGTTGAGTAGAGAAAGGTTGAAACACATCCCTGAAAGATGATGGCTCTCTGAATGACAGGCTAGGGAATGTTACCAGGAGAGTGGAAAGAGCTGGAAAGACAGTGCTGAGAGAAAGACTGGATCAGCTGCTGACTTTGGATCCCTGGGATGAAACACTGGAAGTCTAATAATGTCCAGACCACTCTGCCTTTGCAAACCGGGCTGCTCCAGATGAGACTTCACCAGAAAAGTCAGCATACTCTTAATCTGAGTTAGCTAGCACAAGCCAAGCTCTTAATAAAGCAGTCTGCAGTTTTAATATGTGACCAGGCCAAGTTTAAGAGTAAAGGAGTCAATTCAAACATAGTTTCTCTATGCTTGGACTTTATTTTCACCTTGTATTATATTTAGTTCCAAAAATGTTTTTAGTCGTTGCCCAAGAAGATAAAGGGTAAAAAAAATAAACAAAAAACCCCAAGCAAACAAAAAACCCCTGCAAACAGTCCTAGAAACTCTAATTGTAGTAAAAGCAAAAACCCTTACATTTGTTTTTTCAGCTTTGGGCTGAGAGGAGACTGTCTGAAAAGGACTTAGTGAGGTTTGCAGTGTTTTCACATCAATGTGTAATTGGACAGATGTGACATTTTGATGTCGTATGTCTGAGAACAAGAACACACTGATTATAAATTAGGCAGACATCATCTCAAGTATCACAAACCTGATGATGTGTGTAAAAAGGGTCCCTGTGAAATCAATGAAAGTTATTTTCGGGTTTAAAACCCAGGAAAGGCAGGGGAAGGTTAGAACAACTATTTTTGCAGTAAAACCTTGATGCACACAGTCTCGTTGGGACTGGAGCCCTGGCATCCAGGCTGTTTTATTCTGCCCTGTTAAATTGAAACAAACAATTCAGCTGCCTGAGTCCCTTCTATTCTCCTCTGACATGCCAACTATCTTGAGAGAAGAGATTAAGCATTGTTCTGATGAGTGCCACAGCAGCAGCAGTAGCTTTATAATTTAAGGGCTGCATAAAATTCATGGAGCACCAAGAAGAGCTTAAATCAATTTTATGACTTTCATAAATTATTTCAGGCAGCTGATGTTTTTGTAAAAAGCCAGGGATGTTTGAGCTGTTTATCCAATGGACAATAACACTGAAAATAGGGATTTTCAAAGGCACCTGTGGGAATTACACATCTGTGCTTCATGGGACTCAGAATGCTTGTTCCTTTGAGCTACTTAGTATTCCAATATAAATTTTTAATCATTCCAAATTGCTTAAAATGCTTTATAAAAACCAAAATTAGAGGAGTGTAAAATTCAGAGCAATTAAAACGTTTCATTTAAATGCTCTTAATTCTATTTCGGGTGCAAAACCAATTTGGCAATTGAAGAGTTAACCCTTTTCTTACCACAGTGTATTTTTGGGTTGTTGTTTAGGCCCCATTACTGAAAAACTGTGTTCTGTCTGCTTGAGACTATCTGCAAATTGCTCCAGCTGCTACAGAGAAGGATCTGCCTGTAGAGCAGAAAGAGGAACTGCAGCTGATTCCTCATAGCACATTTCAAGATTATATAGTAGGACAGATATAATTCTATACATTGCAGATATGAATGGAGATTGAACTTCCCTTCTGGACAACTAATCAAGATAGAGCTGATAGGATGCAATTCCCATTTCATCCTAATTTGAGTGTTATTGGTGATTGAAAGATCTTTCCAATCCCTGGGCATTATGGTCATCAGGATACAGGTAGGTTGGAGACCTTTCATCTTATTGGGGCACCTTTGAGCTATGATGTTTCATGAGTAATTTTCCATATTTTAAGCTGCTTCAAGTCCTCTAAACTGACATCAGTGTGTTTCAGGTTATTTCAGAATGTACTAAACATGGTGCTAATGGTAAGAACCATTGTTAAATTTCTCTATGCTGGATGGGCAACTTGAACTAAATTTTTTCCTTATGTAACTGCATTGCTCTCTGAAATGACACTGATAGATACATGAACTCTTTACTAGACCTGAAGAAGGTAGTCTGAGGTGAGTGGGTTTAAATTCAAAGAAGTGTTGGACACTTTAAGATCTTGCCACTGAATTCCTGTAGCCAACAACATACATAAATGATGGGAGCAACTGACTCAGTGGTCATTACTCTGCAGGAGGGGATTTGTGACTGCTGTGAATTGAACACTGAACACAGGCCACAGCGTGAGGAAAGCTAATGCAGTTTCAACTCTATAAATAATGTGTCATGGAGAAGAAATGTGAAATAATCTTACCCTATTTATTCTGTGCTTCAGACCTTAGCTGGAGTAATGTGTCTACTTTTGTGCACTATCCTCAAAACAGAAAGATGCAGTCCAATTGGAAATCCAACAGGAAGCAGTGGTATTTATTGATCAGGAGTCTAGAAAATATGACCTGTGAGAACAGATTGAAAGAAGTGGATTTGGATATCTGGAGAAAGAAGATGCAGGGAAAGGAATAAGAATGTGATACCTGTCTTTTGACATGTAAAGCTTGCTGCAAAGTAATAAATTGTTCTCTGTGTCCACTGGGAATACAAAAATAACTAATGGATTTAAATTGTAGTAAAGGAGATTTAAGGAAGACATTAGGATAGCCTTTCCATCTGTAACAGTAGTGAAATACTGAAACAGATTGCCTGGGGACGTTGTGGGATCTTCATTGCCAGACTTTTTAAAGAATAGGTTAGGCAAACTTCTGTCAGGAATGATTTGGGTATAATTGATCCTGCCTTAGGGCAGAGGGCTGGACTAGATGACCTTGCAAGGTCCCTTCCAGTCCTATTTCCTCTGGTTCGCTCATTAGGAAGGCTGATGTCATATCCCTGGGACCTTACTATTCATTTTAAAAGCAAAAACGTGCTATAGCAATGCCAAGAGTCAGATTGAAACTGACAGTATGTGAGGAAATTCAAAGCTTAAGGTTGATATCCCGCCCTAAATTATTAACACTTGAATGCATGTAACACAAATGGACTTGTTCAACAGCTAAATACTTGGGGGTTACACAACTATGAGTCTTTTGTGACCAGACTGTGATCTTTTTTATAGCATGAAAATTTGTTTCTTCTAAAGGGTATTAATCCTACATATTGCAACTTCCATTTTGTCATTTGAGTGAGTAGCCAGCAATAGTCTTCAGCAAGTATTCCAGGTGGGTCACTCTCATTTTGCATGCCATCACACATTTGGCCACATGCTGTGCTTTCCACTCACTTGCGCTCACTCACTCACTCACTCACTCACTCACTCACTCACTCACTCCAAAACTCGTTCCTCTGCTACAATTTATTATGATGCTGGTGCTTATCTTCATTATGTGGCTGTGTCTCAGTAAACTAATACCACTGCTAATGTGCTGGGTATCCATCTCTCCATTCTCACACACTGCATGCCCCTCCTGCTGCTTTCTGCTCACATGTTCTTTTATGCCTGTTGATAAGTTTCATTTTCATCTGTCTTCTGCTGCTTTCCCTTCAAGATGTGCTTGCATTACAATCTGCAGTTCAGCGGTTTAGAGGTTGGATTGCATCCAAATATTACCAAATGCCACATCTTTTAATATCAGGCAGAGCAGCTTGAATTTTCTTCCTTGGAGTGCTGTAAAAGACACACTGACATGTTTTCTGTGCAAATGCCAAAAAA
>VXAU01000979.1:1028302-1246382 GCA_013399695.1 Formicarius rufipectus | reverse complement strand
GCCTTGCTCCGCACCGCCCTGCCCCGTCCCGCACCGCCCTGCCCTGCCCCTCACCGCCCTGCCCTGCCCCGCATCGCCCTGCCCTTCCCCGTCCCGCACTGCCCCGCATCGCCCCCACACCGCGCTCCTTTGGGCTGTCAGCGCACGGCGCGGGGCTGGGACTTGACGAGGTATTTTGTTTATTTTCCCTTATTTCTCCCTGTCTTCCCTTTTTCTCCCTCCCTCCTCCCTCTCCCGCGTATCCCGTGTAACAGCTGCTGCTCTGGTTTGTGCGCAGTTCGGGATGAGTGAGGAGCCCAGTGCTGCGTGGGGTGAGATAGAGTGAGGCTGTTTATCCAGTGGATTCACAGAATATTCGGAGCTGGAAGGTACCCGTAAGGATCATCAACTCCAACACTTGGCCCTGCACAGGACCATCCCCAAAAATCACACCATGTGCCTGAGAACGTTGTCCAAATGCTTTTGAACTCTGTCAGGCTTGATGCTGTGATCACTTCCCTGGGGAGCCTGTTCCCGTGCCCCTCCCTGCTCTGAGTGAAGAACCTTTTGCTAATATCCAACCTAAACCTCCCCCGAGACAAGTTCAGGCCATTTCCTTCGGGTCCTGTCACTGGTTGGTGGTGGCTGCTTGTTGGGGACTGCACTGTGGGGCATCTACTGCATATCAAGTGCCCACTGTGCAGCCTTTCACTGTGCCACTGTTGGGCAAGTGGGAGCAGGAGTCCAGGGTGCCCCTCTGGGGGTGCTGGGGCTGGCCAGCCCCAGGGTGAGGATGGGGACAGGGCTGAGGCACACCAGGGATTGCACTCTGCTCTGGCCGCTACCACAACCCAGGATGAGTGATGTAATTTAGGGATACAACACAGTCAGGCCTCTTAGGGCTGGGGATGGGTGGGAGATTAACTGCTAAGAGTATGGATGGGGTCTGCCTGTGGAGCATTCAAAAGTGGAGCTCAGCAAGACAGCCATAAAATCCAATGAAGAATAAACAGTGGAAAAGATTCCTTTTTCCGATGAAGGCTGTATCTTGCAATAATTATACACAGAGGTGGAAGTTTAGTGAAAAGTCTCCCCTGGCTTCAGAGGGAGCCTCTGTAACAGCCCCATCCTTGTGAGGGAGCCATAGCACAATTCTGTGGGTTACTGCTGAAACTTCAGTATCATAAGCATCCAAATCTTGCAAGTTTTCTTTTATTTGGCCGGCTCTATTTGGAGTGCCCTGACCTGTCATCTATCCACATTATTTGTCACTGACTTCTCAGCACAGATGTGCCCAGAATTTTATTAAGCAGAACAAGCTGCAGCTGAATATTTAGTCTGAAGTGCACTTGGTAATGCAAAAAGAGTGACCCTAGTAAGGTGTGATTTCTAATATGCCATGAAGTGCAGAAGAGTTCAGGTCAATTAATCTGTATTTGTGGAATTGCAGAGTAAAATTTCCAGCTACTGGATGTGTGATACCTGGATATTAAATCATTAGACCACAGGGCCTGTATGCATAGGCGATGTCTTAGAAAGGCAGTATGTGCTGGAGTCATGAAGTCATCCTGGAGGTGATAAGGTTTTCTGGTATCTTGAATCTGACCTCTTATGGGAATAGGATCCATGCACAAATCAGGTGATGAAACCTGCACAATATGATAAGGAACAGGAGCTCATTTAAATGAATCTGCCATTTAGTGACTGCCTGACTACTCACAGCTTCTCCTCAGTGCCAGTCCCCTCTTTTTTGAGTGAGAACAGTAAGACAGCTGTCCTTGGCAAAACAGGATGAAATCTGCCAGTGAGCACTTTCACGTGCTGTTTTCTCTCTGTTTTGTAATCACTATGTTAAATAGAAGTGAGTGGCCAATGAGATTTTGAGCCGAACACTTAGGAATGTCAACATAGGTGGAAAGCCAGTCCTATTCCACAAGGTCCACCTTCCCTTCTTAAAATATCAATTCCATAACGCTGAATGCTTTTTGGAGACATCTGTAGTCTTAACTGAATAGAACCAAGGGCTGAACAAGTCATTTTGCTTCTCAAATAAATAAACACATTTGTATTACTAAACATTAATGCCACAAGTTAAGCAACCAAAAGCCTTTTTTGGCATCTGAGTGTCTGTTCTCTACACTCACATTGTCTTTTTAGGTGCTGGCTTTTCAGATTTCTGTAACAAAGACCAGTCCTTTCTCCATGACAACTTCCAATTCCCTAAGAGTGTGCACAGTGCAGGGTGTGAGGAGGGTAAAGTAGACCATCTCACCTGCACTGAGGTTCCTTTGCTGCAGCAGAGCAATTTCTTTAAGCATGATCTCTCCTTGAGCATTTTGAGGATTTGAGCTCAGCTTCCCCAGCCCTGCAGTTGGTTCCTCAGTCCTGCTAATGGGGTTCCACTCAGACAACATTGAGACATATACCAAAGATCAGTGAGAGAGGAGCAAGAAACACGATTTTGTCTCTACACACCTTTTTTTCTGTCCCACCTTTATTTCCCTGCCACTGGGAAGCATAATTTCTGTACAAGCTGTCTGTCTTCATCTTGGGAGGGAGAGAGACAGCGAGTAAGCCAGGCCCCAAGACAGCAGAGCCATCACTGCTCATTATTCCTCACGAAGAATAGGACCTGTGGGGATAGCTATGCCATTGTCACTGAACCAGTTCAGGCCACAGCCACCGTGGTGAGATCTCACTGAAAGCTGCAATTTTACCAGTTTTCTTTTTCTGCAAGCCTGGGCAACTGCTCACCTTGCTTATACATCCAGTTGGCCCTCTTTGTACCCCCAGTGATGACAAGGTACACCTAAGTGCAAATTATTACAAAGAAATAGATATAAATATCTATTAAGAATTACAGAAAGCAATGCTACTGGTAATTAAATTAGCAACCCCATCTGCCATGCAGCTGACCAGGGTTAGCTTCACTTTACTTCAGCAGCTGTGTCCACACTGTCTTGAGGTGAAACTTAAGTTCCTTTTTGCCTGTCAGGCAGGCAGTGATCCTGGAAGTCTAAGTCTTTGAAGCCAGGCCTCTTTACATGGCTGAGCACGTCCAACATGTTCCAGTGCCACCCAGTACACATGGGGAGCTGGGCCACAAGCTATCTGTGGGGGCAGTGGAGCTCTCAGTAACTAAAGCCACTCCAGAAGCTGCTCTTTCAGGGAGGTCCAGATGATGAAACCAGAGAGGCTGTTTATTCCATGTGAAATAAAAATTTAAAAGCTCAGGCATCCTGTCTAATCTGGAGCAAGGGGACTCTGTTGGTTGTATTGTGGATATTGCTCTATTTCAGGACGTCTGAGCGTGGGGCAGTTATCCCCCCTCCCAGTGGGGGACCACAAACAGGTGCCAGGGTTTTATGACCATCAGGGCCTTCTCCGGTTGCTAAATGGGTGGGGGAATCCCTTCTAGATCCTGCTCAGCTGAGAAGGGGTTTCCAGGGGGAGTCTTGCTGTGGAAAAGGCTGACAATCCAACTCTGGTCTATTTATAGCACTAGAAGGAGGCAATATCAGAGGTACAGAGGATGGGGGGTATTTACCACCCACGCTCCTCTCTCCAGGAAGCACTTTCTGTTCTTTGCACCCAATTTTAGCAGCTCAGGAGCACTGAAAGCTCAAGAGCTCTTGGTGCTTAAACCAAAAACACAGAGGGAGAGAAGGTTGATTCAGTTTCTTGTGTAACAATCTTCACCTTTCAGAGTCTGTGATAAGTGTTTGCAGAACGAGGCCCTTCAGTGAAACACACACTTTAAATTTCAAGCCCAAACTTCTCCCACCATATGCAAAGACTTTGTCATCGCACAGATCCTTGTCATCACATCTGCTTGATCAAAGCATTCCTGGACAGAAAGTGGGGGTTGTGATTGCCAAGCATTAAAAAAAAAAAAAAAAAAGAAAGAAAGAAATAGTAGCTGTGTGCCTTTTCAAAGGCTGCTGTTGCTCTTATGGCTGCACTCACAATAGCTGCTGCTTTCCCTGCAGAGCCACTGTTTTACACCTTTCCCTACCAAAGCTCCAGATAACCCAACTCCAGTCCTCTGCAGGAGGTGCTGCAGAAAAGCAAGAACCTCTCCTAGCTTATTCAGAGTCCCAGTGTTTCTGAGGAATGTACAGGCAGCCCTGTCTAGGAATTAATATTCCCACTATGCCTTGCCTATTTTTCAAAACTTAATTTTGTTTCATGGGGTTTTAAAATCCAGGCAGTCTTTCCCACATCCCATTTCCTCCACTCTGTGGTAACTCATTCCTGGACTATAAGCATTTGCATCAACCAAACATGTCAGCAGGTTTGAAAAAATGAAACAGGTACTTTACATGTAATTAATTTAGTGATTTGCTCAGTTGCTGATTCACGTGCATAACCTCAATTAACATTAATGGGAGTTATGTAGGCATGTCAAGGGCAGAATAGACCCCTAATAATCAAACATGGAATGTTATTACATTACTGCTGTAATTATATCCTGCACACACATCACTTCTACTTTGCTTCATGAACTGCTCTTCAAATGTGGTGGCTACTCATCTATTATGCTGCATATGTTAATGCTGAGGTTACAGTAGGCATTATCTTTTCTTATTCATTGTTCTGCTGCCTGCCCACAAGAGAAACACCAAGCTAAATAAGTAACCAGCCAGTTGGTGCTTTTGCAAATCTACAAGTTTAGGATTTTTTGAAGGTGATATTGGAAGCCGGAAACACTCAAGAAACAACAAACCTCAGCAGAACAGCATGTCATGTGTCCTTCAGCATTTTATTTTTATTTATTTTTAATTGGAATCTGAGCAAGCACATCTGAGGCACCTTTAGCCTCATGGTCAAAGAAAGTCACTTGTACATGAATCATAGGTCTGAAGGAGGTGTTGAAAGAAATCTGATCTCCAGGAGGATTTTGGGTCTTTGTTAAACACTTCCTCTTTCAAGGTGGACAAAGAAGAGGAGTGGTCCTGTCCTGGTTCACCAGTTGGATATTCCTGAAAACTAAAGAAATTGAGAAAAATGAATCCTACCTAACTGATGTAAATAGCTGTTTTCAGGTGATAACACTTAACACAGCTGTCTCACTGTGTTCTCTCTCTTGTTTTGCCCAGTGAAGTCACTGTGTAAGGACAACTGCTTTCTGGTTTTGCCTATGGGTTTTACCCTGCATGTGTGTTTGTACCACTGCTCTCTGAACTGTCACATACATTTCAGTATTTTTGTCTCGAGGCTCCCTCCTGCACTTCTGCAGATGATAAGGCCTAATACATTTCCAAGTGTGTGGGCTACTGTTCAAACCTGTGTGTTTGTAGTAGCACAGTATATCCCTGCAACTAATCATCAGCTCCCTGTGGCCATCGTGCCGCGACAATGGAGCCCAGTAGCCTGGCTATTATACTGCTTTGGAATCAGAGGCACACACAGGATGCCTGCACCTTTACAGGATCACACAGCTAAGCCGAGTAGTTCAGATTAGCTTGGCAATTAAGGGATAGTGAGAAGCAGGGAATCCCTAATGCTGACTGACAACATGGCACTAGTCGGTGGAAAGGAAGCACTTGCAAAAACTTGCACATTGTGAAACAGCCAAAGCCCCTGATTTAACACGTTCTTTATATGATTGCCATCAGGCAGGTGACATGTTCTGGGCTGAAGGTAAAGGCTGATACCAGCATCCAGCAATCCCTTACTGGGGAATTTGGTTCTAGTACTTCTGTTTGTGTAGGCACTCATGTTAGTTAAAGTGTTTGCTAAAACAGAGCTTTGTTTCCAAGGTAACAGCTACCTAACTTTATTACTAAAGCTACACTAATTCAAGCTGGGATCTGAACAAACAGATTCATGTTAATTTCAAGCTCCATTAAAAACACAAGGAAAAAAAAAAATCAATGTTCACCAAATGAAGAAAGAAAAGAAATCAATAAAGAAATTTTATTTTCCGCCTCCCAAGTGGAGTTTTGTAAACAGTGGAGGTTAAAAAAGTGAAACGACTTGAGAGTGACGCACAGCATCCTAGTAAGCTGTACAGTGAACAGGAGAATAGAAAGATCCAATGATAATGTAGGAATAATTATTAGAGCTGTAAAACCTTGAGAAATGGAAGCACAGAGGTGGAATGACCTATCTCAAGCCATGTGCAGCCAGGTCTCCTAACACCTTGTCCAGTGCCCCCGGGCTGTGACTCCAGAGTGATGACCCAAAACCTCAGGGAAGAGCACAGGTGTGACTGTGCCATGGCCTACATCACCCTGAGAAGTGTGGGCGACAGCAGCTGTGCCTGTGCTCCTGATGGCACTCAGACATCTGCCAGCAACCAACACACAAGCACTCCAGGGATCCTGGTTATGTGGCTTGATCCCTACTACGTGCCAAAGCCCCTGCTGCCCCCGTTTTCCCTGCTGTCATTGCCCTTGCTGGCAGGAAGGCAGGTACCCTGGCACAGCCACAGTCTGGGCACAGCCACTGGCAGTGCTGGTGTGGTGACAGCTGGGACTATCCCGTGACATGTGCCACTGAAGGGGTCTTGGGGATCGGGCTTCTCTTGTGCTTGAGGCACTAACTGAGCACTTGGGAGATCTGCATCCATCTCCTCCCTGCTCTGAGCCTTCATGCTGCCCCCCAGCCTATAAAATGGGGCTCAGCTCTAAGTCTCCTCATGCTGTTTTAAGGCTAAACTCAGTATTAGGAGCAGTGACTTGGAGGGCAGCAAAGTTTGGGGGTCAGCAAGGTGAGCCATTTTGAAATCAGACCTTTGCATGGTAACTCAGCCACTGGCTCTTCATGCTTTGCAGGATACTTATCTGATTCCAGAAGCTGTGGCTCCTTTCCCTTTCCCTTTCCCTTTCCCTTTCCCTTTCCCTTTCCCTTTCCCTTTCCCTTNTTTCCCTTCCCCTTCTCCTTTCCCTTTCCCTTTCCCTTTCCCTTTCCCTTTCCCTTTCCTTTTCCCTTTCCCCTTCCTATTAAGGCTGTCTTGGCAGGTCCATGATTTTTGAAAATGTTCATTTTTGCAGGCAGTAACAATGACTTTTCCCCTTCACTGGGCTGTATCTTTTCCAATTTGCCACTGTTAATAAATATTCTCATTTCCAAAATCTGGATGGAAGAGAGAGAGAGCTCTAAAGAAACAATTTTTCTGAATTCTCCACACTGGTGTGTTTCCTGGAAAAAATATTGTTTTATTATTTAAAAGAATGAAAATAAGTGACTTTAGCCTTGAAGTGCCTAAAGTGCAAATATTGAGAATTTCTGATAGAAGTCAGCTCTTTAAGATCTAAATTGTTTCATTATTTTCAGGAACAGGATGTCTCATTTTTTTCTCTAAAACTTTTACCACTGACCAAAGTCATTCTCCTTGAGCAATGAAATTTTGGATAGGTGTGTGATAGTAGATTTTACCTAAAACCAGTGAAGGTAATGTCACACACCTGCCTTTGTGAATAACACAGTGTCCTGGGTATAGTGGCCAGGACCAGTTTGTCACCGTGTGGCTGTGTATTCTAAACCCTCGATGTCATTTTTCTCACAAACTGCTCACAATGGCCCATTGGCAGCAGCTGCCCAGGGCACACCCCACCCCTCAGGCTACAAAAGCTGGGTGTTTAGGGACTTCTGTGGGATAAGGAAGTTTTCCTGCCTCCACACTCATCTGAGGGGTCATGTCTGCTCAGGGGACATCAGGGATGCCAAAAATATGACATTGTTCACCTCATAGAGTAAATCACCCATGGTGAAAGTCCCCTCCCTGGAGGAGGGACTGGGAGTTCCCAACTGAGCCCAAGTGGATAAAAGCTTGGGGTTTGGGGACTAGGAATTTTCTTCAGATCCAGAGAAGGACAAGAGCCTCAACTGGACTGAGACTGCAGCCATCATTTTCACCAGCAGGTTTCTTCCTTTCTTCTTACTTTGAACTCAGAGGGGCCACATGGTGTTCAGCACAGGTGAGCTCCATTCTGCTCATGCCTCGCTGTGCTGGACTGTACATCTGTTTTTGTGGCACAAACAAATTTTTCCTTCTGTATCAGTGTATTTTTGTGATCTTTTATTAAATTGTTATTCTGACTTGCAATCCCATTCTGAGTTGGATTGATTTTTCCTGCCAGTTTAAACCAGCACACACATGATCTTAATAGGGGTGTCCAAAACAAAGAGGTAAGGGCACAGAGAATGTAGCCAGTGCTTATATACCAACTATCTAACTTTCAGTCTTTACATTCTTTGTATATGTAAAGGCAAAAATCAGAGAATGAGCAGATGAGGGGCGAAATCTGAAGGTTTTGCACTGATAAGGCAAATCTGGTGAAGAAGCAGTGCAAATTGGACAAAAAAAATCTACAGCACAATGCAGTAGTTTATTTTAGCTATCATTCTGAGGAAAACTAATGATTGGAGTGTGTTTCAGAACACAGTAAAAGATATAGGCAAATAAAACCTGAGTGCATCTGTCCTTTGAAAGAAATGACTGATGACAACAGAAATCTCTGACGACATATGAGATGATTTTTGTCAAGACAGCTGGTTTGTCCCAGAATTAGTCTTTTGTAGAGGCACCTTCTATTAAAACAGCACAAGATACCTCTCTTCCTCCCTTCCTCTCCCCCTTCCCTGGCCACCTCACTAGTATTACATGGGTTGCCCCATATTCTGAAAGCTATTTACTTTAAATCTTCTTTGATTCAGTTGCTTCACCTTGGCATCCCATCAGCTGGCAAACACAAGTAATGAAATGAAGGGAACATAGTTAAGTTGATATCTTAAATGGACACAAATCCCACATGCTGTGGCAACAACAAAATGAATAACAAACACACGGCATGAAAATCCTCTTAAGTTCCTTTTTTTTTTTTCAATTCCAGCCCTACATGGAAGAGGAGGAACATCTTAAAAAATAATCCTGTAATATTCCTGAACTAACAGCATTGGCATGAGCCACAGGATGGTCTTATGCTCCTCTGCATATCTCAGACAATCACAGCTGCTGCTGGTAAATTAATGACTGCAAGGGGGTTGGGAGGGGAAGAACAAGGAGAAAAAAGGGAAATGGAAAGCCTCGTAGGTGGCCTTGTCGCTGCCAAAACTAAATATTTTCATTGGAGCTTTTTCCATTCAACAGTTGGCAGCTTTATCCAGAGGCCTTCAACAGACAGAAAAATTCTGTACTGTTGTAAGAGTGGCTGCTAAGGGAACGCAGCATTATCTGCCAATGTACAGGAATGAATATTTGTTTAATAATATTTTTCCTATTTTTCTCCTAAGGTTCCTTTCTTCTTTCTTTTCCTTTAAATTCCTGCCTGCTGGGTCTGCCTGTTTCCCTTTGCCCTGGAAACTAAACCTTGGTACTTCATGCAAGATTTATGCTAGAGATGTAGCTGCTATTTCATTGTCAGTCAGGGTGTGACTCTGCTGTGACATTTCCAGCTCTGTTTTTATGGTAGCTGCAGTGAACCGACATGAAGCATAAAACCAAACATTTTTATTTTTTTTCCTGACAGAGTTCATTTACATCAGTGAACCGGACTAAAAGGTGCACTACCCAAAGCACTTTTGGCTGGTTTTACTTACATCAGCCCTAGAGGGCTTTGCTAGGATGGGTATAGCTGGACTGCCAGGAGGTCAGATGGGGAGAGGGGATGTGGTGTGTCTGTGCATGTGTGCAGGGCAGGTAGCTGAAGGGCAGAGTGAGTGGTGACAAGAAAAATAAAGGCCTTATGTGCAATCTGTTATTCAGGTGAAAACCCCCGAAGTGTTGAAGTTAGGAGAAAAATTAGCAGGGCATCCTAACGTGTTCAAGACCTGCTGACTCATGCTGTCTCTTGGAGTCAGTGGAGGTGGCTGAAGAAGTTGCCTGCTCACCTCACCTCAGCCAGAGCTCACTGCTGTCAGAGGCAGGCTGTGATGGAACAGCTGACCTGGGTGTTCCTTCAGCTGCCTCATGTAACAACCAATCATATTTGTTTCAAAGAAATTGTTCCCAACGAATGCTTTATTCATAACAGTCCCACAGAAGGTCTGATTTTCATTGTCAAAATTTCCTGCCCGCTCTGGACTTTTTCATTTGAATTAGAAGGGTAGACAGAGCAGACAGGAAGAGTACTATTAAGCTAGAAAGTGTTTGGATGGCCACAGTCAGTACTTTAATCAGGGCAGGCAGTTATCATTGGGCCTGAAGTCCTCAGTGATAATAATATTATAATATGATAATAAGATAATAAGCCAGTAGCTCTTTTCTTCCTCCCACCTTAATCAAGCAGAGCCCACAAAATCAGTGGTGAAGGGACAAACCAGGAAAGGGGAAAAACAACCAAAAGGAGGTGACAGGCAGTTCCTGTGGTGGTGGGAGGGAGAGGTTCTGTTGAGACAGAGGCAGAACAGTGGGAATGGAGTCATGCAGAGTCCCAGGATTCAGGAGACTAGGAAGACTGAGGAGGGAATGGGAACATGGACTCACACAGTTATGAACCTGCAATCTCAGCATGTAGAGTGGTAGTCCCTCATTTACTCACTTAAATGTACTTTCTCCCCGTCTCAGCAGAGACTCAGAGATGAGCTCAGAAGTTCAGGACTGTTCAGCTGCAATGCCTTTCCACTGAAAATTTTTCCAAGTTTTGTGGGAGTGTCCTCTGTCTCCCTTTTCCCTCTCTGGCTCCTAGTCTTTTCATCCTTAAATAGTGATGCATTCTCATTCCATTGGGTTCTCTGCCACTTCAATTTCTTTGGCCTTGTATGTTGTTTTCTCTTCAGTGCTTGCTTGCAATCTCTCTGCACCCAGAGAGGGGCAGACTGATGTGAATTGATCATCTACAGTAAGTCAGTGTAATTCCACTGCCAAAATGAATTGAAAGAAATGAACTATAGTTGAGAACCTGCTTTGTCACGTCTCCCTCTTCTGTGTATTTTATATTGCCTGTCATGAAAAAAAACAAAACCTACAGAACAACAGAGAAACACCACACCACCAAAATTGCAGTTCTTTCTGTTTTGATCTCCTAAGAGGTGCAGCTGTATGCTAATAGTCTACTTTTCTAGTGGGAAATAGAAGAGGCCATAGCATGCTTTGATAAACCAGGAAGCAGACTCTGATGCTGGTGTGCAGGGAGAGAAACATATAGAGGGTTTCCCCCCCCCTTTCTCTCCCATACATCAATTTCACAGCCTTTTAGTTCTGTTGACCTCCACGGTTCCTCCTAATTTGCAGCGCCATAAACAAAATCAGAAGGATTCCCCCCTAAAATGTGCAGAACTGTTTTCATCTTGTATGTAAAAACATGGTATAATTGCAGGATTTGCAAAGACATCTCTCTGCTTGGTGAGTTTCTTGCATTATACACCTTCTCCCGTGTTTCTGCTGCTAATACTGGCATGAATAAGAAAGATGGAAACAGCGATGCAATCACATCACCTGCTGCTTTGGAAGAATCTGAGACACTCAATAGCTGCCACGTTTTCTTTTAAACAAGCTTTTGGAAGTTGCATGGTCAAGTCCTTGACTATGCCAATACTCTGAGGATGTGTTTGGGTTTACTGTTCTGACTGATTTCATGCCATGAGTGGACTGGAAGCCCTTTGTTTTGCCCTGTGACTCCCTGTGCCTTAGTGTGTGTCCAAGGTGTGTCATTAATCAGCCTGACTACATGGGTTGTTCCAACTTACTTCTTAATTAAAACTCATCAGTAATTTACTTGAGATTAATACCTATTTATATGGAGCTGATGTTTCATCTGTTTGGGAGATGAGTTATTGAACTGCATTATATGAAGTACATCAATAAAATATTACTGGAAATGAGAATGACTTTCTCTCCCTTGCACTTCAGTCCTTTCACTAAGCTCACAGACTGAACTCCCTTAAGGGAGATGTTCATGATTGCACTCAGCCTCCCACCTTCCAGCTAGATGTGATGTCTATTAATATCTCTGATCACCTTGCTCTAATTACCTGAATCATAAAGTCAAGACTTGAAGCAATGCTGCTAAGAATGAGGTGCTTTTAACCAATTCCAGGGTAATGACCCTGTTGTGATTTGACTCAGAGCCCAGTCTTTCCAGGGCTGACTACAAAACCAACACCCTCACACTGGTCTGAAGTTGCTATTGAAGGACTGCTTTGTATCCCCTATACACACATTATTCACGAGGAGCAGTGGGGAGGTCATCAGTGGGTGACGACCGGAACCTGGAATGTAATTGCAGGGTTTTGTTTCGCTAATACAACCTGTTTACCAAATGCAAATACCTTTCCCTTAATATCATGTCTTAATTGTGTTCCAGTGCTGAAGATTTTTGTTTTCCTGTCAATATTTCCTGCCTGTGGTGACTTCCCTTGAATGGGGCTCTCTGAGCAGGACACCTTTCTCATTGCAGGCATCCTTCCAGAAAAGCTCCAGGTGGTCTGGAAAGCTAGTCTTTCTGTCTCTTCTCCCATATCTTCTCTTCCTCTCCCATGCTTGACTTCTGGAATGGCTCTGACATATGCCCTCTTTTTAACCAAGACATATGGTTTCCCCTTGGTGGATGGTTGGTTTATTTCCAGTCCCAGTTTTCCTGCTATCCCAAATAAGAAAGTGCAGAGGCCTTCTCCTTTTCTCCTTTTCTGTGAAAAAATGTTTTCTTCTGATACCATTTGGTTTACAACCTGTCACAGAAGAGGGTTTCCAAGAAACTGCAACCATATTTTCTGTATAATAATTGTTCCTATCTTTGTAATAATCTGTTCTAACACATGACCAGAGTTAGGCTGCAGAGATGTGAAAGGGTCTAACATTCACTGACTCAAGTGTGTGCCCTAGCAAGTGCCAGGAGAGGGGGAAATGCTGATGTCGAGTGAGGGATGGACTTCAGTTCAGAGGTGTTTGCTGAGATGGCAGAGTTCATTGCTAGCCTGGAGCTTCTGTTGATGTAAAAAAACCCCAACCCATCTTCTTTGGCAGAAGAAGAGGGCTTTTCTCTTTCTTGTAAGACATTCAGAAGAGGACAACCTTCATCTCTTCCCAGCCTCTCAGTGTCCCTCTATCTCTTCATTGCTTCTTTTAGCTTCACTGCTGTTATCACTGAAAAGCCTCCTTGAATGCTTGTGCCGTAGGGAACAGCTCGCACGGCTAAGAAATGTGATGGTCTCTTGACAGCAGGTGCTGTTTAAAGCAGGGGTTAATGTGCTTTTCTGGCCTCAGATGAACCCACTTTCAGGGCACTCCCGTGCCCCAGCTGTCTTTTTTCACCCTGCTAAACATCATCCCTGCTTTGTATCTGCCACCATAACCGCAGGTTGGAGGTGCTCCCTAACCCAGTTCTGTCACAGTAATCTGGGTCAGCCTCAACACTTCCAGTACTATGTTTATTTTTGTAACTCTCATCACTTCAGCAGTTGGGTTAGAGAGCCCTTTCATGTGCAGTTATGCTGACAAAATTGAGGGGGAAGTGAGCTCTGGAGGGGGCTGGGCAGAGCAGGATCGGGGTGCCAGTGGCCAGGACAGCAGGCTGACCATTTTGTAAAAGCACACTGTGAGCAAACTTGGGGAGGAGGGACAACCCACACAATTTATTTTAGCATCTTGAGACTTTTGTCCTCTCCTGAAAATGAGAGTAGGTGGGAAGTATGCAGAATTAGAAGTTCACTCCTAAACTCATGATGTGTGTTTGCAGGTTAACAAAGGCTAAGTTCCCTGGCTAAACACTCTTCACCTTGGCACGGCCCTTCTCTAACTGATTTCAGACTCAGCCTTGCAGTGAGCCTCATCAGGTGCAGGTACCAAGCTCCAAAAGTTTTTCTGCAGGGAGGGTCATTACAGTTCCTGAGGTAAATCTTCAAGTTGGCTGAAAATGTGCATGGGCATCCAAATAGTGCAAAAGCTGATGAGCTCAACCTCCACGGAAACAGCACAGCAGCAGATAGATTTGCTGAGGAATGTAACTGTTGGCAAATACTGGGATTTTTTATTTAATATCAACAAGGAGAAAGCTATAAAGTTTGTAGCTGAACTTCCCTGAAGTTTAGCAGAGGGGCAGAGAGGAACTGTTGGTATCACAAGTTTTGGTCTATCTCCTTTTTTCGTATTTAACTGTTGGCAAAAGGCATCAGTGAAAGGAAGAAAATAAATCATCTGGACACTTTGCTTTATTATTAGCTATGTTTGATATTTTCCTATCTGCTCTTCTTCTAACCCTTCTCGCTTCTATTTCCATCCTTCATTTCACTGAGATTATTTTACATGCTAGAGCTGTTTCTCTACAAAAAAAGCCAACTACAAAATCCTTAGGTACCTGCCCCTGGCAAAGAGGTACACTGTAAATAATATACAGGAGTAAGAGCCTCGTGAGGAGCTGAGTCCAAGCAGATGTCACTAACCTGGAACTGAATAAAACACCTCCAAAAACAAACCAGCCCTGCCAGTCCCAGCCCCTGTCACCTCTTCAGTGATATCTGACCACTGGAGTAGGCTTGACAATTCAAGGAAAGCTGTCCTTTGCCTCTTGAGGGGTGGCATACAGGCATCCACTGCCAACTCTGTGTCGAGCTGTTATGACACTGGAGTTGCAAAACATTTTACACACAGTTGGAAGCAGCTTTTACATGACTTCCATCTCTTCAGGCTTTTCAACCTCTCTCTTCAGCCTCTCCCTTTATCCAGCAGAATGAAAATGTCAAGAGTGTTCTCAGACCACTCTCCTGGGTTCGTTCACCTCCTGAGTGAAAACGAGTTTGTGGCTGTGAGTGCAATATTCATTTACTGAGTATCTCCATAGATACCTGTGGTCACTTTTTCAATTCAGCCCTCACTAACTCCACGTCGTAGTGGAAATGAAGTAGCCAGTGTAAATAAACTGATGTTTTGTGCCTGCAGTTTGGATCACTTAAACTGCCTTTTACAGCTGAGGTAGAGTTAAGAACTGGCTGTGCTGGAAAACCTTACCAGCTGTTTGCACCACAGTACATGGCCAACCCCAGAGCAAGGGTATCCACAGAGGACACTGCCTGAGTGGTTGTAAGAGTTTAGATTCACACTTCAGTTTATAGCAGTGTATTTTTCCTGTAGAGCCAAGCTTTTAAGTGTTAAAGTGAATTTATTCTCAGATTTGTATCTGTATTTGACAAGCACACATGCACATATTTATACCCCTTATACACATATTTATGTGAGGTGGCCATACACCCATGTGGTAAGCTGCTGAAGCAGGTGCTAAATTGTACTAAATCTAACTTTCACCTTTGATCACCTCAGTCTTTAGCCTTGGTTGCTTAAGAAGACTTTTCTTGGAGAACAACTTTTCAGTTGCAAATTCCCCTGGGATTATGTAGCTGGAAATCTCAACACTAATTAGAACAAATTTATCTACTTGTAAAAGTGAACATATATCTGAGATTTCATACCTCAGCCAATTTCCTTTAAGCTTCCACATTGGCCAAGAGCAAAAATTTCCTTTTCAAATACAAAATCCTGCTTCCACTTGAAAATCAACCATGCAATCAATCAATTAGTCTGTTGGCTGGTTTTGCTGTATGTACAATACTAAATCCCCTGAAAAGTGACAGCTGTAAGAAACAAATATCAATATGTATCATTATGTGTGCTTGGAAAGAAGGCTTTCTGCTAATGGATGGCTGAGAAATCCTACTTTCCAGAGGAATACAGCAAGTGTTTCCAATTGTGGCAGGTTGGAAAAAACAAGATTTTAAAATCATAACGACTGACAGAACTGCTGTTTTAGGGAGTTGTTTAGACATTTTAAAATGCACCGTTTTTATTTATTTTCCCTCCTAGGTCTTTGCTAAGACAAATTATCAGTATAGGTCAAGGGATTAAGAAAGCAGACTTTATTAAAGTCTCAGATTTAGGGTTTGTGCTTGTAAATCCTTTGGCATGAGTAAGAGGCACTGGTGTGGCACAGTAAAAATCCAAGTGTCAGTCATGCCAGGGTGACTGATATAACTCACTCGTGGCCTCATTAATCACGAGTGGAGTAGGCTTCCCAAATCCATATCAATAACAGCTTTATGCCACTCCAGCAAATAAGAATTCCTCTATAGATATCCTTGGGTAGAGTGAGAAACCCTGGTCCTTTCTGGTGTAAACCACTTGAGCTCTGCCAAGGACTGACAAGCAATGATCATTTTTCTTAGCTGAGCATCTGACCCACATTTGCTATTCATTATTAACCGTATTATTTTTTGGGAGTCAGCAGAGTTCTTCTGGCTCTGCATAAAGTGTTTGTCTTGTAATCTCACCAGACCAGGGATGCCTCGAAATACTCTTTGGGAACTTTATAAAAAATGCAACCACTGCTTCAGCGACAGAAAATAAATTGAAGGTATTTTTTTTTCCACAGGTGGAACTGATACATCTTTGGAACTGATACATCTTTGGACACTTGTGATCCCTAAACAAGGGAATCATACAGGTAATATTAAGAAGCACATGTACCACTTGAGTGGTTAGATTGTGAAAGGGTGGTAATTAAAAAAGAAAGTAGGTAGATAGGTCTAGATTTCTTTAAAAGGTGTTTGCTTCCTTTTCCTCCAAGCTGTGCACACAGAAGATTTTGCTTCCTCTCCCTGTTTCATCACCTCTATAGCAACAGGCATCTGGGATGAGGAAGGTGTATTGCTGTCAGCACTGAGCCAGTTGAAAAGCCATTACTATTTTTTTTATAGGAATACTGTCCAGGTGTCTTAGGTCGTCACTCTGTGTCACCTCACTGCCACATGCACCAACAGAAGGGAGACAACACAGGCGCTGGGCTAAGGGCAGGACCCTCCACCTCTTCTGGGGGTCGTCTGCATATAAATCAGCTCAGTCTAAGAGCCAAATCATACCATGAGCAGTGGGCAAGAAAATCCATTTCTCTCCTGCACGTCCTCTAAATATCTCTCTATATTTTCTTCACAACTCAAATTCTCATCCAGAAAGTCATCCCAGAGTGGTGCTGATCAGGAGTCCTCCTGACTGCTGTCCAAGACCTCCACATGGCACCTGAAAGGCAAGACCATTTGCCTTTCCAACTCATCTGTGCTCGGCCCTCTCTGTGCCCTTGGAGGGTGAGCTGCAGTTCAGGTCTGCCTGTCTGGAGCCTCCTGGGGTTGCATCCACCATGCCTGTCCCAGCAGCAGCAGTGATGCATCTGGATGAAATGTGAGTTTCAGATTTCAGGGAGCGCTCTTGGGCGCAAAGAAAACGGCACAGCTGGCTGTCCCTTTCAGCACAAGCTGCCATGCAGGGTGGTGAAAGTGCAGCTGATGGGCCACATGCAGCTCCTGAGTGCATCTGCTGCTGCTGCTGCTGCTGCACGTGGTGCTCGGTGAAAACCCCCAGCGAGGCTGAAGAGTGACAGCCAGATGAGTCCTCACCTCCTTCCCGCCGCCCCCTACGGCAAGGCAGGGTGGGAGGAAGAGCCAAAAGCAGCAGAGGACACAGCACCAAATGCCCTGATTCTCCTCCCTCCTGGAAACATGGAGCTTCCTACAGGCAGAAAACTGTTGTTGCAATATTCCTCCCAAACCCCAGCATATTTAAGATGCTCTTAAGATGGTTGAGTGATGATACTTAAATGCCGGTCATTGGAAAGGTCGGATTTTTCAGCTGAAGTTGATAGGCTGATCATATGGAGAAGTGGAGACTGAGAAAGAAAAGACCTGGGCCAAAACAGTTTTCTGGATGTTCAATGAGAAGGTAAAAGCTATTCCCTCTCTCTAAAGCAGAGGAGCTCATGGATGTGGTTGCCAGTGGTAGGTGCAAGACAACAGTGTGTAAGCATGGTTTGGGCAACCTGGCATGCAGCAGTGTGGAAGAGGATCAGGTGACTGGTGAGCCTGCAGGATACATCCCAGGATACAGCCAGGGAGGTGCCTGGTGGAGCAGTCACCCATACACCCACATGATGTGAAAGTGGTATCACTTTGCTTTGTGTGTACACGCTTCCTTCTGAAAATAGAAGCCAAGAGGAATAAAAATAATAGGAAGAAAAGAAAGCAAAACAGGAAGTGTTATGAGGTTCCTGGTTAGGCTGCCCCAGTGGTGAATTTAAAACCATGGTAAAATAATCCTTATCTATGGGTAGTATACAGGAATATCGTGAATTCACAGAGAGGAAAGGAATAAAGATACTCTCAGACACTCAAAAACAGGCTGACATTTCTACTGGTGTTGTCTGTGTGTTCTGCATCCCTTGGATGCTCTTGGTCCACAGAAACTGCAATGCTTCAGATGGAGCTGTAGTGAGTCCTTTGCAGTCAGGACATTTCATACCATGTTTTTCCTACAGCTCATGTAACTAGCAGGTCTGAGGATTCATTAATAATGAACTCACCCACATGAAAGGCAGCATGTCTGTGGTGGTGGTTGTTCTTTTGGCTCCAATGGTGGCAATTGCTTTGCCACCAAGGAAAATCATGGGCAGTTGCTCACACTCACTTGCACACCCTGAACTGACTCAGGATAGACCCACTTCACATCTCTGAAACGACAGCAGGTGCTTCTTGCTCAGAAGTTCATTAATGCTTTGAAAAAAGGCCACGTCCAGTCTCTTGATAATAAACTTTGGTGCAATTATTACAGTTCCAGATTATAACTTCATCTTGGTTGTTGATGTGGATCTTTCCCATGCCTCGTGAGGAGGAAGATGAGAAGCACACAACAGGCTCCTGTATTTAGGGCCATACTGTGGGTTAACATCGAGGTAGGTTCCCAGTTTGGTCTCCAAGTGGAGGAACAGTCAGGGGCTGAGCTCAATGAGTGTCCCTCTGCTCTGCCATCGGCCCTCTGCCCCAACAGTGGGCTGAACATCCTCGATTAAGGTCAGTGTGTGGCTGCGAGTACTCCCAAGGCTGAGCGCTGACATGGTGGTAATTGGATCTCCTCGGACTGGTCAAAAGGGAGTTCTACTTCACAGCAATTATCGCCTGGGGGGTGGGGAAAGGGAAGAAACAAAACCCCAAACCTGGAGGCAGGGAATTAGAGTAAGCGCTGATGAGTTGGCAGATGCTGCCAGATCAATGGCCATATCATGGCAGGGAAAGCAGCGACAGCCCTCTTGGAGCCATCAGTCACTGTTGTTTTGGGTAAATGCCAGCAAACGGAGTGAGAGGAGAGATGGGGGAGGGAGGCACCAGCCTGCTGGGCCACTTTTAATTACTTCAGGTCACATCAGACAAAGAACTGCCCACCATGACAGATCAGTCCCGCTCAGAGGGCTCGCACGCAACCCAGGGTAGCAATCAGGACTGATGTTCACGCAGCTCCTTTTATCCTGAAAAAAAGCCCTCCACAACTCAAAGCACCACCACAGCCAAGTGACAGGCAGAAGCATATTGTGCAAATCCAGGCGTCCCCGTGCCGTGCGGGGCTTCCCTGGGTTGGAGCCGCCAGGGGCATCTGTCTAACAGCGCACGCAGCAGCACTACACAACTTTCTGGGCAAGAGGGAGGGTAGGGAAGGCTCAGTGGTACCGTAGCATCCCTGGATGGGAGCCAGAGCATTAGCACATCTGAGGTAGGACTCGTGTCTCCACACGGTTCGAGTTGTTTGCCACAGCCTCCAGAAGGGGATCTTGCCATTGCCTCGCTCTTTTCCTCCTTCAAAGTCTTCAGTGGGGCTTGTGACAGCACAAACGCTCTGCAAAGTCTTATTTAGGTGTGTGCTTTTTTGCACCAGCAGCAAGGTGTTGTCTTAGGAATGGTCTCCGTCTTTCTGTACTTCCTTGCCACAACAAATCCCTTAGAAGGTTTCAAAAAGAAAAAAAAAAGGCAAAAACAAAGGAAAGAAATGTCACCACCCTTTAAACATTTTTTTATGGCTGAATTCATCACTGTCACGTATGAAACTCGTATGCGAGGCTTGGTTTCTTCACACACAGCAATCTCCTGTTGACTTCACTGGGTCATTTGCATTTGGGTTGCAGGGTCAGGCTGTTAATTATGCAAACTCACCTGGTCCTCCTGAGCTCAGCACAAATTCAAATGGACGTGCCCTGATGAAAACATGTCCTACACTACCCTGCCACAGATTTTAAAATACTAGTTTCCCCAGTGGAAAAAGTATTTGGTGTTTCTAGAAGACTTTGACTGTGTGTGGCTCCTCTTAGTTTTTTCTCAGTGATGTTCCTGTCTTAAAGGCTTCTGTCTCTTCATCTGTGCTTCTTCAGTCTGATTGCTTGTAGTACTGGGCTTTTGACTGTGTCAATTGACTGATTCAGGTCTAAATAACAAAACAAAGGCAGGGTTGGTTTTACAGCACAAACAATTTTAGCCATAGATGATGCAGGGATGGAAGAAAGCAGAAGAGAAGTAAAAATTATTTAAACTGATATTTGCCACCGTGGCGTTAAATTACAGTGGGGAGTCAAAACTAAACAGCTCTTCAGCCACACCAGTGAGGAGTAGAAGAATCAGGGCATTGTTTCTGTTTCAAATCCAACTGGTGTATAGTCCAGGGGTGCCAGTTTAGCTTATATAAAGGAGAAACCTTCATTATAAATCTGAGAGGCCGCTTTAATTAGCTCGTTTAATCTGATGCGGTTCAAGTGTTTGCGGTGGCCTTGGCACGGGCACTGCCACGCAGAGTGGAGGATGAGACCTGGCAGTGTGCTGTACCCCGGGGGCTGCTGTTTTGTGTGGGTGTGTGCCCCACAGATGCTGCAAGGAGGTCTGGATGGAGGGAGGGTCTCGCCACTTTGGATGTGGTATTTTTCTTTGGTTTTTCCATTCTCTACGTTTTCTTCAGCTGGCTGGTTCTGGCTAACAGCTTTGGATGGAGGGGTTTCAGAAGTGGGCAGCTTTTGTTTCCTGAAACATAACAGCTCCACATTACTGCCAACAAGACATTTCTTTCACCTGGGTTTTTCATCGTGGGTTTTTCCTTCTTTCCTTCTGCCATTTAGGGAGACAGTCTTTCTGCTGTAAACACACTGCTTCCTCCTTTCCCCAAACACCTTTTAACCCCAACAAGGTTAAAGCATGGCATTCATATTCTTAGTCTGGCAGGCTGCTGCAAACAGAGCGATAGAAAAAGAAAAAAACTCGGTGCCATCCTAGACTTCCTGTGTGATTTCAGGATGGTTATTGTAATGGCAGAGCTGATCAAATACAGTAGAAATGCTGTTTTAAAATATTTAATACTATTCCAACTGATAACTACTCAGTAACAACTCATAGTTTATTTACTTATTTCTTTGCTGTTTGAACATCTACCTAAAGGGACTTTTCTTGCACAAATATTAGGGGATTGAGTGTTCTTTGTACCCATGTCCCTGTTCAGCTGCAAGCAAAAGTAATTGAGAAAAGGCAAGAAACACATATTCCTTGTTGCTTTCCAACTGCTTTTCTTCATCCATTATTGCCATTACTGCTCTTGCTACAGTCAGAAGATGTTAGGGTACAGTTACCACCTGTGTGACCTGGGTCAGAGCCATTCAGGTTAGGTGATCTAATTGTGCAGGTCAGCATCAGGATCTACAAGGCATTATACAACCTTATTGGAAGAAGCATCTGCTGTGCAGATCTCCCAAGTGAAAACTCACCTGCTTTTACAGGTTCCAGCATCAGACCAAGACAGAGACTTGATATAATTTAATGGAAAGAATGCTCAGTAGGGGAAAAAGAGCACACACAAGCAATCACAGGTACAAAGGTTAAAATCAAATTGATAGGTCACAATCAGGGGAAAAAAAAAAAACCAAAACAACAAAAAACCCCAATTATTAATGTTAGCAGTGCTAACATTCAAAAGAGGGGTAAAAGAGGCTTGGGGGAGGAGGGGAGTTGATATATTGAGAGAGAAGGTTAGTGTATGGGAGAACACTCAGAATCTGATTGGAAACTTTCTGATGGGGTAGAAATATTTTTCACTTATGGGTTGAAGATTCAGATAGGTACTGAAATCTTCAGGGTGTTTGTTAATTGTTGATCCACTTTCTGGTGGTAAATTTATGCTACAAAAAAAACACCCCAAAACATTTGTCTTCCTTTCTTTCTCATAGTCACTACCATGTTCAGACAGTGAGAGAAGATAGACTTCTTCATGCCTTTCTCCTCTGTCACCTCTCCTGTTCACTGCAAATGTCTCTCTAAGCTGGGGCATCCTAAGATGCACATCTCTCTCCCAGCTGGTTGTGAGACAGCTATTCCTGTCTTTGTGCTCTGGTCTGCCAGAGCAATAATATTTTTTCCAGGAGTACTAAATTCTTGCCAGAACTATTTAAAACGAGTAAGCAAACAATTTCTTTTTTGCTAAGCACTTACTGTATTACACAGGCCCAGTGGCAACTTTTTAATGACAAATGTTTCCTAAGGTTTCTGTTCACGCTTGGACACAGCAATTGCGCACAGAAACCGCATTATGCGCACATCGGACCGAGCATAACAGCACCTGCTGCTGCTCCTGCTGCTACTAAAGAGAGAGAAACTAATCTCTTTAATTACTGGAGAAGAATTAAGGCTTTGATTTGTCTTAGTGCAGAAACATAGATATTTCCCCCCTGCAGGCTGGGAAGAAGATGCTCTTTGCCTTCCTGTTCTGCTGCATGAGGGGTTTAAACCATTGGCAGCACCCAAAGGAAGAGTACAGTTGTATGGACACCCAGCCCTCTGTTATCTGGATGAGAACTGGCACCCGTGGGATTTATCCCACACTATCAGCACTGCATACAAGGCAGAGGGGCCAGTTTGCTCCCTCGATCTGTGGCAGAAATGATTCCCTTGGGTCCCATGGGTGGCAGAGGGGGAAAGGCTTAGGGCAGGGTTAGTCTTTCTCCAGGAGCAAGGCAAATGCAGATGGCAGAAGGATTGTCTGGGCACTGCTGGAGCTTGTCTGCAAGCGTGCTGCATGTTCTGGGCACACCAGGGAGCCACAGGGCCACCGGCACATCGGCTCTCTGCAGCAAAGAGATGGGCTTGCCATGAGGGCAGCACATCTGCTTCTTTCACCTGAGGGGAAGTGGTGGTGAATGCAGAGTAGAAAACAGTCATGGGGTAATTGTCTTCTGGATGAGGATTTTGTCGCATGTTATTAGGAGGACTTTGCTGACCACACTCTGCAAAGTTGTGCTCTAAGGGGCATAGGGAGTTAGAGGAGCTCTTGGAGGACTAGGGGAGATCTGTTGTGAACCACCCTCACCACCTTCCAGTTAAAGCCTGGACCAGGCTGAGCTGTCTTCTCTCAAACCCTACCAACATTTCGTTAGTCTCCTTTTCTCAACTCCGCTCCCAATCCATTTTTGCCCCCTTATAGACCCTTGCCTCCTTGTCAATGTTAAAGCAAGAGCAGTGCAGTCATGGAAAAGAGCAGAAAAGATTCTTTCCATCCTTTGAGCTCCCTGCTGCCCTCCTCTCCCTCCCTCCCTCCCTCCCCACAAAGGAGCTCCTCACACAAATATTCCTCTGCACCGCAGAAAGAACCTGCCAATGGCTCTAGGACAGAAAGGGTTAAACTCAGTCGAGCACTAGCTCCAACACAGTTAATCCATATAAAGCTCATGGATTTCTCTGCAGTGATCTTTGTGGTTGTCATTTGCATTTTTTTCCTTTTGTGAAATCTTTTCTTCTTTCCTTTTACACTCGTATGCATGCAGAAATTAGCATATTGTACCGAGAGTGGGAGATGTAAGAAGCCGACCCCCTGCTGTTCAGCGGATTGTGCAATCTGCAGGCGGCATCAATTTTTCAGCAGTTTTCTCATTTCTCATTACAGTCAGGGCACCGCACAGCTCCCGATTCTACACAGTCCCCAGTGGTCCTGCAGACAAGCATATGGGCTGGCGAATAGCCGTACTGCTACTTTCATGGCATTAATATCCTTGTTTATGCTTCCACCGTAATTAATCCTGGTATTAATATAGTTTGGGCTTAGCTTTACTAATTATATATGTGCTAGCGGGGTAATTATGTCAGCAGACTCTGGCGCTGATACTTGACAGCAGTTTGCTAACCTTAGGAGCAGCATGTAAACACTTCGGCCAATCCTGCCTTGGAAACAAGGAAGCCAGAGAGGAGGAGGAGGA
The DNA here is from genome assembly GCA_013399695.1 of Formicarius rufipectus. Lineage (NCBI taxonomy): Eukaryota > Metazoa > Chordata > Aves > Passeriformes > Formicariidae > Formicarius > Formicarius rufipectus. The sequence goes on along the minus strand of VXAU01000979.1, from coordinate 1,222,437 downwards.
GGAGGAGGAGGAGGAGGAGGAGGGTGAACATGGTGAATCGATGTCTGATAACTACAAATACTGTTTTTAAAATAAGGAAATTTCACAAGCACAATAAAGTTGTCCTCAGGTATCAAACTCTGTGGTTGTCATAGTGATGTGTGCATTATTAAGAGGGTGTTGTTCACTCTGGCATCTAATCTTATAATGAGGACAGCTCATTATCGGCCCAACAAGAGTTCCTTTCCCCACTGACCGCATCACGGCTTGATGAGTGCTTGGGGCTGAGGGGAACTTTCTTTCCTGTGTTCTTTCCCTGCCCTCCATGCCACTGCACCCCAAGTAACCTCCGCAAGCTCTCAGCGCAGCATACTGCTGTGCAGGGCTAATGAATGGCTAGTGCTAGGCAAGCCATTTCCCAATTTTCTTCTGGTTTTGAGCATGCCTGTGACATAAAATGGGTACAAAAAATTTTGTTTTGGCCACTTTGGACTCCTTGGCTGTCCCTGGCCTGCATGTTCATTAACATTGCAGATTGGGGAGTTTAAAATGAGCCATTGGTTTGCTTTTATTTCTGCACCTGTTTCTGCCGCCTGGCTGTTCCCAGCGAATATCCTTGGCAGGGTCAATGATGCCCCTTCACGCCAGGCACATGGCTTAATGGAACTTCCTTTGCTTATCATTAGCCACTTTGCATTTTTATAGATTGCTATTAACTGGGATGCAGACTTGCTTTTAATTCCCTTCTGAGGTTTGTACACAGCAGTCATCCCTCCCCCAGCCCCCAAACAATCCAATTATCACAGTTTGTCACACAGGCGTGGATGACCCACACACCACCTGCTCCGCTGCAGGGCCCGATCCTCCAGGAAGGCAGCCCAGCAGGAGAGCTTGAGTTTTGCCTCAGTGGGACCCTTTAAATGGCTTCAAAAATCATATATCTGCTTCTTTTGGCAAAACCAAAACCAGAACCCAAAATAAACTCTGAAATTACATCATTTGGAAGTATGGGATATAAAAATGACTTGAAAGAATTTAATTTTTCCCTCTTCCCCCTTTTTTTTTTTTTTTTTTTTTTTCTTTTTCTCCACAGAATAGATTTATGTCTAGACAGGCAACCTGTGTATTGTTTCAGTCCACAAGGTTACCCTGGTGATGGAAGGATCTGGTCATCTGGGAAGTCTAGAAGTGAAAGTTAGTGAGAATGCTGCTGTTGGCCTCCTGTACAAGTATGTATGTAAGCGTGAGGCTAGAATTAAGGATATGATTAAACACCATCATCTTCAGTTGGATTTATCATGTGCAAATGCATTTTCCTGAAATGGCTCCCAAATCTTAACCCAAAGACATGGGTGGAGATACTCCCCATGTCTTCAGTTAGTTTTGGAGCAGACTCTTTGAGCTCTGCCGTTGAATCCTCCCCCCTGGTCAAACGTTCCTCTGCTCAGCCTTCTCTGTGTGATTTCAGCCCCTCTCCAGCAGCTTCTGGTCTATGACAACCCAGGGACATCTGGCTCCAGCTCTCAAGTGGTTGGTCCACCATTGTAGACCTTGGGTCCTCCTCCTGAACTTACTCTTTTTTAAATTATAGAGTCACTTACTAAAACACAGAGCCAGTCCTAGGACCAAAAACGTCATCTCAGGTCTCTGTTCAATGCAGAGACTGTAATTAGAGGTGCCAGAGCTGTGTGCCCTCTTTGGCCACTAACCCTGGAATTTTCTTTGCCCAGCAGCAAAGGTATCAGGAAGGGTGAAGTCCAGTCGGAGTTGTCAGGGCGTGGCCTCGTGAACAGCATGGCATTGGGCTCATGTACCCTAAGAGGTGCTGAATCCATGGCTTGGGTGATCCACCTGCAGATAGCCAAGGATGAGCTGGGACTTGGCCAAAGAAGAAGCAATCCCTCTAAGTTCTCCACTAAGCATTGGTGAGAGGTTTCTCTTTCTAGAGTCTTCTGCATGTTTACAATTGCACTAAGGGGTTTCCACAGCTTCCTTTCAGTTTTATTTTACTTTTTCTTTTGGCCATTGTATTTCAACTTCAAGTATGGAGGACCCTCTAGTAAGGGTTTTATACTGCATGTTCTTTGTCACATAAAAATCAAAGGGAATTTTGCACCTGAACAAGTAAGAGGCCCTCAAGCTATAGCTAGAAGGTCCTGTATTACTGCAGCAGTCTACAGGAGAAATCCTCCTGCCCTGCAGCAGTCATCTCCAAGGAAAACCTATGTATTTGTGTTTTCAGACTCCAGAGGGAATTTGGATGCACCGTGGAACTGTATGGAAGTTTTTATCTTTCCACCAAATCCCAAATTTCCAAATCTTGAGATGCAGATTGTCTGAGAGTTTTGTGTTGTTTAAACGGTGGACATTCTTCTTAGTTCCATACCATTTGAAGGCTGAGAGGCAGTGGCAGGGAGCAAAATAAGAGAAATGTTTTGAGTATGTGTCACTAGTAAATGGATTGATTTTTTGTCTTGTATTTCAAAAGGCTTTTTCTACTGGGAAATTAGTCTCTACTCCTAGAGTTGTGATAATCTGCTTATAGTCCAGTTCATCAATACCTTAAATACCTGCATGCTTCTTGTCTACAGCAAAGTAACTGTCATTTACATGCCGGTTTTTAACCATCTCAAGTACATTTCCTATCAGAATATGGGGGAGTTTTAGCCAGTTGTGTGTACTACTGTAATAGTATAGACTAAATAGGCCTATTCATTAATTACATTTTCCAGTCACCAGGAGCTTGTTAGACACCCCCAGAGTACAACTACATTTCTCTTTACCCTCAGGACTGTGCAGGCTGACAACAGATGCTGCAGGGGAACAGAAGGACGTAGAGGAACAAGGATATCATCGTGAGGATATGGCTGCTCAGCAAAGGTCCATTGGCAGAATGGAGAGGTAACAAATTGACGGGATACATAAGAAGCATCTTTTGTTAGGCTTATTTTTGATCTATCAGTCTGTAAACTTGATCCTTCTGGCTTTCCTGAAGTGCTGGAACATAGCCCTCAGTTTTGCATTCTGGTAACTCAGTGACAGCAGAAATGGCTCATATTGCCACAGCCAGGGATTGTTGTGGCAGCTCTAAGTGCAAATGGTTTTGGCAGAGTTTAGGAAGGAAATGGGCATGATGGATCTACTGGTAACTAAAATACAACCTGAGACCCAGAGAGTGCCTAAACTGCTGACAGCAGAAGCTGAGAGGGCATATCAGGGAAGGACCTTTGTACTCAAAACCTATTTTTATTCTTTCTAAGCATCTACTTCTGACCACTGTCAGAAAGAGGCTACAGGGCTAGAAAAGCCCTTGTTTTGATGCAATATGGCCTTTCTTGATCTATTTTAGGATGTACTGTGGCATACCCAGTGTTTTTTGCTCTGTGGTATTCCCTCTACTGCAGGGAGCACTGCAGGCACAAGGCACTTGCTCTCCACCCCCATGAGTCAAGATGATGAAAATTCACTTTTGCTCCCCATGGGGGCAGAAATACTAAAACAGAATGTCACCAAGAATTGCCCTGTTATTTTACAGTCTTGAAAGGGCAATCCTAGAAAACTGGGGTGGGTATTAGCTTGTTTTTCCATCACTGCCCTGAGTAACAATAAGGGAGACACAGGACAGCAGAAACATAAATGGAGCATGGGATTTTTTATTAGTGTGTGAGCACTGAAACTATTACTCATGGTGTATAGTTTGAGTCAATGCCATTTTAGATTATCTGCTGCATATATATTCACTATACATAAATATCTGAGAGCAATTACACTTAGTGAAACTCTGGGAAACGAGAATCATCTCTCTTTCATGAGTTTATAAAAGGACCCTTTTAACTTAAAAAAAAACAAATTAGCAAGCCAGTTATACATATGTGTTATATTAAGCATGTGCTTTAATCCAGAGCCACTCCTCTAGGCATGTGTCAGGCGGAGCAAGTAGGGGATTACTTTGCTCAACGTGACCTGGGTGAGTTTTCTAATCACTGTTAGAATTTAAAAAGCTGGACTTATTTTAATATTTCTGAGTCTTGTCTTTGTAAGGAAGCCATACTCTGATAAAGTGTTAGTTAATTAAGTCAGTAGGAGAAGCATAATTACAGTTTTGAAGCAGTTTTTGACTTCTGTTATTTGTTTCCATTCTTCCCATCCAACAAGGTGATGGATGAAGAGGTGCCCAGGTGGAGGACCAAAGGGCAGTTGGGTTATTGGGTTATTGACTCTGGAGCTTTGTGGCTTTGTGAGAGACACAGAATAGGTGACCTCGCCTGCTTGTTCACCTATTCACCACTACACATAATTGTTGGTCACACCAGGAGTTAACTTAGCATGTGACAGCACCCCATTATTTCCTCTCTCATTTAACTTGTCTCATGGAAGGTAATTTGCCTTGAAGCATTTGGGCTTCAGCAAAGCAGACAAGTCACCAAAAAGGTCCCTTCTGCAATTTTTGCTCTTGCCATCTGGCCCCTTTCCTGTTGATGGGATTGAGGACAGCAAGGACCTGGCTACCACTTTATCCTTTGGGCCATGTAACACAGAAGTCTCTGGGTGATGGGGTCCTGCTCCTGCACAAGCCTCAGAAGTGCCAGTGGTGAGATGAGACTTCTGGTGTTCAGAGCAAATAAAAGAGGTCAGGACAGAAGGAGTGCATCTCTGATGAATTGCGTGCTAAGAGAGGTCCACGTTCTGCCAGTTGTGTGATTATACAGTGGGATATGATTTTTTAATGGACATAGAAAACAGACATTTTGACAGGACTGAGTTTTGCTCAGGGCTATCTGTGTGCTTCTCTCACTGAAGCATCTTGGCCAAACTTGTCTCTGTTTTGAGAAGACACAACTTGGCTGAGCCGTGATGGAGCTGAGTTTGATGCTGAGGTGCAGGTGAAGACAAGTATTCCATGCTGTTTCCTCTCAGGGTAAAGAGAGGGGAGTCCTGTAAGAAGCTAGTTATGAAATCCTACTGCTGCCCTGTGCCTATTTGGCTGGCAAGCATGCAGATGGAAAAAAAAGGTTTTGGTTCTCCAACTAATCTTTAATTTCAACTCTTCTTCTAAGCTTGCCTTTTTTAACACATTCCCTGTGAATAAACTGTTATTGGGCCTTAACCTGTTCTGAGATTCAGAAAATCTCAAAGAATGTTTAATTTTCATGGGTATAGAATTGGACTGTGGTATAAATAAATAAATAAATAAACATAGAAAGAAAGTAAGAAAAAATTGATGAAGGGAGTAATCTGTAATAACATTTCAACTCCTGCAAGACAAGAGGAGAAAAACTTTACTAAGCCCTTGGACGTGGGTCTTGCCAGATGGGATCATGCCAGAGCAAGGTGACATTCGCTTCCCTTCTGTGAGGGCTTTGGAAAGCATTGGTGCTCTAACTACTGCAAAATCATTGCGATATAGTTATGGGTGGAATTTCTTTCTCCTTTTTAAATGGCACTTTTTTTGACATGGCTACACTGGTGCTGAATCATCTCTCTGGAAGCCTTCAGGTCAAGGTTGACACTGTGTTGAAAGGGGAACTGTAGTCAGATGCAGGTGAGTTTGGTTGAACTGCAGGAGGCAAATATGTCACCTGTATTGGCCAATGTGAGTTGGAAAGTTAGATTAGGTGATTTGATGATCAAACCTAAAACCAGCTACTACTGAACTAATACGAGACAGAAAACTTGTAAGCCAATGTCAAAATATCAACAATGATTCTTCTTCAGAGGACTTAAAGAAAAATTGCAAAGAGGTTTTAGTCTGGCAAACTAGATTTGACATACTCCATGCACATTTGGCAATCTCCCTGAAGTCATGGTATTTATTCTTGTCTTCTGGCTCAGCCTTGTTTTGGCTAATTAGTAGCCTAATATTATGGTGCAGCGGGATTTGCATGCTGTTTCTCCTGCTACCATTGTGGGTAGCAGCCTGTTTACTCTGTATTTGTGAGACTGTTTCTTTGGAGTTTTTCTAGGAAAAATAAAGTACATTAAAAGGGTGTGAAAAAAAAAAAAAGATGGAATCTAGCTTCTTGCAATGAAAGGGGAAATAATTCTGAGAAACACAGCAATTTAGACATTAAAATCTTCTTTCTCCACAAGAGAAAACCCTATCCATTTAAAGAGTCATAAAGCCCTTTAAATAAGGCTCAGATACCTTTTAGAAAGATGATTGCCAGTTCAGGAGCTGTTCAGTGTGGAGAAGTACAAATGTAGCAGTTTTAATCATGATAAATAACTTCTCTTTTATCAAATCATCTCTGCTGGAAATAGTTTTGCTCTGTGCAGTAACGATAATTTGCACACTTATCATTCGGTACCTTCCCAAGACAAGCAGCCAGCCATGGGATGTAATTTAGCAACTTATCAACTGCAGGTTCATCCAGCCCTTTCCAGCCAAAAGGGCATTTCACACTATTTAAGAGGCTTCACCATATATTGCCATCAATTTAAGATTTTACCAGCCCCTAGTCATTAAAATTTTCCACTCAGCACTTCACTTTATAACCCGGGGATGTAGCTGCTGAACGGCGCCAGCAGGCCCACGGAATTATCTGCTTTGTGCAGGTGATGGGATAATTACCAAAAGAATGCAAAGCTCTAAGTGACTATCAAAGGACGCAATCGTGATTAGCTGTACTTGTCATGTACAGAGGTTGGGAAAGGAGGGGGAGAGGGGAAAAACCAGGGAGTATCTGTGGCATACTATCCCCTTCCGTGCATGTTTTCCGACAGAGGTCTCTCTCCAGGGTTGTGTCTGTTGAGTGCTCAGAGGGGTGGGATCTGGCATCCACTCAGTGTTTCTCACGTTGTCTCCAGTGAATCTGCCGTAGAGAAGCAAGGAATGTTGGAGACATTCCACAGTTCCCTCTCCTGCAAACCTCTGTGATCTGGAAGAGCCCTGGCGTTGAGGTCAGAGTGTGCCTTCATGACTGGTGCAAAGATGTGCCTGTGTTTTCAAAGCCAGGGAAACAGGAGTTGTGTTTGGGAGGATTAGTCAGTCGGTTTGGTCCTGCTAAGGAACTGGGTGGTGGTGGGCACAGGACAGCACATCTCTGTGTTTAAAGTACAGTGCTTGGAGCGAGCTGACCTGGTGTTTGGGATCCCCTCTTCGCTGAAAATACCTGCTTGATGGTGTGCAGTTTCTTTTGGGATGGCAGGTTCAAGCAAAAAGGAGTTAGAGGGATGACTGGATGGAACTTACCCACCTGAAGAAGGTTTTCACCGTCCCAAAATTCTACAACAGTGACTCTAGACTTCCATTAAGTCAGGATACACAAAACTAACAGAGTCTTAGGTTTTCCCCTTCTTGTTCTCAACTAGGTCATGGCACCCTAAATGGTGTTGGGTTTTTCCCCTTTTACTAGGAAGAGACATGGGGTGAGCAGCTTAGTGATAGACTTCTGCATTGCAATGTGAATCGTGAGAGGAGTCCTTCTTGCTCCCATTGGGATATGTTTGATGATACTGGGGGCCATCCCTGGCCTTTGCAGCAGCCTTCTTCTGTCAACCCAAAAAGCTCTTACTGCTCCTGCTGTTATCTTAAAAAGAAGCACCAGTGCAGTGCCTTCTGGCCTCCTGACAGACACGGTCAGGCCCATTGGATCTGTAGCAAATTTCCAAAAAGCCTGGTAAAGCCTTACTGCAGCATCCTGAGACTCCTAACTGCCCCCCCTCTTCCTCTCAGGAACCACACTGCTCGTGACTGCTTCTTTCCTCTTCCTTCTCACTCACATCTCTGCTTGGATGGGGAGACTGGAGAAGCAGTGACAACATTCACAGTTACCAGCACAGGGGATGACCTGCCATGAGGCTTTTCTGCTGGCTGCCTCAAAGCTCACAGGAATCTGAGGTGTATGTCTGCTTGGCAAACCTGGCTGAACCTGACCAGGCAGCCCAGAAGTTGTCTGGGGAATTGGTCCGTAAATCTTTTTTCCTCTGGAAACCAGCATTTATTTAAAGCTTTGCTTTAGTTAAATGGAAGTCTTTTCTCTCCTTTGGCTACTTCTTGCTTTTCAAAGGTCCTTCGGACTGGAAGATAAAGCATATAATCCCATCCATAAATGGTTCAACATCCATTTAAAACCCTGAAAAATTTGAAAAGCCTATCTTCTACTCCAAGTGGAGTGGGAGCTCCTACTTGGGGATTTGAACCTAAGACCTACAGCACAGGAACCAGAAGCCAAAGACCTGAACCAGCCTTTTACAAACCACATTAACATTAAAGGAGAGAGGAGGGATAGGAGAAGGTGGAAGAGGCAGAATAGGATGGAGATAAAAGAAATATTCACATTAAAATGAATTCTATATATTTTTTCCCAGTAACTTTTAATGCTGAGGTGACTTTTGAGCAGATCATTTTGCATGATAACTTAGCCAGACCTGAAATAGGAAAAGGTCACAGAGAAGCACAAATTAATTAAAGAAAAAATTGCAGGATTCCTGAGCCTCCTGCCACCTCTGTGGTGTGGGAAGGCATGTGGAACCGGGGGCTGAACTGCCTTCTGCCAAGCAGCACCTGCATCCCTGGAGCCCACAGTGCCTCTTTTAGTCATCATGTCATTTTTTACCGCTGTGCACCCTACGTCTCTTAAGGCTTTGCTGCCTCATGTGTGGGCAATGCCTGGTGTTTTCATGGTTGGGTCCAAGCTGGAGCAGTCAGGGAGGGGGTGAGTGAGAGGGTTGGCCATGGTGCAGCTGTTGGACACTGGCATCACACTGGTGTGCTGATCTGGGACCATCCGACCGTGTGCTGCTCTCTCCTTCTGCAGTGACGTTTATCACTGCAAGATGATCTCACATTGTTTGGAGAGTACCATGTGATTTTTTGCCATCTAACGAAGTCACCTGCCATTGAGTTGGTAAAATGCCACTGAGAAAGGGGGAAGACCCCCACTACCAGCTGTAATGGACATATTCCTGGGCTTACACCTGTGTAAACATGAGGAGAAAGAGGCCAGGCTCAGTGTGATGGGGCCAGGAGAAGATTTATAACTGGGAGATGAGTTTAAAAAGATGAAGTTGAGAACAGTGCTTTTTGCAGCTGATCGCTATCTCTCATTGCCGTAACTTTGGGATAGGTTGCTTATGTAGCTGTTTATCTTTCAGATGACTTACAGGTGCTATACAAGATCATCATCAAAGTCTGCCTGCAGAAGATATTAGGGAGGGAACACTTACTTGAAAAAACCCAGCTTCTTGATCAGATGACTCTGTTATTCCATGTATTTAAAGTGTAGAGATTGGTCGGGGGATTTTTTTGAGCCAGAATGCAGATTTAAAAGTGCTTTTTGCTTAAGAAGGGGGCTGGGCTTTAAAATGTCCCTTTTTGCGTGGTTTAGTAACATCAGGGTAGGGTCTTCACCAACACCAGGTGTTTGGCATTGTGCAGGGAGCTGCTCAAGGCTAGAGTCTTTGTTTTACAGATGCTAGTGGGTGTATTTAAGTCTGATGTCTGAAAACACATCTGGGCTGTTCTTCAGCAAGCTACAGAGACCTGAGAATGTCACTGGAGCATGTGGGGGAAGGCTCCTCCCTCAGCACAGCTTTCCTTCTCTGGGCTGCAACCTCAGAGGCTCTTCTTGTGCTTTTTCTCCACCCATCTAAGTGAGGATGTTGCTGCACAGGCTCCCAGTCCTGGGCTGCATTTCTGATTTCTGGAGGCGATTCCTGCTGGCTACACCATAGTGTTTGCCTTCAGTGTTCAAGACTTTGAAAGGGTGTGTGTATTTTTTCCAGAGGTCCATCAGGAAACCTAAGGAGTCCATTTTCCTGTAGCTGTCAGCCTCCTGACAGAGGCAACAGGATGCATGTACCTGCTCTGTGCTCCTGAGTGGGCACAGCACAGGGCATTCCCTGCCACCTGCTCTGCATTTAGTGTCCACTGATGAGAGACCCCTCTGTGTAGGACTCATCTACACAGCCCGGGGTAACTCAGCAGAGCAAATCCCCTCTTTGTCCAAAAAATCCCAACAGTTGCTGGCAATTAGTAATAAGGGAACTTCACCAGCCAGAGGCTGCAGCCAGTTCTCTGTGTTTAATAGCTGCCAGTGGCCCCAAGAATTTGTCTAACCTCTTTTTTATTTGTAATTCTGGTCTTTGCAACTTCCTGTGGTGATGCTTGCATCTTTATTTGTTTTAAACTGGATGTCTGGGCATATTATTGGAAGGCCATTCCCCTTTCTGCCAAAGCCACTTGTTTTCACCTCATTTCTTCAAAGAGGGCTCTGATGCAGCACCATAAATCATATGGCCAGAAAATACCCTTTTGTGTCCCACAGTATTCTTTCAAAGCTCTGGACTGTATGTGGTCATTTAAGTACAAAATATATTTAAGTACAAAAGTCATTATCTACTCCAACCATCCAACCACATTTTATTGAAGGGTATTTTCCCCTCTCCCTGCCACTCTCCCCTCTCCCTCCTTGCAAGTGGTCTGGAAAGGAGCACGTTGTCCTTGGATTGCTTGCAGAGGCTGGAGTTCAGCAGCTGTCTTGTTTGGCTTCCCTGCCTCTCCAGGACTGATGGGAAGACAGGAGGGGAACAGGGTTTGGAGGAGCTGGGACAAGTGGAGTGAGGTTTTGAAATTGCTAGCAGTGATGTTTTCACATTCAAAAAACCCCCAAAACCCAAAAAACCCCCTTCTCTCATTTCTTGAATGTGTTGTGCTCATCTGTTATTTTCTTTGACCAGAGGCTGACGAACATCAAGCAACATATGTATTTTGCAGAACAAAACTAGGAAAGTGGTTTCTGGCATAGGGCAGATGGAGTCTTAAAGAATTATTAAGGTGTCTGTGTTCACCCTTCACGATAGAAGGGAAGGAATCAACACTGCAATGACTATTCAGAAACAATCGAATAAAAGCCCCAAACTTCCACCCTTTAAAAAAGAAAATGAAAAGAAATCTGAGTAACTTTAAATTTGGCAAACGTTTTTTAAGAGCTGAAACAAAGTACTATAGGGAGCTCAAGGTGGAGCAAACTGTGGCTCACTATCCAGAGATTTCAGTAAAAGACTGAAATTCACTGACCTCTGTGCTCCTGACTATGTTGAAAGATTAAGAGTCTGATCCTGTGCTACTTGGAGACAGCAGAACTTTTGACTTGGTCAAACAAAGGCCAGCCATAAATAATGGACTTAGGTTTCCAACAAAGCAGATGTGCTGTCTTGCAAGGTATGAGCAAAACACCTCTGTCTAATCAAGCAGATCTTGTTGTTCTGGCAAGAAGTCAAAGCTCATTTCTCCAGGGAATACCCCTTTCCTTGCCTCAGGAGCTCAGTCTCCCAGCAACTGTGGCTGCCCAGGAGAATACCCATTTGCAGCAGGTGTGAAAGTCATTATCTACTCCAACCATCCCACCACAGTGAAACCACATTTTATTTCTACATAACTCATCTGCTGTAGACCCTTTTAAGCCAACGAAGGGGGCCATGAAATTTGTCCTTGCGTGGAGCAAAGTGAGAACCTCAGGGAAGCCAGGCAGGGAATGTCATAGCTGCCTGCCTTTTCCAAAAAGGAGCAAATTCCTTTTCTCTGGCATGCCATGCTGGACCCTGATGGTAGGGGACTATTCATGGCCACAGTTCACTCTAGGAGAATGCATGAGGAGGGTGATATGCACGGCATCCATACAGATTTGCACGTAGAGGGATGTGGTGGTTAGTTAGACAGAGGTTGGCTTCATCTGGGTCTCAGTTTCTGATCTCACAAGCTTTGTCCTCCTAAATATATATGCTTGAAACAGGCTGTACCAGGTCACTTTGGATCTTCAACCCTGAGTTGTTCAAACTTGCAGGCATGAACTGTGCAAAACTGTCTTGTTAAACAAAGAAAGGGAAATGTCACCATCCTGACATCAGTGCATGAGTTTGTCCTGAAGACAGCCACCTATACATTTGTCTCTACATCAGAGATCTAAGTTAATTTGGTTGCTGAGCTACTTCTTATGACAAGGATAACAAACCAAAGGGCCTCACAGCCAGCACTAATTTTGTATGGTGGTGCCATGAACGTGGACTGAGTTTAACGAAACAGATCTTTATTGTGCTTATCACTTTTCTGGCAATATCTAGATTAATATTTGAGGTGAGAGGCCATGTAATATATAATAGGCAAATTATACATCACCATAGTCTCACCAAAATGAATCTCCCCTATATAATGGCAGACTGGCATAAACAGGCTTTAGAAGTGAATGTGTCTCCGATAGTTAGAAAACAAAGCCCTTCCTCACCTCCCTTTTAATAGCAGTGGCTCTGAAAATGGCACTCATTTTAGTGTTGTTCTTAAGGCTAAAAGGAGAGGCACATGTGATTCTTTGGTCTTTCAGTTAAAATGAACTTCCTTGCTAAACATTTGTTCTTTTGTTGTCTTGCCAACTGAGTGGCTTCAGGAACTTGAATAATATGTGTGTAGCATTGTACAACATTTGTTCCCCACCCTCAAAAATTCCCAGATTATGATTTCATGGATTGTTTGTTCAGCTGATGGTGGCTTTTTGCTTCTCCATAGCTAGGGGAGACCAAACCCAGTGCAGACTGCCTGTGTACAGCTTCAGTGAATCCAGATTTTGTATTTATCCTTAGCCCGAGTTAGCAAAAAATACATCAACCTCGAGCCTACTACAAAAGGTACATCAGGACAGCAGGGTGTGAACCCTGGATTTATTCTGGGTACTCTTAAGTAAAGGGAAATCTAATTGAGGTGCCTGGTTCAAGAATATCCCCTGAGCTACAACATCTACAGACAGTGCAAGTGAGGCTGCTCCAGAAGGCAATGAGAATGGGATGCATCACCCTGCAGGATCTCTTTTTCTCTCTTGGAACAAAACAAATGGGGCTCTTAGGGTGACCAGTCAGTAACAGAGAGGTAAAGCCTTGAGCTGACATGTACCAAGGTCTGTGTGTCTGAAAGCGTTCAAGGAAAACAGCGAAGTAAAGACAGAGACGCAATAATGATGGTGAGTGAAGGAAGGAGAAAAGGCAAGAAAAACTGGAACAAAGAAGCTGAAAAGGACACAGCACAGTGATAAGAGCACTTTACAGTGGTGTATGTATCTGTAAACCTGCTCTGAGCGGTGCATTTGTTCCTCTCTCAGCAGAATTCACCGGTGCTCCAGTTCCTCACCGCTAACTGGCTCTAATGAATGCTCTTCTGTAGTCTCCTAAATATCTCCCATGGCTTATGGAGGGGGTGCTAACACATTTGTAAAGCTTTGCTTAGCAATGAATAGATCTGCCCTAACTTCAAAATACATCAGTGGCATATAGCCTCAGGACCCCCTCTATCTTAAACTCATCCCTGGTGGCAAGCCAGATTTAACTGTACACAAAGTAATGCTGCTTTCCTTTTTTTAGGGCATTGCCTTCACATTCACCTAGAGGAGCTGCAGCCACCTCCAACACATCAGCCTGATGTGAGCCCACGAGGAGCAGAGATGTTTTTGTCACAGGTGGGTTTGCCCCTGCACCTCGTGGGAGCAGGCGTCAGCCTCAGCACTGACAAGAATTTATACTTGATTACTCTCCTTTTTAAATAATGTCACTGAGAGAATGTCAGTGCCTGGGGGCCAAAGGAAAGGATTGTTTTGGTTGTTTTGGGTTGAGTGCTGTCCCTTTGCATGTCCTGATACTCCATTTAGGTTTCCAGCTGTGGGCTGTTTGCCTGCATGCTGGTGTCTTTCAGCAGATCGTCCTGGTGGCAGTGCAATAGTGGAGTGGATTAGTAACATCTGTCAGAGGGTTTGAAAGTCGGCACAGTATTTCTCTCTCTAAAACGATGAAGTTACACCTGTAGGGAGGTCATGAAGACCTGGAAGGTATTCATGGTACAAAAATCGGACAGAAGTCTCAATCCTAAGTCTCATTCCACCATATGAACATGAGCGCTCCATGAAGGATTCCTTTAGGATGGGTATTGCACCTGAAGGCAGTGAGTGAGGCATGAGTGAGGTGTGAGAAGGAATGGTACTGGGGGACCTGCAGCCCACCTGCTCTTGCCTGCTTGACAGCCCTCAAGGGTCACTGCCTCTGGAGTGTAGTTTGGAGCAACCACGGATCACACCTCGATGGAGGGGACACAGGAATCTCCTTTTCAATGCCTTCACTTCTCTGCTACTCAGATCTGAGTGCCAGAGGTCCGAGGATTTAAAGAAACCATCACCCATTTCCAGCTTCATAAATCCACGTGGTTACTGAATTTAGGAAAGCTGCTGCTGAGTGTGATAGGAGGTGATGAGTTCAGAATGAGGATTTGCTAATGTAGAGTGGCTGAGGAAAACTTAATATGAATTAACCAAATACGTGAATTGAAAGTGGGTTATCATTGCCGCATAACGGATGGATTCTTTAAATTCTTCTCTTCAGAATTAAAGTTATCCTAATTTGTTTCATAATAATTATGAAAGAGAATATTGTACAGGTCTCTAATAAGATATAACTTACTGACTGTAAAAGTTAGTCCAGGTTATTTTTTTTTGGTGTCTCCCAGCAGGCGTGAGATTGGAACACAGTCCTGATTTTTTTCAGTAGGAAACTCATATTGTCCTTACTGGGGATTTTAGTAACTGATTCTGATAATGTAGGAATCTATTTTTATTAAGATTGTACTATTTTTAATATTAAGATATGCAATCTCTGAGTGAGCAATTAATTAATCCTCACCATGTCCCTGTGAGGTTGGTAAAGGATTTGTAGCAACCACTTTGTTCATTGCTGTGCTATGTCTGATTTTAATGTGGAATACAGCAAGGCAAAGCAGTACTACAACATATGGGAGGGAAGATGGAAACCAAATCTTATTGAATGCATAGGAGAAATTCAACAAGGGAAAATTGTTACTACCCAGCCTAGAATTCGGTCATGCCACCGTGATGCACTCATGAGAAAATGTCAGGGCAGGTTTAGCCATTAGGGTGTCTGCTTTGTGTCTAACCAAATCCACAGTACGTATAAGGGAACCACACACAGTGCACTGTGGTGAGAAGTGGCTTAATAGCAGGGTGTAAATATCATAAGAATATCTGTAAATATAATTTATCTGATTTCTTTTATTCATAAATAAGATTTATCTATTTGAATTTACATTTCTTAAAAATTAAAAAAAAAAAAAAAAGAAAGAAAAAGAAAAAAAAACAACCTCTGTGAGAAGATGACTGCTCTCTGAAGGCTGTCCACTGGCACAGCCTGCACCATCAGTGTTGACCCTTTTCTGTACAGGCAGCTTCTTTCTTTTCCTCAGCAGACAGTTTATTTTCTACTCAATGCTAAGTCTCATGTTTGTCTTCTTTGAATGAGCACAAGCACTGTGCTTTTGTTCTTTCCCTTTTCCAGTGCCTTTTTGCTGATCTTCTCTGCATGTGTTTGAAAGGTCAGGAAAACAAATCAATATGGAAAAGGACCTCCTGCCCCTTTTAACCTAACCTATAGGAGGGAGGAGAGGGAAATCACCAATTACATGAAAGAGAACTTTAAATATACTTGAAAAAAGCCCAGTGGGACTGAGGGCTTGGAAGACCAGTCTCTGCAGTTCACAAGGTGCCTTTAAGAACTCAAGAGTCTTCTCCTCCACACACCACACGCAGGGGTAATGTAACAGGGAATGGCCCTCTCACTTCAGCATCACTGACCTTGAAAGTCTCATGAAGGGAGCCATTGGGAGCAGGACTGAGACTCCACATGTGATTTGAGGGCTAGCAAATGATGATTGCTGTCTTCTAGTGCCTGGGTTTGCTGCAATGCTGTCTGGTTACCACTGTCTTATTTCCATTCCTCAGGGTGACTGGCTTCTCCTTTTGCAGATAACCCCTCTGCATATTGCAGAGCATCAGGAAACAGGAGAGAGGCTCCATATCTGCATAGCAACTGGACTTCTGCTGCACCATCACTGGTGCAACAAGGCATATCACTGAGTTTTTGTCTAAACTCAGGCTTGAATACCACAGGCAAGTTTACTAATCAAGGTCTCTGTTCCCAGCAACCCACCTCAAATATTCAGCTGAGTGTGCTCCATGAGGAGAGCACTCCTGGAAGCTCCTTGGCAGTCAGTGGAGAAGAGATAGGTCTCCCTTTACTTTCCAATGAGGAAGACTTCTAGAGTGCTCCTATAGGGTGTTCAGGCAAGTGTCTTATGTTAGATACCAGAAATTCAGGCTTTAGTCTCTGAAATTATTTTAGCCGTTAAACATCTGCCTTCGAATTTAGCCCCGACTGATCTATCAGGTGCCAGACCCTTGAATTCCCACCTAAGGTCCCATCTTGTCCCCTCAAGCCCATCCCAGATGCCCTTTTAAGGACAACTTTTCACTTACTACCTATTTGGCAAATACCACAGTGACTAATTGCTCTGCCCTCCTTCCAGAGCCAAGGTCAGCACACAGAGGCACACCCAGAGCACAGTGAGCCACCCCTTTGAAGCACATGGTTGGAGCTTTCAAACAGCACCCATCCAATCTGAGCACACAGCAACACAGCTATCTGGGGAAGGGTTCTGCACCCCCCCCCAGCCATCTCTGTTCATTTCTGTTCTGTCTTTCATGTTACATTTTTTCTTACTGAATCAACAACAACGGTCAAACCCTTCCTTCTTGCATGTATCTACACACACAACCCTCTTGCAGGGGGACACAGCAGTGCCCGTGTGTCTCAGACAGCTTAATGTTCGTGCTGCTGAGTGATGCTTCTTCTGCACCCTGCTAGAGTGCCAGTCACCAGAGCAGGGAGACAGAAGCATGGACAGAGACAATGGCATAAATGTATTTTTACCTTTTCCTGAGGTAATCTGTTTTACTACTGAAAACACTTCATTCAAAGATTTTTAAGAATAAAGTTCATACGTCGTTTGCAGTAAAAGCCTTCTGTAAAAACCAGCTGTTAGAAAAAAAACATTCTTCTGCAGATGCTAGAAGTAGAATCCCACATGTCAGATGTTTTTCAGTCCTCACTTTTCCTCCTCCTTTGTGCCCTGCACTGAGCCATTACGCTTTGCACCTGTTATGGCCCTTCAACCAACCGCACAATGCCGATAGCAGAGCCTGGTTGAGGACGGACCATGCTGATGTGTTGTACCTTCCATTTCGAAATGCCTCATGTGACATCTGCTGTAAGTTTGCTTTGCCTCTGGGTAGTTTTCTTGCAAAGACCAAACTTTCAGACTCAAAAAACCCCAAACCAAGCGAGGGCTTGAGGTTGTTAGGTGAAATTCTTACCCTGAAATGCCCTGTGTTTTCGGAAGAGTGAGCCAAAGGTTTTTTCCCTCAGAAATGAAAACTGAAATTGGTCCATTAGACTAACCAGAGAAATTTACCTGCAGATGCCTGTACTCTAAATGAGAACATGGACACTTTACTGGACAGAAGCAATAGACTTTGAGGTAAGACAAGACCATGAGTTAGGCTTCCTGAGCAGCTCCAGGCACCTCTGCTCTTCTTTAAGCTCTTTGTAAGGCTTAAAAAGGCTGATAATAAAGAATTATTAACATGAAGGCCCCTTACATTGCTGGATCACAGACACCTTAATGAGCCCTCACTATGGAGGGGGGCCAGATTTTGATCCCAGTGGTGTGAACCTGAAGCAGTGGATTTTAGTGAATTTCAGTGGGATTCCTCTAGAAATGTCCACGTATAATGGAAATGAAACATTTTTAAAGCAATATATTTTTATACTGTTTAGCTGCTCCATCCTTCATCCTAAAAATTGTTTGGAATTCTCATGTTGGTTTGATATTGCTGAGCAGGAAGACATATAATTAATCACTATTCACACTGTTACAGGAATTCCTTCTTGCAGTCTGAGGTACCTCAGCAAATGAGACTGAACAGCTCAGAATCCGTCTGAGGTGACGGAATGGTCACCCATCTGTATCTCGCCTGGAAGCATTTTGCAGACCCTTTGAGGCTTAGTTGCTCAAAACATCACAAAATTATGTTTCACATGGACTTGTGCTCATCTTTGTCTCTCAGTGGAGTCAGCAATGCCGAAGCAGTAATCCCCCCTGGGACTCCCTGCCTAATGCATGCTCTAAGTGATCAAGTCATGCTGCTTACCTCCTCATCCACCAAAAGAGAAGTATTGTGCTAAGACCTGAGCAATGAAGTAGACTAACAGCAGAAAAGCCCAGGTAATTAACATGTAAGAGTTAATTGTTGCAGGCTTTACGCACGGACTGAGCTGTTTTGCCCAGGCACAAGCTTGGGGTATGACAGGGCACCGTGAGCACCACAGCTCCACACTTATTCTGATGATCAGATAACTCTGCAGGCTGTTACTCCCATCGCTCCATGAGGTTTAACCTGCTCTGTGTGCTGATGTACTCGAGCTGTGGCACAGCCCCGAGCATCCCACCACTGAGCTGCTGTAGCAAGCAGGATGAAAAATCATCTTCTTAGGGAAGTGATCATCCATCCCCCTGTACTCAGCACTGGTGAGGCCACACCTTCAATCCTGTGTTCAGTTTTGGACCCCTTGCTGCAAGAAAGACATTGTGATGCTGGAGCATGTCCAGAGAAGGGCAATGGAGCTGGTGAAGGGTCTGGATCACAAGTCTCATGAAGAACGACTGAGGGAGCTGGGGTTGTTCAGCCTGGAGGAAAGAAGGCTCAGGGGGGACCTTATCACTTTCTGCAAATACCTGAAAGGAGGTTGTAGCAAGGTGGGGGTCAGTCTCTTTTTCCAGGCAACAATCAATAGAACAAGCGAAAATTGCCACAAATTGCACCAGGGAAGGTTTAGATTGTATATTTGGAAAGATTTCTTCTTGGAAAGGGTTGCCAAGCATTGGAACAGGGTGCCCAGGGAAGTATTGAGTCATCATCGCTGGAGGTGTTTAAAAGATGTGTAGGTGTGGAGGTTGTGGACATGGTGGACCTAACGGCGTCAGGTTAATGGCTGAACTCAATGATCTTAGGGTGACTCTGTGAGTCATCTTCCCCTCCTGCTACTTTGACTCTGCTGAAAATTAGGCACCATATTCCAGAAGATAACCAAGGCCTTGTCTGCCATACTTTACTCACAATTCCCCTTTTAGAAAGAAGCTATCAAGAGCAGCCTGCCAAGGAAAACATTGTACAATTATTCTGAAATTGCATGCAAGGTGAGCCTGCAGAACTGAGATTCTGATACCTCCAGTGTTTTTGATTTAAGGTTTTAGCTTAAGCCACCAACAGTGCATTCTGTGTGTATGTGTGCGTGCATAATACAATTGTGTTTTTGCTGCCCACAAATTCAGACATGAAACTAGACAGAGCAATCTGTCACTGCCAGTAAGTTTGGGTGCAAGGAAACAGGTGTGCCTGTATCTAGCAGCATCCTCAGATCTCTAAAAGAGACGAACTGCAAAGATCCAGAAGAGAAAGTACTTGAAAAGTAGATGTCCATTATTCCCAAAGAAAGCATGAACAAATAGTAGACATTTACTCTGAAATTCTACATGGTAGTTTCTCATCTGCAGTATAATTGCACTTGCTCAAATCATAACAGAGAATCCTGAAAATCCTATACATGGCCAGTAAACCTAATAAGTGAACCTCATTCGTCCTCTTTTGTGAAATCCTTGACATGGTGAGACCCATGTGGCACCACCATGACTTTGGGTTAGACTCCTCCTCACAGAACAGAAGCTCTGGATAGCTTATTGGAGGGTATGGAAAGACCTTTTCATGTGTGACTGGACTTTTAAATTCCTGAAAACACCAAAGGGCCCTGAAGCAAATCTAGTCATTGCTGATACACTTGCCCATGCATAGCTATATATTTACTAACATAGGAGAGGTAAATTAAGACCTCTTGGAGGGGGTAAACTCAGACCTCTTTTTGGAGCCCTCTTTCCCTGGCAGACTATTGGGGTACAGATATGACAAGACCTAGATTTGAGTCATCCACGGCTTGAGGTTTAATTTTACAGAACAGAAATCTCCCACTGGAATTTTCCAAAGAGCATCTTCTAATGTTACCTCGTGCCAGATCTCCCCTTGTGCTGTCAGGGCTGAGAGCAGCAACAATGTGCTAAGGGAACCTCTGTAACCATGTGAGTGCCCTTGTGCTGGGTGATCTTGTGCCTCAGTGCTGGGCAAGGCTGCAGGCTGGAGCGACCAGAGATCCATCATCTCTGATGCTGAATTTTCGCTTGTGGCTGAGCTAGTGCCCTTGGAAAACACTCCAATCTCAAAAGGTAATGCAGAACAGCAGTTAACTTTTATAATATGTAAGCAATGTTTGGTACCACCTGCATTCTCACTCTGCATTAATAGTAGTGGTAGTAATAAGAAAAACAGTAACAGCGACAACAAAAATAATAATCATACTAATTATTATAATAATGCGCTGCAAACTCAGTTGGTGTCCTTCATTATGAGTTAGAACTACAATAAGCAACATCTGGTTTCTGTGTTTTTCCTGTTGTGGGTTTCTGAGGGCTGTTTTTAAGTCTTCCTGAGGCAGTAGCTTGAATCCCTGAGAGGAGAAATTGTCTTTCCCTGTGCTGAAGCAGCCTTTCTGACTAATCCAAGACCTTGTCTAAAGTAGCCTTTGGCATAACTTCTGGGTAGTTGAGAGTTTGTAAAAGGTAGCAAGGAGTGGAGAAACCTCGGAAGAAGTCAGTCCCAGTGCTGTGAGTCATTTTATTGTGGTCGTAGGGGTTTATCCCTCTGGAAAGGCTGTGTCACTCCCCATTATACCACAGGTGCCTCTGCTATCATTACTCCCTACAACTGGTGTCACAGCATGGCCTTGTTGCTAATTTTTCCTCCTTTTATTATATAGTTGCCTTTTTATGCGCAAGCGAGTTAGGCAGCGAGTTTGTCAGTGGTGGCAGCAGGTAAGTATTTACTGAAGGGAGCAGAGCAGCCAGTTTAGCAAAACATGGGAAGACTGAGGGGAAAAAGGAGGCCAGCCCCACTATCTGCCTCAGCTTCACTCAGGCTGAGCTGAGCCTACTAAAGTCTTGGAGGTCTGAGTGGATCACAGGGACTCTTGAAGAAAGCAGGCATGAAGAAATCCAGGAGGGATTAAAAGAGTGAGTATGTTTATGGTTACCCTGCAGTATGAGAGTCTGTCTGACTCCAGAAACTGAGGCCAAATGCATGGGAATGAAGTGCTGGTGGGATTAAATCTGCAAACTCCAGACAGCACTGACAGGAGCAACCATGGAAATAACCAGCAGAGTCCTGCTGCACAGGATGTCCAAGGCAAGGCAGCCTTGCACTCTTGGCAGCAAGAGGTGATGGAGCCAGAGCGTGTCACCACCAGAGCTGTTGACCAGCACAGCCTGGTCCTTAGAGGTGACTCCACTTCCACTGGTAACCCAGGAGTACTCACTGGTTGTCTGTCAGGAGGTGTGAGGAATCAGGAGCTGGATACACGTGGAATGATTTGAAACATCTGGAATGCTGCTCTGGGTTCTCCAGCAGAGAAAACAGTGCTGCAAAAGTCAGTGTTTGGTCCATACATAACTCAGCATTGGAAGAAATCCCAGCAGTTTTGCTGGTCAATGATTTCTTCAGGGCTGGGAAAGAGTTAGGCTTAGAGGTTTTGTTTTCTAACTGCAACCTTGATTTGCTCTGACTTCATATGAACAACAAAGTCTGTGAAGTGTCACTCTTTATAACCTACTTACTTGGTGGAGAGTCAGACAAACAGTGCCATACAACCTTTGAGGAAAAAAAGAAGTTAACCCTATAACCGGTGTCACAGCATGGCCTTGTTGCTGATTTTACCTCCTTCTTTTATTATATAGGTGCCTTTTTATGTGCAAGTTATGTTTGTAAATGAAACTGCTTTGATGGTCTGATTATTATACACCTCACTTAATTTTGGTATCCCCCTTTTTGAAACCTGAGCACAAGCTTGGAAATAAAGATGGTGATTCTGGCTTTTAAAACACCTGCCAGTAACTTTATTGACGATGCAAATTCCCCAATCTCAGTCAAGTTCAGTCTTCAGCAGTTGCTTTTCAATCACACCAGCAAGTGCAGGAGCAGAATGGTATCCTGATAATTAAATTCCTTGGAAGGCATTCCTTGCCTTCTGTGACTTTCGGGAGGGCTGTAAACACCATATCCAAAACTCCTTGTTATGCTGGCTCAGACAGGAAGTGTGGGGTGTTAATCCAGTAATTTTCAGATGTGGCACTGAGGACTAAATTTTATTCTAACACTGGAAAAATGATGCAACTGATTTACATGGGTGAGGTTGCATTGTACCTGAGACTTCTATAGTTGAATAAATTGGGGAAGGTGTTGGAAAAATTACTTTTGAGGGGAATGCAATCAGATCACCTTAATCCTGAAATCTGAACTAAAAGGTACAGTGAAAACAACTCTTAATACTGCAGAATAATCTAAGCAGATGAGACATCCTCCTTGTTTTTGTACCGCAGAGAAAAGAAACAAATAAAGGCAGCTCTCAAGAACACGACTTTTAGCTTAAACTTTACCAATCCCTTGAAAAAAATACAGAGGTCTAGTGAATTGATAAATACAAAGCAAAATTCTTTAGGAAAGAGGAAACTACTGGAGTTGATGACACTCTTTTCCAGCTTACGGATGTACTCAGGCTGAAGTTCCTGGAACACTTAGGTTATGGCATTTCAGCAATCAAGTAGTATCATCACCATGACATGGCATGACAGGCCTCTTATCATGCACCAGCTATGTGTGTTGTCTGCACAAACATGCTTATCATGTGTCTCACAATAGATGCTGGCCCAGGGGTGCCAGGTTCTGTCCTTAACAGCAAGGCAATATGAATCCCACAGAAGACCTTACACGAACCCTAGGAGTCAGTCAAAACTGGTTTTGCACGGAGTAGCTGCTACTTGTTTTGTTTGACTTGTTTGGGTTTTGTTTTTCATTTCAATTCGTATTCCTGTTCCAACATGACTTGCAGAAGTTGCCTGGAAACCATCTCCCGTCAGCTCACTCATCCAGGACACACAGCTCCCCATATGCAGGCGAGGAGATAAGCTTAACTTCCTTAATTTTTAAAGAAATGCAATTAACTCCCTGCCTTCCCCCTCCCATGGCTGCGATAACTGAGAACTCAGGGCAAAAAAACTAACATCACTGAGACAGAAAAGTCTGACGCATGGGTTGTGTGGGGAGTGGTGGGTGGAGAAGGCTGTCTTGAGGTGTTGGCAGAGCCAGAGTCACATTTGCCCCCACTAGAAGGTCCAGCAGGCTTCCAGTGGCCCCTTCACTGCTTCTGCTGACACAAAGCATCCACAGACTGTCGCTGAGTTTCACATTTTTGCCTTCCTGCTTGTGAAAATTCCAGTTACTTCCATTGCTGTGTATCCTGTCCAAAATCTCCTCTTGGCTCTCCCGACATCCCATACTAGTTGTGAGTCACTGCTCTTCTGAAGCCAGTATGAGGGGTACATGTTAGGCAGGCAACAAATTGATGTGGTTTCTTGTGTTTTTCCAGGATAAAATCACTTTACATGTGATAAATCCAGAGAAGCTGGCAGCACTAAGCACAAATCTGATGGTAGAAACATCCTGTGCAAGCAGAACTTGGAAAATAAAGGTCTTGTCTGGACACCAGCTGACCTAGAAGAATTTGGATTTGGAATCAAAACCCAAAGGATTTATTAGGCTCTCTGACAAAATGCAAAACCAGAAAAATAATTCTGGTTGACCTGTAGCACTTTATTTGAAAAATATTTATTTTGGGGTGTCTAGCCTTTTCACTTGTAACTTGGGATGCTTTTCAAATGAAAAATGTCATCTCAGAAAAAAAGTGCTGAAAGGAGTGGAATACTTCTTAAGTTGATAATTAATGTTTCAACACTGGGGGAAAAAAAAAAAAAAAGCACTCCCTATGTGGGACTTGAAACAATTAAACATGGATTGGATTTCTCAATGTTTCTGGTCTTGCCAAAACTGCACTTTCTGGCAAGATTTTCTATGCCTTGGCCATTTTTAATGTGCATGCAGATAATACGTAAAGGTTTTAGGACAAGTGTGAACACCTGCACAATAGGAGGACCTCTACTGCAACTTCCAAATGCAATTCACTGCCAACTTTAACCCATTGCCCCTCTCTCTTAATGCCTCTCTCCTCCTGCTGCTGCTTTTTGGTTGGGGTGCTTTAGCCGGTTCCTCATGCAATGGGCCTTGGGAGCTTGAGTGGTTTGGAGGGGAAAGGGTGAGTGACTGGGTGTGGTATGGATTGTTTATCTGAGTTCTGATCCTATTTTCCTGAGCAGTTTGTCAAGTTCTGGTGTCAGGAGGAAAGGGGGGCTAAGACAGCTCTAATCATTAGATCTTAGTGTTTATCTGTGACTCTCAGAAACCATGGGTACATTTTGAGCATTGCAAGGTAACAATATTCACTTGGTTCTCCCTGTGCACCCAAAATGAAAAGGGTTGGCTCTCACCAATTCCAGAGTTCACAGGCAGCCCTTCATGAGAATAGTAAAGAAGGTCTTTCTCAATGAATGCTCTAGGGGAACATGTTGTATTGTACTCTCTGAGTAAGTCAGAAGAAATGCAAGGGATCATTTTTTTACACTTTCCACTCCTCTGAGAGTGATAATGAGCTATATGAGTACGTGGCTGAGGACTCTGAGTCTTTATTTGTGGCTACTGATTGTTCCCACCTTTCACATGAGGTCTGGAGAGACACATGAGATTTATTGGCGTGGAAGGGGTCAGGCAGCAAGACACAGCTGATTGGAAGAGGGATGCTAAATCTGCTTACAGACTTAACTGCACACATTGCTCTTGGCAACCCAAGACATTCTGTAAGTCTTGAACACGGACCCAAGGAAGTATTTTTAATAGAGCAACTAATTTCCTGGAAATAAGAGCACATCACAGGCTTTCATCTGAAATAGTAAAGATTATCATTGTTCTGGTGATCTAACAGACCGAAGACAACTTCTAATTGCAGTTGCAATGGCACTGCTAACACTGAATAAATGCTCAGTTCCTTGACCTCGAGGAATTCAGAGTCTTTTAAGGTGGATTGTTTATTTCGGCAATTCAAGGATGAAAAGCATACTAGGGAATATTTGAAAGGAATCTTTGTATGTTGCTGCAAAAAAAGATACAGGTTAAACCTGCTGGAAAATCCTAACTTTCTCCTGGAAGGAAATTTAAATTTGTAAGGGAAAAAAAAAATTTACCTGGAGCAACAAAAGCTCAAGACTTTTATGGTAGTGTGGCTCCAGCATAAGCATATGGTGGACTCTCTTACAGGCAGCAGAAGGGAGGTCGTGCTACTCTGGGGCTTAGGCAACATTTGAAAGTGATATAATGAGGTTTTGAACACAGAGCAACACTTTAGGAATCTCCTAACCCTCATGTTAATGCAATGAGTTGCAAATTCTCTCTTTTTCAGCTGCATGGCCAGTTATTTCTGGCGTGGTTTCTTCAGTGAATTTGACAGCAAAGTAGAGCAATGTGAAAGGAAAGTCCACCTGGCTTAGAACTGTTTTGTCATGGTGGCAGTCCCAAGCACACCTTGGTAACCTGAACAAGATACAAGCAAGGTGTTCTGTTTAGTTTTCTTAAATAACTCTCTAGTTAGTGCAGGTCTGTCAGTGAGCTGCCTCTGGAGAGAGCTGTCTCAAGCTAAGTCAGAAGGGATGAACTGCCCCTTGGAGATGTCTTGTTCTTCCCCCATTGCTCCTAGAGAAAACTTTGGCAGCCAATTTAGAGTGGGTGCAAGTACAGCTAATAATCCACGAGGGACTGAGTGCCCTTGGGTTGCCACAGTGCTCTGACCATGAGCCATGGCACGTTATCATCCAGGGTTGCCAAGATAGAATTGTCGCCAGTAGCTGGGGCCCAAATTATGAGGCAGCTGTGGAAATGACCAATTATGTGTGTGGACCCTCCAAGCGGACTTTAACCTTATATAGACCTATGTAAGCTTTTATAAATCGTTATTAGCTTGGCTTAGTTACAAGATAGTCTTCAAATACAGCCTGGGAACAAAAGAGTTTCCTTTTTAACTGTATTAGAATGTTGAACAGAGGACTGGCAGAAGGCAAGTATCACAGAGACCTAGTCGTTATTTTAAATACAAAGCATTGTTGTAAATCTCCTTAAAATTCACTTCACACTCGAGGTGCTGCAAGTTTTCAGAAGTGTGAATGCATTAATCACAGGTAAAGAGGTTGAGTTCCAGTTTGCAGCAAAAAGAGGGAGCTGGTATCTGAAAATCAAGGTGTGGTTGGTGCTTCCCCAGTACAAGCAGCTGTCCCTTACAGCTGTTTTCTCTGTGTTTTCAGTTTCTTTCCAGTTAGGCTTCCCTACAAAGGCTATGTTATTGTCTCCTGTAGAAGTCAATCAAGTTTACTAGTCAGAGTTAAACCCTGGTTGAACAAGTTTCCCTTGGGAAGAACCAACAAACAGAAGAGCCACAGAACCAAGGTGGGAGGCGAAATGCAGTCATTGAAATTTGGCACTCTGCTTTTTCAGAAGGAAAATGCATTATATTCCAGAAATGTAGTAAAAGAAGTGCCATTTTGGTTGTATAGTGCTGTGGTATATTTGTATACCCACGTCAGGCCTCTGCTACTGAATCTTTGGATGCCAGGGCTGTTAGGTCATGCTGTTATCATTTCTAAAAAAGCAGTCAGCTAATTAAGTTCTTTGGTATAAATTCACATGTGCCTTTCACTGTGTCTTGCAGCTTCCCCTACAGCAGCGGTTAAAAGTTGTAGTTGCTTTATTCTTTTGTTTTGTTTGCAAGGAGCACTCTGGTTACTATCAAAGGAGTAAAGTTCAGAGAGATCACAGTGCAAAACTCAAGTGCTAAAAATAAATAACAGGTCAAATGCTCACGACGCATTTGGGCACAATTTCCACTGATGTCAAATGCAGCTCAGCCTCAGTTCTTGAACGTGTCCATCTGCAGGAATGCTTGTGTCTGGCTTGGTGAGCATAAATTGTGCAGTCAAATTTAAGTTAAATAAACCTTCAGGAATATGCTTCACAATTCTCTGAACAAACATCTCCTCCCAGGCTGTTTTGGCAGCTGTTTCCTATGTCTCCCAACCCCACAAAATCACCTGAGTAAGGTGTCTGTCTGCTTGGACTCGGCAACCTAGCCATAAATCCCTAGCTGTCATTCCTGTGCTGAAAGTTGTCAAGGGGCTGCTGGAGGAAAAATTATCCCTAGCTTCAGCCTTGCCTTCTGTCTAGACATATTCTCCTTGCCTGGCATGCTGTGGAAGTGAGGAGGTACGCTGGGGTGTTCACTGATGCTCCATCTGGGAATCTCGATAAAAAAGAAAATGTCTGAAAGCTGAAACTGAGCTTACAACTCCTGAGTGCACCAGAGAAGCACAGCACCTGCAGCCTTGGAAGCTGGGCTGGAAGATAAGTGCATTTTTTCAAACATTGCAAGGTTGTTAGCAGCCTCCTCGTTATTGGAGGTCGTTTAGGCAGTGAAATAAAATGCAGGCATCCTGCCTCCAGTGGAACAGATCCGTGGATGGGTAAACTGGGCTGGGTAGATTGTAGCTGCAGCATTTGGGAGCAGTGGAGGAGACGGCAAATGCACAGCCGTGAGCTGAAGCCTGCACTGAGTGAGGTCTGCACTTAGATGAAACATATGCCTTAGCAATATCAGGGCTGCTGTTGTGGACTCTAAATGGGTTCCTGTGATGAGCCCAATCTTTGATGGTATTGGATTAACATCACTGCTCATTCCACCTTATTATGTGCCCTGCAGTACCTGTCATGTCTCTCTGCCATCTACAGCAAATAATGA
This sequence comes from Formicarius rufipectus, assembly GCA_013399695.1. Lineage (NCBI taxonomy): Eukaryota > Metazoa > Chordata > Aves > Passeriformes > Formicariidae > Formicarius > Formicarius rufipectus. The sequence continues at coordinate 1,194,750 of VXAU01000979.1, read as the reverse complement.
CTCCAGCAATTATGAAGGCTTTGTGTGCCCGCAGATCAGAAATACTGTCTCACAAAGGGCAGACTTTCCTCATCTCAGCACTGAAAATTCTTCCTTCACGTAGTGATTTGGCCCTTTTTGTCTCCTTTTCCCTCTGCACCCGCTAGTTTGTGAAACAGCAGAAACATTACAGAAGAGAAAAAAAAAATGAGATAGCTTCATCTCCTATCTTTACCATTTGTCTACCCATCCCTTCTCTTTCTCTCTGGAGACAGAAGAGTTTGGTATCAAATGTGCAAGTTCTGTTTCACCCAGGGTCTGATCAAAAGTTCACTAAAATCAATGGAAAAATTCCTGCAGACTTTACTGTTCTTCAGATTACTTCCAGCCCCCATCTGGCTACGACCCTTTGACTGTTCGGGCATGCAGGGTGGCCGTGGGAGCTCAGAGGGGAGGATTCTCAGCAAAACAGCTCACAAAAGGGAGTCTTGTCTCCCTTTGTGAAGCGTGAGGCTCTTGAGATTTCCACTTGGTCCAAATCTGTGATTCATCTGCTTTCCCATGCTCGCACTCACATCGTATCACACCACCAGCTAGGCACAGGGCTGAGCATGAGGGAGTCAAGAGGAAGTTTTTTCTTGCTGTCCTTTTTCTCTATCATCTTTTATCGCTCCCTGGTCCCTCCTCAACCCTCCTTTCCTCAAGCCTGCCCATCCCAGAGGAGCAGCAATCCCCTGCCTCGTCTCCAGCTCATCCTCCATCTCTGCTGACACCTGGAATGTCTGTTGTGTTATTGCTTCCTAATGTGACTGCAAAATCCAAGTCAGAGCTTGCTTTGACATCCTGTCCAGGTGCACCTCCCGTCATCCCTAAAGCACTGCCACTTCTTTGACTGCATCTTCACAAAATGGTCTTGAAACCACAGATGGAGGCAGAACAACAGGGGCACATGGGAGAGGTCTGCTCAGAAGGAAAGCATTGGAGGTAATGCTTTACAGTTGACACACATGGCTTCGGCATGGGAGCTTTGGTTTGGCAAAAATAAGGAAATGATAATAGCACTTTTGATCTTCAAAGGGCTCTTCATCCACTAACTAATGAGTGTAATGTTAGGCTTTACAAATTGGTCATACTCTGAAAATATCCTTGGTAGCAAAGACCAAGGGTCAAGCTTTCTGCTACTGTAATGCCTTTGAAATGTCGGCGCCAATTTCATGGTGTGAAAATTAAGGACCAAAGTCCGTTCTAAGGCCACAACATCTTGTTTAGTCAATGGGAATTGCATGCCTGTTAATGAGAGCAGAATCAGATCCTAATTAATTTCAGGCTTGTCACGTATATTCTTGCATTTTAATACACGATTACTGGCAACATCTGCCCTCACATGTAAACAGACTTGAGCTTTGAAATATATGAATTGGATATTGGTCCTAATAGGAGACTTAATATACCAGCATTTCTCACGGCTTCCATGGGTTCCTTTGCCAGGAGAATGAGCCAAAAGGACCCAGCCAGTGTCAGCTGTTCAATGTGCACCTGTGTGTGTACATGTGCACATACCCCAGCACACACACAGGGTCAGCTGTAGCTTTGCAGATGGCCCGGGATACCCAGGAATGAGCCTGGGATGTTGAGCCCTTGGTTCGTCCATGCAGCCAGAAGTCTAAAAAGAGCAAACTGCTCCAGATTTGTATGGATGTATGCATGGATGGTGTGGCCATGGCTCCACTCATTCCAGCCAGGGTTATAAGAGAAAGGGTCTCAGCCTGAGCACAGTGTATGAAGGGCGGGACTTACTACAGGAGCAAGACCTGAGTCACAGCCTTGCAAGGTAAATACAAAGTGACCTAATTTTAAAGTTAAAAAATTATTCAGGATTGAATAATTCAGCTCTGCAAAGCACAAGGTTCCTGCCTGGTGTTAGTGTCAGAGCAAGGTGAAGGCTGGCTCATGGCAAGCAGATCCTTGATATGCTGTATTTAAAAGCTGCAGGCACTGATTCCCAATTCTCTTGGGTGAGAGACAGATCAACATTGTGTTTGTGTTTTCAAGATTAAGTATCTCAAATCATAAATGTCAATAGAATTATGAAGTGCATTGAAAGCTTCCAAGTTCTTTAAAATCAAATAACAATGCTGTACTGCAGCCAAGCCAAGTATTGCTCAGATCCATTCGACCCTTGCAGGAGGCAAAGGAGGCTTTCAATTTCTTTGTTCAATCACTTCATTAAATTCCAATTCCTCTTAAAAGCTTGGCAGTCCTTATCCTCTCCCACTTACTTCTGATACAAGTTCCCTTTGTCTGCACTCAGATTTCTCATGCTTTCTATGTTTCCCCACCTTCCTACATACCCAAGCCTCACTGAGCCTCAAGACAGTGCTCTAGTAAGGACAGTTAAAGGCATTTTTGCTGGCAATTTACTTGTCCTGTGTAGCCACTGCATTAGGCTGGACTGTGTCTGCATGCAAGCAAGAGAAACATTGCTCCAGATTTTTTGTGGGATTTGTGATGGGAAGAATGATGCATGCTGTTAGCCAGCAATGTCTTTGGGGGAGATGAAAGTGTCTTGACCAGCCCTTGTCCTCAGCAAGGTGCCCCTCTCAATGTGGAAATAACCTGAAGTGAGAGTCAGGGCAGTCATGTCAGTGGAGTTATGTGATAAAGATGAAACTTCTGACCTCAGGAACATCATTATTGTACAAGGGGAAAAGCAGGGCTGAGCTGAGAAATGGCCCACAAAATCCCAGCACTAGCTGCTGAATATCCCAGCACTAGCTGGTGAATATCCCTGTCACCCTGGTCAGGCACCTGTGAGATGGTTTTTCAGCCTGTGAGAAGCACCACTGCAAGGGTCCGTGGGCTCTCCAGTTTCAGGATACACCTCCAGCCCATGGCAATGTACCTTTTTTGCTGTACATTTCCCCCTGAGGACAGGTATGGTATTAGGGCACTCTGTGGTAATAAGGATTCAACCAACAGGCTGCAGCTCAACACAAGTGTGCACTTTTATGAATGGGACTCAGTAGGTTTCATCTCCCAGGTACTCAGACACAGGCTACAGCAGAAGATGCTGTAGGACAGAGCCACATGAAACAAACCATAGGTGCTGAAGGATGCCATTTTCCTCTTTCTAAAAGTTCTGTTCACAGCTGAAGTTGCCTTTTACTTTGACTTGTGCTTATAGCAGCCTGTACAGGTAGTGGGCTTTATGGCCTCTAATGTGTTCTCATTTCTGCTGGGCCATCCCACCATCAGGACTGTGGTCCCTGGGCTTATTTTCTTTTATAATCTCTTTCTAGGCTCTTGCTGAGATTTCCTGTCTTCAGGGATCTTGCTTAGGATGGATGGATTACTCCAAGGTTCTTGGTCCAGCTCCAATTCCAGCTTTAATTTATCTCTGGCTGTTAGAGTTTCTGACTGGAAAAAGGTACCCTATAGATCAGTGAATTCTTAGGGAATGAGGCACGGGAGCTGACATGCAGCAAAGGAGTTGGGATCTCTATGGGCAAGGCTCACCATTAATAGTGTTGCAGAAAGAGCTTGCTCACAGCATCTGCCTGAAGGGCTCTTTCTCCCAGCAGGGATGGTCCTCCTAGGAATGAAGAGAGAGTTTTTCCCCATTCCCAGAAACAAAGCAGAGGGTACAACCTTCATACCCAATAGGGGAGAAGGTTGCCTCTTGCTTTGGGCAGTGTTAGTACAGAAAGATGTGGAGAGAGGAAGTTTTGAAATCCTCAGGCTGCAATGTGAGAGAAAATCTCATATCACCAGCACAAGGGAGTTTTCTGGACTGGTTCTGGATATGCACATCCTTTGCTGTGTCAGTCCTTGTTGATTCACTCCTGGGTGCAATTCCTGGGGAAAGACCCTCATGAAGGGCCTGTAGCAATTGGCAAGGGAGGATACATACAGTTCTCCTACAGAAATCACAACACAAATTGTGGGGCTTTCAACTCTCCCTGTTAAGACAGGTTACTAATGTCCCTGGGCAGCAGTTTTGCAATGGCCAGTGAACTCAGATACCTTAGAAAGGCTGGACATGAGGCTGACCTGGAAAATTGCTCCCAGGACCAGTGTTTGAGGCGTGGACTTTGTCCAGTTCATGTCTTGACTGACTTTCAGTAGTTCAGTAAAAGTTGCAGATCACTCAGAGTTTGCCTGTACAAGTCCCAAATGTTTTTCAAAAACTAAAGCTCCATGTCTTGGACACATACTGAGATGAAACTGAGGTTTCTACCAAACCTTTCACCTCTCCTCATTAGTCCTCACATCTGTGATAAATAAGTTTAAAGGCTTGCCAGTGCCAGATGAAAGTTAAATATTACTTCAAGAACTCAGCATACTCCTGATACTCTTAAAACTCCATTCCACCATGCCACAGGAGAACGTATTTTGTTTGTTTATAACGTGTAGCCCACAGCATTCATTTCAGTAGCCTAAATTTGCCCAGCAGGGGCCAATAGAGTAAGTAAATCTACCCGAGTCACTGTAGTATTTCTGAGAGGTGATGCTTTAGTTCTCTTAGCACGTCGAGAAAAAGACCTTGTGATTCCCCTGCAGGGAGATTGTGTACGAGCCATGCTAACTGCTGAAAGAAGTGGTCCCAGGACTGCTCCAATTGGCTGATCTAGTGACATGAAAGTGTTGTCGTTTACACGCTCTGGAGAGATTCAGGATGCAAGGAAGATGGATGGTTATTCTTCTTGTACCCGCTTAAACAATATATTTGATCCTGTCACCTGCCCTGTGTGAACTGCCTCCTTCAGAAGTCAGTATTAATGATGTAGATCAAATCTAGACGCTGCCACTTGTCCCACTTGCTCCAACAACCTTTGTTAAAAAAAAAAGAAAAAAAAAAGAAAGCAAGCAGTCTTTTTGACCTTAAAAAGTGGAGGCAATATTACTTTTGTAAAACTGTTAGGAGAGGTTCTAAGGACTAGAAAACTGCTTCCTTGGAAGCAGGTATTAGCAAATCCTACTTGATCGTGGGGACACCTGTTTCCTTGGTAGGAGATGTAGAAAACAGACCTGTCATCAGCTTATATTCCTCATATGTTGGCATCACTTTTTTTCACAGTGAACCTTGCTTTGCTGTCTTTAAACACCCTTAGAAAAAGCACTGCTTCACTCCAAAATAAGTGTGCATTTAGTAGATGGTGCCACCTTCCCCTTCTTCTTCCCACAGTCCAGCCCCACACCAGGACTACCCAAATGAATACTCTCGTCATCACACTTTCTCAGCTGGAGCTGAGCAGAGATTTGCATTAAGTCATGCAGCCCCTCAGGTCCATAGGCTGTCTAGCCAGGTCAAGTATCTCTCCAGTGCCAGACCAAGCTCTGCTTGGTGCTTCATCCTGCTTCCAGCCATGGCCAGATGTGGATGCCCGGGAAAGCCTTCAAGCATGTCAAACATGCATTTCCTCAGAGTGCTCCTGGCCTGAATCAAATGCAGTTTCTAACTGTATTTATCAGTAACACCCAAGGTATTTCTCTTCTATGAACTTGCCTGCTCTCTCTTTAGATCTGTGTTCCAGCTGTTGACCTTAATGACCTATTTCAGCTATTGTTCCAAACTTCTTATTCTCTGTCCTCCGTCCCCAGCTGGTTGTCATAACTTTTTTCCCCACATCCTTGTCAGCAGTTCTTGCGACTTTGTAACTTTTGACTGTGCAGTGATTAAAGGTCTGACAACTTTTTAAAAAATCCTTTTAATAGCCATATGTTCTTTGACTTATTTTTTAAAAATTATTAAGCTGCAGAATTTACAGATTTGAATTTAGAAGTAATAGAAAAAATCTTTAAAGTGGATAAAAAAATTGAACATTATAACTACTTTTAGTGTAGGGAAAGGCTGGGACAGTGAACTGTGCTTGGGAGTGGTAAGGTTTTCACCTCAACCGGCAGCAACTGGAACAGTTTGCTCTTAATCTGCCTGGTTTGCTAAGTGTCCAAATGCTCTCTCAAGAGTGGAGCTGCCTGAATTTTTCAAATAGTTTTGGCCACCCTGGAACAGCTTTTTTAATGTTTTAATTTTATTTTTTTTTTTTTAATTTCCAGCAAATAAAGGACTCACCTGCCAAAAATATCACAAGCACCTATCAGAACAACACCAGTTGCTCCTGGGTGTCTTGGAGTTTACAGCAGACCTGTTAGTCTTACGGTGGAGGAAGTGGTGATAAATACATTTGTCCACCAGGGCATTGCAGGTCAAGGCTGAGCTGACTCCTCCTGCCTTTCCCAGTGGGAATTAACTCTTCCTTCTCATGCAGGAACTTGGAGTCCACCATTCTCCACAGAACTAATAATAACAAGCTGGCACAACTTGCAAACAATCGGGAGGCTGAAATTTGTTTGCCTGGAGTGTTTGCCAAATAGCTACAAATAGACATGAGGTTTGTTTAAAAAAGAGCCTTTCTTGCAAACAAACTGCGAATGTTGAAGGCTGAAATTTCCAAAATTATTTGTGACAAATGGCTCGGTCAGTTCTGTGAGCCTCTCTCTGTCTTCCACAGATGGAAGTCACTTCTTTCAGGAGCAAACAGAGCAGCTCAGCACATTCTCCGCTTAGCAGGCTGGAAGAATGAAGTTTCCTGTATTTGCTCTGACTTAAAAGTATGCCTACCTTAGCTGAGCTGACACCTCTCTTGCATTCATGAGCTGTGAACACTCGCACAGTCAAGATCTACTCCTCTGGATATCTATGGAAAGCAAAATTAAACCTCATTATTTGCAAATGGAATAACAGGTCTTAATGTGGGATCTTGTTTTCAGGAAGCCCTGACAGGTCTCTGGAACAAAGGCTGTGAAGCAAGCCAGACATGGGTGTGCCAGTCCTCTGTAAATAAAAACATGCATGTACATAAGTGCATCTAACAAGTACTCAGACAGAATTAACTGTAACACCCATATCTTGCCAACAAATCTGTCGAGCAGACTCAGTTTGGCCTTTTTTTTTTTTTTTTTTTTTTCTGTGTAGCGATGCCTCAGGCAAAGGTCTGTGTGGCCCAGAGAGGAAAAGCTGAAAATGGTCTGCATAAAACTTGTAAGTCAGCCTTATCCACCTCCTATCCCTAGGCGGCAAAAGCCACCAAAGGGCCTTTTGAAAACCCTTCCCCTGACTATTAAACCTGTGCTCTGTCCAGGCAGGAAACGAACACTTCCGTGGGACTTGGATGGCCTCTGTTGCTACCTGAGAGGACATTTGCAAAGAACCTGTTGACACTCCTTCCCTAAAAGCAGGAAAAATGTCTGTGGCTTCAAATAAATCTGTGAGGCTGCAATCTGCCAGAGGCTGGTGCATGATAGGTGTCAAGTCTTGCCAGGCAACATCTTTCTGGCCGATGTTACCGTCTCTTTAGGCGTGCAGAGCAGGAAGAGAAGCTTATTTCTTCATTGCCTGCTAACTCAAGTGCATTGATCAAGAGGACACATCCACCGTTTGGCAGAGAGAAAACTGACCCAAACGCTCATTTGGAAAGGTTTAGGAGGCAGAAGTACCTGATGCTGCACTCTTCTGTCCACTGTGACTGTGCCGCCTCTTCCCCAAACTCCAACCACACCTGAGCCAAACCATTGCTGTGGTTGCCTGGGTATCCAGCCCCTGTGACTCAGCTGATGGGTGTAGTGCTGCTTTGCTTGGGAGATGTCTTATCTCTCTGCTCTGGAGTTGGCTGTCTGGCTTGCACAACTTACTTACTGCTCCCAGCAGTGCTTTCCACACTGGTGGCAGCTGAAAAATCTACCTTGTGTGTGCCCGTGTATGTGTGTGCATCCACATCCTGACACATGCAAAGGGCATAAGAGGGGTCTTGCAGTTATGGAGTCCATTGATTGGAAGTTAGAAATTGCTAAGTGGCTGTTTATGTCTGGATTCTGCCTCCATCTTGGGCTAAAAGTCAGGCAGAGATCCTGTCAAAAAATTAAGCACTTCATTGCACGTGTGTGTGTGTAGAAGAAATTGTCCTGGAAAAGCTGATATTTCCTAAGACCCAAGTGTTTCACTTTATAACCTTCTTGACACTCCTGCAAGGGAAGTATTTCCCAATGGCAACCAAGATCCCTCAATCCAAGCCTGGGAATGACTACCACAACAAAGCCTTTGTTTCTCTGCTTCTGTCCTTTACTTTTTTCATCCTCCTTGCTTTCTTCTTCCCTCAGTCCCCACAGAACAGCATGTGGCACTGGTGTTCAAGCAGTGTGTGACCCCAGCATCTCTACAAGAGGGCACTAGTTTGCTGTGAGTTGTTTTGGCTCGGTGCTAGAAGGTTTCTGTGGCAAACACAGGTGAGGAAAGGAAGAGTAGTAAGGGAGGGAATGAAGGGGAGTAAAACAGTTATTAATTTTCAATGCTTTATCTACAGACAAAAATTGGGATAGCCGCTCACAAATCTAGGAAAAGTCATGGCTTTAGCCCGAGGGCTCTACCTGCTGCACTTGAGATCTCCTGCAAATAATAGTCATCTCCAAGCATTCCAAGAAACCTTCAGCATTTCTTTATCATGGAAAATATTAGGCAGCCAAAACACAGGTGTAGTGGCCTGAATGGTCATGCCTCAAACTGCTTTTTATGCCTGTTTCTGAACTAAGCTTTATGTGCTCCAAACAAGTGCTCTCCTCCCCCCGGCTTTACCTCGGTTGGTTTAGCAGCATCTGGGCATCCTACTTGCTGCTTGCACACCACAGAAGATATCTAATTTGGTGATCCCAATGTGTCCTTCTCCATGGCATGGCAAGGTCAGATAGATATCAGGGCAGGAAGCTGGGAGTCCCTGCTGTCTTGGCACAGCTGAGCATTAGGGTCGTAATGGAACCCTGCTGACTAATAAGGGCCTCGAGTGCCACTGCCTGTCTCCAGCTGGGGTAAGGTCAACACTGGTGATCATACGTGAACCACCTCAGGGAGATGGGAAGATGCTTAAAATAAAGTGGTGGGCCTGGGGCAGGAGGAGAGGGAAGCTGTGCTGGAGGAACCTGGGAGCCAGACAAACTCCTCTGCACTCAGTGGTGAGCAGTATCAGGGTAAGGTGTTTGCAGGGCCTAAAATGGGTCCTGGGGACACATAGAGATGAAGTGAATAAAGCACGCAGCTGGTAGTTGTGCCAGGCCAGACCAACATCCAGACCTCCTCCTTTTCTCACTCTCATTTCATGGTTTATACCTTGTCCTTGAATTGTGTCTTGCCCTGGTTGAATTGGGTGGTCAGAGCAGGCTCCATTAGAACCCAGTTGCATCCTCCTGGCTGTAGCTCATCTTTTCAAGTCTGTATCCAGGAAAGCTTGTGAAAATACCTTACCATGAGGATGCAGATGGCATGTGTTTGTGCAGAAAGGAGATATGGGTAAGAAGAAACTCCACTGTAAGACATTAGAAGATCAAGGCTGTCAGAAAAATTAGTAGCATGAAAATTACTGTATTAGGTTAAATCCAGCAGCCTCGCCAGTCCAGTGTTGTATCTGATGTGAAATGCTCATGGAAACAAGTGAAAAACCCTTTGTAACAGGTAAATATGGAGTCTTCTGCAAGGGGTGAGTCTTCTCCTTATGTCTGTTATTGACATCAGTGTAATCACAGATCAGTATAATCATGGAATAATAATCAGGGAAACATGGAGCTTTTATCACTTCTGAAACTCTCTTGGTATTCAGTTGTGCATATAAAGATTTTGTGATATGAGTCATGAGAAATCTTTCCCACCCTACTGCTTCTTCAGGAAAAAAACCCACCCACATTCAGCATTTCCTACTATTTACTAAAATCGTAGACTCACAGAATCATGGAGCTTGGAAAAGACCTCTGAGATCACAGAGTCCATCCATTTTTGAGGGGTTTTCTAGAGATGAAAAGAATGCTGCACAGGAAACGAGATTGCTACTGTCTCAGGCCCTCTGTCATGCTGTTCATGACCCTTGGGAGGAGTTAGTCCTCACAAAGCACTGGGGCTCTGTGAGGTGACAAACACTGGATCCCTCTACCTGAATACTTTCCACCTACTCTTAGCTAAGCCATGGATTGGGCTCAAAGTTTCCACCTTGAGCTGACTTTGGGATTACTGTGGGCAAATGAGTCTGTAGGCACAATCACACTGGTTCCTCCAGATCCTGGGAGCAAGAATGCAGGCCTGGCAAGGGCAGTGAGTGCTTAAGTGTGGCTCAGAGCTTGACCTGTGTGCACATGGGGATTGCAGGCAGGAAATGGAACTAGTGAGCCTGGAGCTGAAAAGATGAGTGAGTGAGTGCACGTGTACTCTGTGCACAGAGGCAGTGAACACACAGGATCTAGGGCAGAGCAATGAAATTTTATTTCCACACTCATTCTCTCTGCTAAGAAGCAGACCTTAACTCTTGTCTTACTGGCCTACAGCCTTGGAGCCATGGTAAACCCCTTCTTGCTTTTCTCAGAACACAGTTCATGTCCATTTTGAGCCATGGGGGATTCCAGTGTATTTCTATACCTGTGATCTTGCCCTCTTATATCCAGTCTTTTCCCATCCTTTCTCTGATGGACAGTCCCCACTTTTACACCTGGAAATCTGGCTGCCTGGAAAATAATCAGCAAATAAACACTGGAGGAAACACTGGGAAAGAAACCCAACACGTGTCTAGCAATTGGGCTCGCTGCCTCCTGACAGGTGCAGGCTGCGTGTGAACAGCAGCGACTCACTCAGCAGTGCTTTCCAAAGCAAGGAGCTGATGGCACTGGGAAAGCTGAGGGATGTGATGGCTCTGGGGCCAGGGAAGCATCGTGTGTGGATGCCAAGTAGACAGTTGAATTTTAGATGCTGCTAATTTTAGTTCAGTCTGATTTGCTTCACTGAGCTCTCCTGGTGCTCTGAATGCTGTCATTCAGGTTCATCAGAATTCTTTTCAAGGCTCGAAACTCTTGGATGCCCAAGAATCTGATGTGAGCTTTCTTCTTTTCCCTTAAGATGCTGTTTTCCTGTGTGTTCTGACTTTATCACCAACGCATGTTAGACCCATAGCAGTAATCATGAACCAGCTGTTCCATATTCTCTCCTCCTCGTGATGTTCTTTAACCTATTTTACATTTAAAACATTTTATAATATGCAGCCAAAGTGTTTAAGCATTCAATTCCCTTTCCTTCACCCTCCCCTCCTGTTTCTGCAGTTGGTTGCAGATCACTGCCTAGAAGTGAGCAGAGAGAGGGGGCAGCAAGGTGAGGTTTTTTTCCTGTGAGAATAACCTCTTTCAAGTAATTCTTTTTTCCAAGGTGACCAATGTGCACTGATACCATATCTCAGTGGAAAGCATGGCAGTTTCTGACAGTGCAGTCATCTGACTCTTCCCTTAAACAAAGGTGGACTCTGGTCTCCAGGCAGGATTGCTGCAGAGAGCCAGGGACAGCTACAAACTCCACAGATCCTCTGTCTTCTTTAAATCCTGTAACTTTTCCCTGTGCTAGTCTGCTGGGCTCAGCTTCCTGCACATTTGCAGTGGGGAGAGGGCGTGCACGAAAATTGCTCAGGTGTAAAAATGAGAAAATGGTGAAGACCTGCATGGAAAATAGACCCAGGCTAATAGAGTTTCATTTAATCACCAGGTTGCCATTCAAGATCCAGTTTGTGTAGGTTATGATGAAATGTAGTTTCTACCACACAAGTATTCAGTGCTCTGCTTAATGAAAATTGGCACCATGCAGCAATCTCTAAACAGTCACGACGGCAGCTGCCATGGGAAGGCTGAGACCATCTGTTCCTCCCAGCAGCTGCTGGCCCCTTCCCGTGGCCCTCCTCACCCCCAGCCCCACTCCACGCATCTGGAAGCATCCATGGGCATGGGGCAGGCATGTGGTGGGGCTCATCACACTACCATGGTAGGAGGCACAACAGGTGTAGGGAACTTGGAGCGGTGGTTTGCGTGATTGTCATGTATTCCTGGGAACTCCCACTTAAGAATCGTGTGTTTTAAGTAGGAGTTGATGTACGACACCAGCAGAGTACAGGAAATCTGTGTCATTGCCAGTCTACTCTGCTTGCTCTGTGTCCATTCAAAGCTGACTACTCTGCTTTGTGTTTCTGTATTCAGTCTATCAGGCTCCACAAGCTTTCTTTGATTCAGATTTACATCAAAGCTATGCCTAGAGAAGGCCATGTCATATTCCTTTTGTTTTGTTCTGTTTTGGTTTTGTTTGGTTGGTTTTTCCTAGCAGTACCTGCTCAGCTTACTGTAACCAGCATGTCAGCAGAAGTGCTGTACTCTTCAGGACAGGAAGACACGGACCAGTTGGAGAAAATCCAGAAGAGGGCCACAGAAATGATCAGGGGGCTGGAATATACCTCCTGTGAGTACAGTCTGACAGAGATGGGATTGCTCAGGCTGGAGAAGAGAAGGATCCAAGCAGACCTTCAAGCAGCTTCCAGTATCTTAAAAGGGGCTTATAAGAGAGATGGGGATAAAGTTTTTTAGTAGGGCCTGAAGCAATAGGACAAGGGGTAATGTTTTTAATCTAAAAGAAGAGAGATTCAGACTAGCTATAAGGAAGAAGATTTTCCTATGAGGATGGTAAAACACTGGCACAGGTTGCCCATAGAGGGCAGGTAGATGCTCTATCCCTAGAAAAATGCAAGGTCAGATTGGATGGGGCTGTGAACAATCTGATCTGTTTGAAGATGTCCCTGCCCATTGCAGTGAGTTTGGACAAGATGACCTTTAAAGGTTTATTCCAACCCAAATGGTTCTGTGAGTCAGTGATCCTTTGGACATGATTACAAGAAAGACAGGGTAAAAATGATGGTGTTTATGCCATACCTTCCACTGCCCTGGTATGCTCACCTTGCTCCTGGAGTAGTCTCTGCTGCAGAATCAATGCAAGAAAGGTTTTTATTCCCTTCAGAGATATATTCCCAATGTACATTAACATCCAAGTTTTAAATAAAGTTCTGTGGAGATCAGGTGCACAAAACTGGTAAAATGTTCATGCAAATATGAGTCCTAGCCATCAAACATTAACAACTATTAGTTGTAGGACTGGCTCATTCATCAAAAAATGTGTCTTGTGATAGACATCTCCCTGTGGTTATGAGTCTCCACACAATGCAAAGTTATTTTTCAACCTGGGCAGAATCACTGCTTGTGTCAGTTGGGTTACTGCCCACATGGGGGTAGAGAGAGAGGAAGGTGGGGAACCACCATTCAGTGCAGCAAATAAAGGTTTCATGCTATGCCTCTGTTAATGGTGTGTTTCTGGGAGCTGGTCCAGGGTAATTTCATAGCATCAGTATAATTTTACTGCTTTTCCTTGGGTTGAATTTTGATCCATGAGGCTTTATCTTTGGAAACAACCCTTTCCCAGAGCAGTGTCCCCATCTTTATGATGAAGGGCTCTGCAGCACATCCTTTGGTTCCCTAAAACATGGCAGCCTTCACGGATCTAAAGCATTTCCTAGTTGATTGATGGCAACTCATTTAGGGCAACGTGTAGATGTAAAACTATGAATATATCAACCTGTGGAACAATATATTTTTAATTCTCAGGTGCTTTTATAGTGCATTGTTCTTGCCTAAAATGGGGGAGAAATGGTATTTTATCACCTGTTTGCAAAAACTCATTATCAGGCTAAAAAATTTACTGGAAGAATACCTGAACTCTGATGTCTTGAAACACAGTGTTTTTATTGTTTGCTCTATAGCCCTGGCAGAGGCACAGTGAAAGAAGGGTCCTCTCTGGCCAGGCAAAGGTATCATACAATCAAGGTATGGACAGAAAACAAATCAGTGTGAACTGCAAGGGGGTCAGCAGCTCCAGAACACCTGCCCGTGTGCATCCTGCCAGCAGTGCTACACAGGAGGCTGATTACCACTCTGTATTCAAAGGAGGGTAGAAGGAGATGGTCAGAGACAGGGTGCGTGATCCAGGGATGACTGTAGCAGGAAAAACGGGAAAAGAGAACCAGGAGGACATGTGAGTGTTCATGCAGGGCAGATGTGGCTTTAGTGCTAATCTGATGTAGGGGTGAATCCTTAAAATTGCAGTATGCATGCATAGTTAACAGCCTAATTTATATTAAACACGTATTTCATTGTTGGCAAGTAGTGACGAGCTACATGACTGTAAAGGGTTCTGCGCTTCTGAGGATGTTGCACGTTCTTCCCAGGGTTTAGCAAATGGAAATAAGCAAACAACACAATGTGTAGTTTTTAAGCAGCTATCACCAGAAATTACTCTCCAAAAAAATTAGGGTTCCACGCTGTGCTCAGGTTATATTTTCAAGCAGATTCCCTGATAAATACACGCCAGTCCTGTGCACAGAGGCTCAGTTCCAGCTCCTGCGGCCGCTTTGCCGAGCGTTTGCGTTTCCTTTGCTCTCTGTGACCGTAACCGTAGAACCTTCTGCAACACTTGGAAAAATATAATCTTTGGCATTTTGTACATTTTCTCCACCCTTATGCATGTGCACTTTTGAAGAAGCAAACAGAAAATCCACATAACTCCGGTGTCCATGGCCAGGAAAAGCTGTGACTGGAGAGAATTAAAAAAAAAGTAATATTTATAGTGGGGAAAGGCATTCATTTGGAGAGTTTCAGCTCCTCCTCCAGGAACTGGTGCTGCACTTTGCCAATCTGTGCTGTGCCATCCTGGCAGCATACAAAGGCTACTAAGGCCAAAACAATTTAGGGGATCATGATCAACATCAGGGTGCTCAAAACAGCCCCAGAGTGGGGTTCCAACACTGCACAGGGCTTGTACTGGCCCTTACAGAAGAGATGAATTTTAATGGAAAGGAACACAAATAGCTACTATGAATAGCCCCAGGCTAAATGGCTCGCCCAGGCTATTTTGGCAAATACTTAGGAATGAAAAATATATTCACCCATCAGGGTTGGCTCAGCAAATAGGTTGGATTAATGATAATGGTTTCAGTGAATAATTCAGCTGGATATACTGGACTGAGAATGAGTAGTAGGGGCAGAGAAAATAAGAAAAATCAGAATGGAGTGCTGGATGGTAGGGGGAGAAAACAAAGGAGGCATGTAATGCAGAAAAAAACCTATCCAATAGCTGGGGCACTCAGCTAGGATGCAAGACACAAATCCACCACATTCCTGCTTGGAGTTGGGCAGAGCAGTGCTCAAACTGTGAAGTTGCTCTGATGTTCGTCCAGGCAAAATCATGAGAAGCAGAACAAGGGAGACTAGTCAGTCAAGACCAGGTCCAGGCAAGGACCTAAGGAAACTTTTCCAGATGTGGATGCATTTCCATGGGAAGTCTCACTTTCTCTGAGTCAGACTTTTCAAAGGTCAGGCTGTTTTGTCAAAAGGCCCTTGCCCAGAAGTTCAACTCCATCACTTTCACATTTCATCAGGTCTCTATAGATGGTGACCCTTATACCTTTTAAATGGACATAGCCTCATCTGCACTTTGCCCAGATGTTTCCACATCTGTTATGCCTTTCTTTCCCTTCCCAACCTCCCTTCTGTCCAGGAATTGTCCCCTGCCCAGCCCCAGGAGAGCCACTGAGATCCAGGAGGTTTTGCCAGGGAGCGGTGATCTGCTCATACAGAGAATGTTGAAGGGTTTAGGGTTGAGCTTGTTAACACAATCTTGGGAGTGAGAATGAGGAGGAAAAGTTGTCACTGCATTCCTAAAACTGCTGCTTGCAGAAGATGTAACATTGTCAGAACACCCCTTCTCACTCCATCCCTCTCTCCATACTGTGGGGCTAGTTCCTGCACGAGTCTTGAAAAGTCTTCCTTTCAGCTTCATCTTTTACTGCCTCACAAGGAGCTTTTACATTCATTTTGGTTGATCAGACCGTTGTACTGCTGTTTCTGGAGGCCTAAAGCGTAAGGCACTCACAAAAAGACATGTAAGTCATTGCCCATGGTTTCTGCTCCTTCTTCTGGCATCGCATTTTGGGGATCCCCATGTCGTGTGTCTGCTTAGAGCTTCTTTTAAAAGGTTGTCTGCCTGGGGAAGTACAGCTTCCTTTTGTTTACAGACACTTTCCTGGTGGGGTCTGCCAGCTAATTGGGACAGGTAATGAGGCTGGCATAAGGGATTTATGAATGACCAGGTTACTGGGAAAGTTATTTTGATCACAGATCCTAGCCCTGTGTGCAGTATGGGACCTTAGCACTTCAGTATGGGATACCGTAGGTTTTGAAGTTGAAGAGGGCAAACCATGGTCATTCCCACCAGAGAAAAAGGAACAGGAATGTGAAGAGGGAACAAGCCTCTCCTTTCCATGCACTGCCTGCAGGTCCTATACTCACTGATGCTCTCGGCCAGGATGCCTGTCCTGAGTAGGGGAAGTCGGGGTGCTCTGCCTCTTTCTCTGAAGCATGAAAGGAGGAATTGGTCCTGCTCAAACCAGCCTTTGAACATTTGTCCCCAAACTCCTGGCCCAGGGATTTGCCCAGGATGGTTTGATTTCTCTCCAATGGCACTCAGGAGAGGCAGTTCAGAGAGTGCATAGGTACCGGTTGTTCTCCATTGCTTCTTGCTGGGGATGCAACATGGTGGGGACAGGAACAGAGTGAGATGGGGTCCAAGTCTAGGACACACAGTGGGACTGCTGGAAAGGGTTGAAACCTGCAGGACCTGGGGCTGAGCAGTCCTGGCACAGGCACAGTCAGTGCACAGAGCAATGCCTTTGTGCAGCTTAAGGGAACTGTGAATGAACTCTTGCAAAAACAATAATAATAATAAATAATAATAATAATAATAAAAAATAACAAGGCCTGTATTTCACATTTCTCTCTGCCCTTCCAGCAACCCTTCCTTGAAAAGTTTATGTCTACATTACAAGAAGCAGTTGCATTTTGAGACAGCCAAGTCCTCTCCCTGTTTTCAATAGCTGAGCTGGCCTTTGCATAGCCTCAGCAGTCAGAGCCCTTCCACGGACAGAGCCGTGTTTGTCTGGGAGGCATGTTGCACTTGGCAGGTACCTTACATCTAATTCCAATCTAAACTACCACCTTTCCGAAGGAAAAGGCTGCAGTACACAACGGCAGCCACCACAAGGAAAATCTGCTGGCCTGGCTGGAAAACCCAGGCAGGATGATTAACAGCAGTTTCTCTGTCTTTCCATGCAAATTTACTCCTCAGTCTCACAGACGCTGAACCAGCTGCCTTTTCTTTCCAAGGCTAAACCAGGGCAGCTTGATTGCCATCAACACGAATAGGCTAATATGTGCTAAACCAGGCAGAAATACAGCCTTAAAAAACACAGACCAGACTCGCTCCCCCTCACAAAAAAACCATCTGTGGTGTGTGTGGACCTGAGGTCAAGCCTGCTCTGCTCCTTAGCAGCCTAATCCATTCCTGTGGGTTCACCACTTCCCATGAACAGCAGCAAAGTCAATACCTGATGGTTTGCTTCTTTGGAGCCTGGCCCAGGGGATTGTTTTCCCTCCTTGTCTGGGAGGAAGCACAACCTGGTTGCAGGTGGGGATGGGTCATCCCCCGTGGGGATGATGGTGGGTCTTCATAGGTGGCAGGTCGTGTCCTGGAGGGTCTTGGTTTGCTTTCTGGTGGGAAAGAGGAAAGCTGGTCATCCTGTACAGGGAATAAACATCTCTCCTTGGAGGGGCAGCTTTCGGGAGGACTGACCCTGATCAGAAGTCTCCCTGGAACACCGAACATGTCTGGGGGCAGAGAGGAAGGTGACATGGAGTGTTTGAGTGCTGAAGCCTGTGTGCACACCACTGTGGAGTGTGATTGCTCTCCACCGCTGTTCCCACCTTCTCATTAAGTTTGCCATCAATAATACAGAGTTTCTTGCACAGCTGAGAGAGGAAAAGGGAGCTGACTCACTCTGACTCACATCCCCTGGGAACACAGGGCCACGTGGGTTAATCTCAGCCTGCTGCTCGCCCAGACACCCCCTGGGAGAGCGATGGCATCCCCTCTCTGCTCTCTGCCCGAGTGTCTCCATGTGACCTGCAAAGGCAGCTTGTCCTGGAGAAAGGAAAAGCCTGAGGACTGGGCTGAAGCAATGGATGAGGGAGCCTGGTCTGGGACATCAATTTTCCTGGTCCTCCTCCAGAAGTTCCCCCACTTGAGTGCCCGGAGCATCACTGAGGTGGGAATGCTCTGGATGTTCTGGGTCGGGCAGAGTGACTTGGGAAGTCAGACCTGCCTGGGTACTTTGGGGCAGCATCTGGGCCAGAGAAATGCAGCTGAGCTCACTGTGCTGTTTTTTCTACTGTTTTTGAACTTGCCCTTTTGGGAACAGCAGACAGCGCAGAACAAGCTCCCAGGGAACAAAGTTTAATTTCTTAGACTTTATCATTTAATGATGTGAATCCTGAAGTTGATCTTTGCTCAGACAGGACATAAATTTATTATATTCAATTCCTTAGGAAAAGAATGTCTGGGGGAAGGGAGAGCCCAGAAGAGCCTGTGTGGCTGCTGGAGAGTTAAGTGTGATGTCGTGCTGCTGTATGCCCAGACTCTGGGCTTGGACAAGGCACAGCCTGGGCTGGGGGCAGCAGTCAGAGAAAGTCACTGTTGATCTTTCTGACTCTGCTGAGATATTTCAGCTTGCAGGGATCTTCACGTTCATTTTTCTCTTTATTTTTGTTTCTCTCCCAGAATGAAAGGATTGACTGAGCAGAAATGTAAAAGATCAAACCCAACCTGTGTTGCCATCTCTCTGGCAGGTGCCATGATGCAGAGCCTATCAAGTGGGCAGTGTAGGGGTTAGGGAAGAATCAGGGAGGAAAAAGTATTTCTGAAATGTTTGTCTCCATGAAGTCTCGACCCAAATTCAAGTTTTCTAGTTAAAAACAAAACAAAACAAAAACCAAACAACAACAAAAAACCAACCAAACAAAACCCAAACCAAACAAAAAACCCAAACAAAACAAAACCAACCAACCAAACCAAAACAAAAAAACCCCACAACAAAACGCACCAAACCCTGGCAGTCTGCCTGACCATATTTTTTTTTTTTTTCACAGGAACAGCTAAGTTTTTGAACAGGACAGCAACTGTGATGGAGCAATAAACAAAATGTAAAAGTAAATGAGAATGATTGAGGCTGTGGTTATACACTGATGATGCTTTCCAGACCCAGTTACATTTTCCTGTTAGTGGCATGATCCTCCTCACCCTCTCCCTCATTTTTTTTGCCTTTTTTTTTTCTTTTTTTTTTTTTGCCTGCCCACTTCCTATTTTCTATTTGCCTTCTTTCAAATCTATTCCTTCCACCACTGCTTTGAACCTTCATCCATCCCAATTTTTCATGATGCCTAAATGTCTTTCTAGTTCATCCAGTGCAAATACTGGTTTACTAAGCCTCCAAGAGGTTTTCATGCCCTTCTCTGAGACTGTGGTTTTTTTCCCCTCAGTTCACTCTGCAGGCAGACCACCACTACCCCAAAGCATGACTAGATCCAGTAGGTTATGTCCAGTTTAGGTTTATCAGTGCTCAGGTGCCACCACTGGCAATGCAGTCACTGTGAGAGCTCAGGGAGAGCTGCAACCTGTTAGCAATGTGAGCCAACACCTTGATGGACAGGTTAAGGTGATTGCAGCCTACCAGAGCAATGATGCTCTCAGCATCCTTCTCAAAAGATTATCAGGCTGCACCTCTAGATTGATATGGAGACACATAATAAATTTATCTGCTGGTCTCCTTCCTCTTAACTGAGTCTTTGGGAATTACTTTCCATTACCCCACCCCACTGAAACCAGGCAGCAGTGCTGAGCCTAAGGCAAGGAGGGGCAACAAGCCCACAGGGCAGAGCTGTAGCACAGCAGTGGTAACAGCTCTCCAGTGAAAGGTGTGAAGTTTCTGTCTCCCTCAGCTCATCAGGATGGCTTGTATGGCCCCCAGAAGAAATATTGCTCACACCAGCCTTTGTGCATTGTTGCTTTGGATGTGTAGCAAGACCGTGTTATCAAGGTCCCCTCTTCTGGATGGCAGGGAGGGGTCTGACGCACAAAATTAAAAATCTGGTGGCAGCTGATTTCTCATTAGGGAAAAAACCTGCAAAACCAACACATTCACTGAATTACCCAGATGTATTAATAATATAGAGTGTGGCTTGTCCTTTGTCCCCATCTCCATCTCAGTATCTGTTTAACCTGCCCTTTGTGCTACAGCTGAAAATCATGTGCTTTTTTTTTCTGCCTTTTTTTTTTTTTTTATGTGCAGCCCCTGCTGAAGAGCTCTGGCAAAGCTGCTGCGGGGAGGCAGAAGGTCCAGGAGGCTCTTCTCACTGCAGGGATGAGGAGGGAGCTTCAGGCTGAAGTGATGAGCACTGCCATACCATGAGAGTGTTGAAAACCATAGGGTCAAATTCAGCTTCGAGGATTAACACCTACTATATGCTTTCAAAGACAATGTGATTAGTCATATGTTCATTTGCCTTCTAATTCTTGAGCTTTTTGTGCCAGCACTTTTAAAGCTTTCTCTGAAACTAAGGGGAAGAAATATCATTTCTCCATAGACAGATGAACTTGCTCTGTGAAGGCGTGTGGAGTCAGGACTTTGAGAGGAACACACGTGTTGCTATACCTGCAGTGTAGCTGTGGCACCTTGAAACCTTTGTCACATGATTTTCTCAGCAGGCTCTTCCAAACTTAGGGAGACAGAGGAGTGTTAGTTCAACTTTTAAGTAGAAACAATATTTCTCTCAGCTAGAAAGTGTAAAACTTAAGGGTCCAAACTACTTAGTGAAGTGCTTTGCAGAAGCTGGATTAAACATCGGTTGAGTGGTTCCTTAAAAGTCATGGCTCTGACTTAGCCTATAAATATGTTTTTACTTTCAGAGAGAAAATATTGCCCCATAGTGCTGCATTCTATGCTACTGGGGAGGTTGGCACTAGTGCAAATATGCTGTGAAGTTATATGCTTCCTGCCCACTCTGAGCATCAAATTATTCCCACCTTGAAAAAGCTGGTTTTGCTGTTATTTACAGAGCTGGTCTTATCAGCAATGTCCTTCCCTGGAAACAAAGTTTCTTCCAAGAGTTAAAAATATGCATAACCCCATAAAGGGTTTTAAATATATCCTTGTACCATTCAGAGAAAGCTGCTAATTGGTACTCCCACACAGTGCTTTGCAATCAATGGTGATGCTGCTGTTTGGGAAAAATGGGGAGAGTCTCAAAGTCAGAATACAACATACAATAATGTTCTGTCTGAAAACGTGGCACACAGCTGCAGACATTATCAGTTATCTTCCATCTCCATGTCTCCTGATCACAATGAAACCTCTCTTCTCCCAGCCTGTTTTGTCTGTGTGGGCCCTGTGCTATAGGGGAGCCCTGGGGGCTGCATAGGTGAACTACAGCACGTGTTCCTCTTCCCTACTGTCTTCCAGGTCTTCCTTGCTGCACTCTTTCAATCCTGGATTCGCTGGGCACCCGCTCAGAGGCTCTGGAAACTGAAGATGCTGCTTTGGGCAGAGTGGGGGAGAGGACTGGCTGATGCAGAATCCCTGAGTCATGTCCCAAATTCCCCTCTGCAGCAAGGCTGCAGGGTAACCTTGAGCTGTGCTCCTCTCAGCGCTGAAGGTACAGCAGGACGCAGCCCTGAACTTCCACATGGGAACACCTCCATGAGGACCTGCTCCAGTGCTGCCCAGCTCAGGGCTAGAGAAAAGCCAGCTTCATAACATGCTGAGAATCAGCATCCTTCATTAAATCACAGAGGGACCCTGCTGTAGGTAAGGACTTATCCTGTAGCAAACGAAGGTTTCCTCCCCCCCTACTCCTCTAGTTTTCCCTCATGTTCAGGCCTGTTTCTCCTCACTGACCTTCATGAAGTTTGCTTGGGATTCAGATGTTGGGGATTGGCACAAGTGGAGAGCAATAGTGCCTTTATTTACCTTCTTCATACACAGCCGGTTGATGACTGATTTGTAAAAAACAAAGACCACAGGCACGCAGGGTTATTAACCATTATCAAGGAAAGGGGCCTTTGATGCTGTTTGTGCGACCTATGTCCCATCAACAGTGATGTTATGCTCCAGTGATGCCTTTTGGGCACAGCATGCTGGTCCAAGGGAGGAGAAAGCCCAGAGGCACCTGGGCTTTTCTTTGTTTGCCCCAAACCCTTCCTTAGATTAGCCAGAACAGTAAAAACAAAAAATCCCAAACCCCAAAATCAGGAAGTTCCTTGTTGACTAAATCAGACTGGCTGAGCAATGCCTGGGGGCTTCCAGCAGGCTAACCACAAATTTGCTGTGGAGCCTCACCTTCTGAGAGCAGCACGGGTAGAAACTGCTTTCCCTTTGATGTTGGACCTTGAACCCATTTCGTTTTCAGTGCATCAGTCCTCGTTGCCATGGTTGTTGCAGCTTGCAAAGGTGAAGTGGTGAAGAGGGACTGGAAGCAGCCCTATTTCCTCCTCCTCCCTCCCACAGCTGCACCCCACCCTCTGCCTGTCCACACCGAGGTCTAACAGCATGGAGATGCACTTACTTTGCATCAAAACATCCCCACCGCATTCAGACCTGCACATCATCCCCTCAGGATGCCACAGGGAGGGGACAGCCCACGGCCCCCATCACCCGCCCCTGCAAACCCCACCACAACTGCTGGGCGAAGAGTCTCGCAAGCCAGTCAAGTCCTTTGCACAGCTCTGGGGAAGGCAATGTGTGCAGGATTGCTGATGATCAAAGGGTTGCTGTGAGTCATTTCAAATCCAATGAATGATCATTGGTTGGGGAAGAGGTAATTAGACTGGCTTCGCTATCTTGCTGTTGTGCTCAGGGGAGCAATGGGGTGGTGTTGCTGCCACTGAAGAACTTTATTTGTTAGGAGTGACTCACTGTGTATGAGTCACAGATTATACATGGGAAAAACTACTGGTGCTCCCTGTTGGGAGTTGAAAGGCCAGTGCAATGGGCCCAGACGATCCTGGCAGCTGACTGATAATGATAGAATCACCTGGTGAGCGTTCTCTTCCTTTAATCTCACCTAGAGAGAATCTGTCAAAGGCAGGTCTGCTCTTGCTACCAGTAACTACACGGGCTATGTGGCTGCCCCACTGCAGAAGCTGAAGGGGAGATTACTTTTGACAAAACCAGCAGAGAATCAGAAGAACGAGATGCAGACCCCTGGTATCCCAGGCTGCCAAGATCCCTCGAGGACTCTGTAGCCCTTGAAAAGGAATTTAACCTGCTGATTCAGGTCAAAACTTCATGACCATTCTGTTTCAGTAATAAGCTACAGCGAACTTTGATTGCAAAGCCAACACATGCACAGTGTTGAAAATATGTCCCTAGAAAAGATTGAGTCAACTTTTATTCTGATTTGACTGATTTTTATACCAGGGACTTGCAATTTGCAGTTGAACTGAGTCTTCTTAATAAACTCAATAAATTTTTAAAAGATACGTTTTTTAATGTTTCTGCTTCCAGAACGGCCTGAGATTTGGACAGACAGAGGCAATCAACAGTAAACCAAGGCAAAATAATTGCTTGGATCTTTACATTCTTTTCCCACTTTGAAACCTACAGCTGAGGCTTAAGGTTTGTTTTAATTTACCCAAACCGTTTTTTCTTTCTTCCACTAGAACAAACCTAGTCAAACTGTGTTTGCCCTTCAAAACTTAGGGCTGAAAAGTGCCCAGCACAGAGTTACTCAGTGTAATGAATGTAAACACTGGGAAGATTACTTATTTCCTTTGTACGTGTTCTTTTGAGCTGGAACCTGATTGCACCACTTGAAGAATATCCTCTTACTGTATAAAAACACAATTATGGAGATCTGATCCTCACCTTCACTTCAGTGGAGGAGTGCTGCAAAGAGGCACAGCTGTAAAGCAAGCATGTCACGTCTTCTGCTGGGATGCTGTGCTCTGTTAGGATCACTCTGTGATGCTTCCTTTGAGGTGGTGAATGCTGGTCCACATATTTCTACTTTTTCATGAAAGCAGAGTTTGCATGATCTCAGTCACCCTGAGCTGGTATCAAAGGGCTTGACCCTGAAAAGATGTTGAGAGCTGCAGCACAGCTCTAAGCTCGGTGCTACTGTCCCATTGCCCACCCCAGTGATCCAAAGCAGAACCACATCTCCCATGAAGGTGCTTATCACCTCCTCCTGCATCTTTGCCCTCTGGATGACATGCAGGCATTGCTTTCCTACACTGAGGCAGTGTCCAGCTTAGCAACATCCAGCTGGTCCCCTGCCAGATGCGTTGCTGTGAGCCATTCACACCCATTGCAGCTGTCGGGTGTGCCTGGCAATTGCAGCCTGTGCCGTGATCAATATGGAAATAGGTGAGTTAAAGCTATCTGTTTGCTGAACACACGCAAACACACCCATCTCTTAGACACACATGCACTTGCAAAGCTCGATGAAAAAGGGGTCAGAACTGCAGAGGAAAACGTCATGACAATCTGCTGGGAAAAGATCAGTATTTGACCTTCCTAAATTTTTCCATTCTCATCTCAACGTTCTGGAAAGAGACTGGTGTAACCAGGTGGTCATTTTTCCAGGAGGTTTGGGAAGAAAAGAGGTGATGGCTTGTTTGCAAGCTGGTAAGATGCTAGGGAAAAACATGGCATGCCCTGCAAGACGTGCACTGTTTTGGTAAACCCTGTTTTATCTTCCAACCTCAGTGTCTCTGGAGTTTGAACTGCACCTTACCAAAGTGCAGACCCCACTCCCAGGAACTGTGGTAGCTGCAGCCCATCCAGGATGCCTGGAAGACTCTGCCTTATCCAGGCTGGGATAGCAGTTGGCACTGGGATGGTATCCCTCTGGGATACCAACTGCCTTACACCATGGGCCGGGCAGTGTGCAGACACACCACAGCTCTGATCTCTTCTGGTCAGGGCCTCCAGGCATTTCTTCCACTCAGTAGGGAATCCCATTCTTTTTTCTGTCTCTCTCCAGTGTAAAAGCTCATTTTGCTTTTCCTTCCCCCAGCAGCATGGGTGGCTTTGTTCAGAAGAAATTACACAACTGAATAGGAGCCAATATGAAAGGCCAAATCTTGAATGGATCCATGGGCACGACAGCACAGCGAGTGATGTGCAGACAAGCACCTCTGTGAGGTTAATCTCCTGAGCATGGGAAACAGTATGAGGGCAGATGAAGCCGTGGGGTTGCAGAGTGGGCTGTAGGAGGGACACCCAGAAACAGGGATACACGCTGAGCTTTCCAGCTGGTGGGAAGCCCATGCTGTGCTGATGGTGTCTCTGCTGATGAAACCATGTCTCGGCCAGATGTCCCTTGATTTTCTGTGAAGATCTCTCTCTCATGGAAGAAAATCTCTTCTCCCCTCCTTTTTCTTTCACTGCTTTCATTCCCACCTCACTAACCCACCCCTGTATCTTCTGCTGGTCACAATCCCTCCTTTCTGATTTCACACTAACAGCAAATCGGGATGGATGGAAGCTAATTCCAAGTAAAGCGAAGTGTTCACATCCATAGCATCAACACAGAGGTGTGCAGGCATGTACCCAGTGCTTGCAAAGACCTCTGCTCCTATGGGGACACTGCTGTGGAGATCAGGATGAATTGCCCTGGTCACTGTCCTGTGTGGGGTGCAGAGCAAAGGCAGCCTCCTGGGTGGAAGGGGAGGGGAAGGGGAGATCAGATATCACTGTGAGTTTTTTTGCAAGCAATTTGCTGAGAGCAGCAACAGATGTTGGAGTTAAAATTGCTTCTTCACACCCTTTAATTTTTGGGGTCAGTTTTGCCAGAGTTTTTGCGAAGCCACGAAAGGCAGCCAAGAAAGGCAAAGCCAGATCCTGAGCTGAGTATGGATGTTACATCAGATTGATCCCTCCGATTTTCTGACCCACAATGTTCAGCGATACTGGCTGCAAATACAGCAGATACAAAGTGAGTATGAAGAGGGAGACACTGAAACCAGTGGAAATCTTCCTGTCAGAACCTGGGACAGGATTTCACTGAACTTAGTCAAAATTCAAAGATGATGATGACAAGGGGAATAGTGCAAACCTAAACCTTCTTGCATTTTAAGATTGCAAATTAGTCTTCCTCCAGTCCTTTCTGAAGCCTTTTTGTGGAGTGTTTCTTTCCCTCTGCCATTAAGCTGCTGCTTCTCTCTGCCAGGGCACTGTAAGCAGCTTGCCAGACCTCACACGGTTTCTCTGTCAGGGAGAAAGGAACGGTGATGGACAGCAACCTGATAAATAAGTCATCCATGATCTCTTCCTACAGGCTATCTGAAGTAAACTCAACTTGCTGGCAGACACACTTTTTGTCTCTTGCAGCCTCAGTGAGCCAGGGTTAAATGTCTCCGCTCCCTGCTTCTTTCTTCTCCCCAGAATGGAGAAGCAAAAGGGGTCCACTCTGCCTTGAAGTCTCAAAAAGTTTCAGGTGGGCTTTGGGAAAAGAAGAGTTCCATAGCAGGTCTGGGTCTCACAGAGACACAGGATATTTATTGTGGTCCAATTTTCTTTTCTTATCAACTGCAGTCTTTTGCACTGACACAAAAGGAAAATAATAAAAACCAAAAGCACAGTAATTCAGAAATTTACACAACTTATGATACCATTATCATTATGCTAAATGACTCTAAAGTACCTAAAGAATCTAGAAAATCAGGTTTTCTTTTTCAGCAAGTTAGCTTTGTTTTTTTCGATAAAGTTGTATGTTCTCTAGGCACTGCCTGACATACCATATTATTTTTAATAAGCCAAAAATCCGCTCCAAGATTGTTATGGCTGAAGAATTAATCAGATAATGTTTCCATTTCAGGAAATCCCCTGAAAACAAAATGTAAAAAAGTGTAAAAGCCACTAGTCTAATTTTCAGGGATCCTTATTGCCCAGGGCTCCCATCAGTCACTGAGACTGGAGGCAGCTCAGCATCTCCCAGATGTCAGCTCTACAATGCTGAGGAGTTGTGCTGGTGTGGATGGGACTATAGCCTGGCTCATAAAATGAGGCAGAGCTTACCCCAGAATTCTCATTTCTTGATTAGTTCTGCCCCAGTGGGATGTCTCTCAGGCTGCCTTCCTCCCTGGTGATGGAGTGCCCATGGGGCACACAAAGGAGCCTCTCCAGTTGTTTTGCCTAGCCCTAATACTAAAAAACCCATTTATTTACTTCTCTGAGGAGGCGGCAATAGGGACCCGAACCTTCAGCAAATGGAAGGGCAATTTACTAGAAACAAAAGAAGACTGCCGGTGTAAAATGTTTGTTATGCTAACACCTGAACAAACATATCACTGTGCCCTTGCTTATCTCCTTCCCACTCACTGCCTTTATTGAGTCCTGTGTCCTGCTAACTGCAGATGTATTAATCAGGTGGTTAGATTAGAGCAAACTCACGGCCTCTGGACTGTTTTATCTAGACCACATAAATGTGTCATTATAGAGATCAGGACCAGGCCAAAGGGGTTTTTTAATACCTTTGTGATTACCAAGCTGCTCGCTATTTCCTGTTTACATGAATTCCCTGTGCCTCTGAGGGAAAGCCAGTCTCCTCAGAGGTGGCTGCAAAATCCTCTGTTGTCCCATCTCTACAAAAAAGTGTATATAAATACACGGTATTTTCCTTCTATTTCACATACATTCCACCATTTGCATCTCTTTCCCCACAAATGTCCATTTCCTCCTCCACAAACCAGTTTGAAGAAGCAAGGTGTGGTTTTGACCCCATACCTTTTGCAGCCCATAGTTGCATCGGTGTTTTGCAAGTATCTCTCAGACAAATGTATCTCCCGGTGATTTCTACTGCCATGCACTTGTTAGACCTTGAATTGGTACCGGGTTTCCCTTGCTTTGCCCACTTCCCAGTTCTGCTATGAAGAGGTTCATGTGCCAGAATGAAGCTGCACGGGGAGTTGTTTGCCCAGGGTGACATCAGGACAGGGTGGAGGAGGAAAGGAGGGAAGGCAGCTGGTGCAAGCAGCGTGAATACCTCCTTTCTGCCTCTCTTCCCTCCCCTGCCACCACAGGCAGAAGCCTGGTGGCTGTGACCTGGGATTTGGTGTTTCTCCTTTTACCCTCTGGGGAAAAGTTAGACTTCATGCTTTTGGAGGTCTTTTTCAGTCTTAACGGTTCTATGATTCTACCCATTGGGTTTTGTCTACCCAGCCCACAGCCCTGGAAGCTGTCAGTTTCTCCCTGTACGAACAGAGCATAAACCTGATTTTACACATACTTAAAAGCTAAAATTTCACCCCTTTCTTTCCCCTTTTTGTGTTTTTGATAACAGTAGATAAAAACAGCATAGATACAAGAGCTTTGAGAGTTTCACTGTCTGCCTGGTATGCTAAAAACATATTCAAAGTGGGCATTCGAAACACAAGATGCTTCTGTGATAAAATGAGTTGCAGGCACCGTGGCAGCAAGCACACTGCTGTGCTCTAGCTGGGTTTCCTAGTCCCCAGCCATCAGAGAACCTCTAGAGAAGCTGCCCCAGTTTTCAATCACCTTCTTTTTCTGTTCCCTGTTCCACTTCTGGGTCATTAAAATTAGACGTGGATTAAAGGTATGTCCTGGGAACTGAAAGTCCTCATGCTTTGGAAATACCCGAGTCACAGGAGCAAATGTCATGGCTGGGTAAAAGGGCTGGGGTCACAAATCAATGCAGCAAGTGTCTCACTTTTTATTAACAATCAGGAAAAACACAACAAAATCCTCAGAGCTTAATGCATGGATTAGTACTCGTGTACACCACACATGGTTATGATATTCATAATCAAAATAAATATGTTTACCATTTCTGTAAATCTCCATAAATTCTTCTTCCTCTTCTGCATGTAATATAATTCTCCAAAGACTTGAAAATGTTCATGGTGAGTCTCTAATGCACATTTTATTTGCTGATTTCCCGTGGCTCCGTACAGACATTTTAACTTCAACAGAACATCTCAGCAGGAACTTTCTTATCAGAATTTCTGAGACTCACAACTGTATTCAGAACATCCACTAGAAAGATTCCTATGTCTCTGGAGACATCCCCGCTTAAAACCATATTTGCTTTCCTGGCAGTTTCCTCTGAGAGCCTTTGAATGTGGGGAACAGTGCCATGAGTGTTAAGCTTTTCTCTCCCCATTGCTACAACTCCAGCAGGCGTCAAATCTCATGTGCTTGTACTCACCACGCTGCCGGGGAATCTGGTGTGCTGCGAAAATGACTGAGATTGTTATGACAAAAGGTTCCTTCCACCTTTTGTACCAGGAACCTCTCTTGCCCTAGGAAATGTCTGTATTTCTGAAAATGGCTTAGCAGTAATCTTGCTGCGAATCGTTCCCTTAAAGGAGCCTCTCCTGTGAGCAGCGCTCTGTGCTGTCAAAGGGAGCACACACTGAAACAGATGCATCGTGTCTGCTGAATTTTATGGTGCTAATTTCTACCACAACAGTGATTTTCTTTAAGGGCCTTGCTGGGATTAAATGGGATGAGAACATAGCACATAAGCTGTTAAATATGAATGAAAGGTCTGTCCTTTCTGCAGATATGATGCGGTCTCCTAGCTCCTTTTTGTCACTCCATCCTCCGAATGAGGAGGTCTAATGGCCTCTCACTGTTGTGAGTGTCATTGCAGGCAGTCCGTGAAGGCTACAGGTGTGCAGAGGATGTTGCGTTGCACGTAGTTCATAAAACTCCCAGATGAGTGGAGAGCCAGAACACAAGTGGGGACTGCTAATGCTTTGAGGGCTTAGCTTTGAGTGGCTGTTAAGTGACAGGCAGGTCCTCAGAGTGGTTTTGGTCATGTATTCATTCCAGTGCAATGTGTAACCAGCTATTTTTTTCCTTGTTTGCATAATAAACCTCTCTCAGAGGTTTTTGTCCTTTGAGTGGCATTTATGAAGAGCGAGATTGTCACTGTCCCTGAGAAGTCTGAGAAAGAATGATGCTATCACTACTTCAATAATGGCTGTGCACTGAAAGCAGGTTTTAATGCCCTCACAGCAACGTTCCTTTTGCAAGCAGGACACCCTGTAACCTCCAAGACACCCAAGTAGGCAAATCTTAGTTTTGTTTGCAGTTGAGGCAGGAGAATAGAGGGAAACCCTGCACCAAATTCAGTGACAGAGTCAAGCACCAGCATCCAGCCCTTGTAGGTACCTGTGGAGCAGAATTCAACTTTCTGAACTGAAAACCTCTATCACTCCTGTAGAAAATCTTTCCCTTCAGGTAGGGATCTTCTTGAGATTTCTACTCTACCACTGGCATGAAAAGATCTCATCTTGCTGTCAAAACAGCCAAACCCTCTCAATTTGCACTCCACCACTAATAAATATGAAATGCATTCAAATGCAGAATCAATTCAAAAGCTGATCAATATCTTCTCTCTCAGCAAGTGTTGTTTCAGTTAGCAGCAGACTAGCTGCTGGATTTAGGCTTCCTGGGCTGACTTTATTTTTAGCTGGGAGTGGCATTTTTCCTCTGGAAGCTTTCCCTGCCTCACATCACGCAGCGAAAGCTGCTCGCTGGCGTGACACTTTCCGCTCCTTGCTACCGCTTTCCCTCTGATGACTTTGTAGCCTTCAAAACATCAGTTTGCTTATTAAATTATGCTGCCTACAGTGAGAGAGAAAAAAGACTTCGTGCACAGCTTGCAGTGGGGCATCGTGTCGGGCACCTGCCTGCGAAGGGGCACTGGGTGGGCAGGATGGAGCAGGGGCTCGGGACAGGCAGGGCAGTGGCAATGAGGCTGCCACTGCAGTTTGGCAATGCCCTGAAGTCCAGCAGCACCTGTGACCCTGTGATGTACCAGGCCAGGCATCTTCCTGTTCAGGTCTGCCAGAGAGAGGTGGAGGTGTGCTATGCAGGGATGCAGGCAAAGCGTTTTTGTTGGGATTCGAGAGGACAAAAAGGTTGTGCTACTCGTCTCTCTGAGGGTTTTGCAGCACAGCGTGGGCAGCTCTGATGGGAACTCAGGTGGGTCCTGACAAAAGAAGCGTGAGAATGTGCTGGGATAGATCCCCCACAGCAACTACCCATGTCTGGGATTTCGGCCAAAGTCCTCAATGGGAGGAGCAGACCCCACAGCCTGAGCTGAGGGAGACAGGAGAGAATAATGGTATTGTCTCATGTGGTTTGCTCTCCATGTTGAGACCACGTGCGTTGCCCAGCAGGGCTCATACTGCTCTCTGTCACTTCTCAACTACAGACTTTCCACAAGCTCCACCTCTTGCAATGACTCGTGGTTCAAAATGTACACTTCTATAAAAGAAAAGAAAAAAACAAACCAAAAAAGAGTGGTGCAAAACAAGAAGTCATGAGGGCTACAAAGAAATATTTAACACCGTTTCAACAACAAATAAATCTTTAGAGAGCACTTAAAACCTGTAAGAGGTGGATGAACCCACCTCCTTTGCTTAAATCTAATGATGGTTTATGGTGAAATGATTTGTGTACTGACCCATCAGTTCTAAAATGTAGGTCCTTCAATCTCAAAACTCCTCCCTGCCTTTAGGAGCTCTATCTCAAATATTCCTTGCACACCTGCTGATGTGTCTAGTGTCCAATGCTGTGATACAATTATGCACAGTAAATATTAGCCCTAAGGAGTATTGAATACCCAGGTGTTGGGCAGAATTAATGCAGTTCATGCCTCTTGTGCAGTCCAAGCATACTTCCTAAGAAAGCAATGATAACATCCTGAGCAGGCAGGTAATAGCAGACTCCAAAGAAAAAGATGCACAGATGAGCCTTTGTCCCCACTTCCAAACCCTTCCAAATTAGATGCACAAAACAGGTTGCTGCTGCCTTCTGGGGGAGCAAACTGCAAGAGAGAGAGTTTTGGCAAGCAGAGCATAAATCATCTGTGATATTCGAGCCTGTTTGAACTTTGCACTTTCTTTTCCTCACTAGATAACGTTATCGAAACCCCAGCGTTAAAGACCTGCAAGGTTGTAATGCAAAACTGTAAGGAAATAATTCTGCACATGCCTGACAGACTCTTCTGCCAGAAACATCTCCAGCTGGAGTCTGTGAACACATGAGCCTGTGTGTTTTAAAATCTATGCGTAGCTGTGGCCAGATATGCCTCTATGTCTGTTTCCTTCTTCTACTATAGTGCATGCACTCAAATTGGGATTGCTCTTTATTATTTGCTTATGTGAAATAAACACTCATGAGCCTGAGCTTCCTTTTCAGCTTCAGCTCTTCCTACAGGAGTCTTCACTCCTGTTATTTTCTTCCTAAGACTCACACTCCTTTAGTCTTTAGGGCCGTAAGGACTGCTTTCTCTGTCACAGGGGTTCAGTTGATGTAATGGTACTTCATCTCTGTCTAGGGGCATAAGGTCCACACCCACCGTGGTCAAATGGCAGCCACCACACATGTGGGACATGAAGCATTTGGCCATATTGTTATACTTGTATTTTAGTATCTGTGAAAACAAATGCTGGAAGTCAACAAACTCTGTGGTTCGGACATTTGACTCAGGGAGGACCATTATGGTGGAGAATGTATTTCTTTTTGTGGTTTTCACCAGCTCGTAGTTAATTTCTCTTTGTCCCGTGTCATTGATACTCTTGTCACTTCCCGTGTTGCTGATATTCCCAGAGTGTTATGAGAAACACATGATATTGTGCAAGCACATGCTCCTGCTTACTTATAGCCAGCCCTGCTTATTAGCCAGATCATGGGCAGCACAAAACACTCAGCCTGCAGCTGTTTGTTGTATTGCTTCAGAGGGAAGAAAAAAAAGCCCTGCTAGACATCATCCTCACCAAAGCATCACCAAAACAATAATTAAAATTATATTAATTCATTTAACAACACACTCCATTAGGAGTAAATTTCTGTTCTTAGAGGTCTCCATGATGGAGTATAAATGCCTCATTAATATTAGATATATCAACCTGGGAGCAGAAGGAAAGTCAGAGACAATAGTGACTGGCAGCACAATGAGTCCACTAGACCCCATGCAGGGACGTTTCCTTTAGTTGCTCTGCTTGCATTCAGATACAGCCTGCTCTCCGAAGACATCATCTGTGCAGGTTTCCAGTGCCTGGGTGGTACCTCTGCAGCACAGCCCTGACTGGATTCCCAGGGCTTTTCAGGGCTTTTTGACCAGGGAATGCAGCTGTGGGCAGGCTGAGTACAAGCCAGACCCCAGCTGACCTTGAAACTGTGCCCCACAAGCTATAAATACATCTTTCTTTTTGGTATGTTGTGGAAAGAGTTGCTCAGTAAGAAACAGCAATTCCTTGGTCTTCTCAGCTCCTCAGCTCTTCTAATCTCCAGAAAAAACTGCCAGGAAATCTGTAACACCAAGCTCTGAGCCAAGCCTGGTAAGAGGACTGTGATGCTTCAAGCCCTTTTGTCCCAGAACAGAGCTGAAGTAATTCACCTATCTCAACACTGTTGTTCCGTGTCATCTTTTCCAAAGAGGAGTGGGAATTGTTGGAGAGGTCCTCTAGAGATGACTTTGCCTGGCATTCTTCTGGAAAGACTCAGATGGTGGCAGTGGAGGAGATACTGAGGTACTGGCAGCTGTTTGTAAAGCTCTTTCCTTCCAACACCTGGAAAAAGACTTCCTACAACTAATATTTCTTTCTTGGGCTCAAGCCAAAGATGCACACTTCAACTTCCTCTGCTCTGTGGTTTCTGAGTTCCTTAGTGCGTTCTGGGCTGAATGGAGCATCTGGGACCACTTAATTCTGTTTCTTTCTACATACCTGGATCCTCCAGGAGGAAGCATTAGTGGCCATCTCCTTCAGGATGGATAACTGATCATACATCTTCATTCAGTTGCTCCTGCTCTTGGACAGGGCACAGAAACACGGGGTGCTCAAGGAAAAGGATGCACGTTTGGGACATCTGGCCCACACCTGCGATCAATTACCGTACAAGTGGTGATGGTTCATGTAAGTGCTCCCAGAGCCTGGATGTCACTGGTGTCAGTAGGGCTTTCCCAGTGGTGTGGGGAGTCTGCTCTACCCAAGCTGTGGGCAGTCATGTTTTCTGTCACAGGTGAGCTCTTCCTGGGCATTGCCACTGCACTCAGCCATGGTCCTCCCCTACATAAAGCCCTTGCAGCAAGCCTCTGAGGGTGAATCACTGTTCCTTGCAAGAAGATTGGCCCCTTATGAATGTGCCAGAGGTTACATTTCCTTCTTGAATCTGGTATGCCCAGCATAACTAAACTTCTGTTGTATATAAATGGGAAAGTTTCAGTAGAAAATAGCATTGCTCATGTCTAACATCCTTCTCTAATTAACAAAGATCATTTTCTGCAATATATGTGCACCTAAAACTGCCATTCCACGTGGTCATTAAGATGTACACGCAGTTAGCAGGAGCCTTGCTACTCACTCATCTGGAGAAACCTTATACTCCAGAGAAGTTCAGCAAGGTAGAGAAATGTGCCTAGAAGTCCAGTATTGTGCCCTGAATGTGCTCCCATCCACAAATGAGATACAGGATGCTGCTTTGCCCTGCCAAGGGATATCCAGCCATGTGTGTTCTTGGGGCTCACATATTAAACCAAGATATACATTACCAAGTCACCTCAGTGTTTTTTGCTGTGGTGTTTATGTACCTCTCCCTGTTTTCTCCAGGGCTTGGAATGATGTCTATCTGCTCCTACATTCCTCACAAAGCCAGAAATTTCTATTATCAAGCACCCAACAACTCAGGCACAGTCTGTTCCTCTGCTGAGCTGACTGCTATCTGACTGTCTCGCAATCTCCCCTTATTAATTCAGCCCTAGCAGGCAATGGAGCACTTCTTGTTATGGCTGAGGTGTTAAGCCTGGGAGAAGAAATGCATCATGTTATCCCCTGCCATATCTGACCTGTGTCTGGTTTCAATAAGGTGATGGGATGCATGAGAAGGTGACTGATGTGCTCAGAAATGTGGGAAGTATTTGCAGTGAGGAGTGAAACCATGCCAAGACAGTAACTGGGAATGGGTTTATTTTCAGAACTTGTAGGGGGTCACAGCACAAATCCACGAGGTTGGGTTTTTCCAGGTATGCTGCATTGGAGTGTCACAGCACCTTGTAAATGCTGACTGACATAACACCACAGCATCAAAGGAAGGAGAGGCGTTAAGGCCAGCAGTAACATGTCTCAGTGTGGCTCTGAGACCAAACATGGCACCTCAGTCCCTGGCCTGCAGAGCAGCTAACAGCTTCTGCCCTGTTCACCATTTTTAACTGGACCTCTGCCATGAGTCAGGAACTGTGAGCCATGTGGGTTAAAAGTAAAGAACACATTTATTCATATTCCCATGAAATAAAAATGCTCACTTTTGCAGAAGACTTATTATGACAGACATGCTCTTTGCTGGAGGGAGAGTGTGAGCCTTTCCTGACACTGCCCCTGGGAAGGTCTGTGTGCCAGCCCCAGAACCATTCACCTTCCAGCAGCCTCACTCCTTAGTTTATTCATGAGTGAACTGCAATTTTGTTCTCGTTTTTTCCCCACAGTTGTTCCTACACAAGAGCAAAGAACAGATTCATCACTTCCTCTTCCATGCTGGTCAAAAACATCCATCTCCCAGTCTGTCTTACAAACTGTGTCTTCCTACCACTGAATTTCCAGAGTGCAGTCAAGGAAGACTGGTTACCAGGCTGTCCAGAATATCTGCAATGTGGTAATTTGGGTTTCTTTTCATTTTTGGACAAAGTTGTGATGTGTCCTGACCCAAACTTTTTGAATGGGTTACTTTCAGTCAGAAATGGATGTTTGTGGCAAGATATAACAGCACACCAAAGTTTAGAAGGCTTTTCATTTCATTTTGGTACAACCACAGCAGAAATTCCAGGCTGTACCACCTTGGAAGCCATCAGGAGCAAGCATGGTCACTTTAATGGGATAGCCCAGATGAGCAGAGATGAAACCAAGTCACAGAAGGAGATGCTTGGGCAATACTATTTAACTCCAAGAGTACATGGGGAAGGTGGATGTACTGACAAGTAAAGATTGGGTGCCACTGGTTATTTTACAAAGCAAAAGAGACAAATGAGGCTTGTTCCAAATCATGGTGAAGTCCCAAAAGAGTGTTTCATCTAGTCTCACTGTGTACTGGAGCAGGTCCCCTGTACAGCCCAAGGTCAAACCGATCCAGTTACCTCTCCACTTGCTCATTCATTTATTCATTTTCACTTGGGAGGTGCAGAGGACTTTCTGCTGATAACCAGTGCACAGTTTGCATGCCTCACACTGTGCTTGTGAGCCACAGGGAGTGACTTGTGAGGGTTTGGAGCCACCTCCTCCACCCTCACGACCGCCTCTGCAAACCCCACAGGGAGCCGCTGGGAGCGGCGCTTGTTTCCCCGCTGTCTCTCCCTCCTCCTCTTCAGCAACGCACAGACTGAAAATCCCACCCTTGGTGATTCAGATCAACAGACGGCCCTGTTATTTCTCACACTGAGAACGCCTAACACTTCCTGCTGACAGCTATTTTGGGAATATTAAGCCTGAATGTTTTGGTGGAAAGAGAATTCAAAGGGCCACGAGAGCAGGGGAATGAGTGAATGAACCCAAGCAACTCAACAAGACTAAAAATTTTGTAATGCCTTTTTTTTTTTTTTTAAATACAGAGGGATCTTTGATAGCACACATGGCAACAAAGACTTTTGTCATGCAGGCTGCTTGGAGTTAATATGAAAGCATCTCCATTGTGCCAGCATTCAGTCGCAGGAAGCAAAGCTTGTAGTGGAGCGTGAGACAAAAATATTTGTAAGGCTCATCACTTTTTGACATCTCCACTCCAACACTTCCTCCCCAAAGTGTGTACAGACAGCTGTGCTGTGACTGCTACTTCTGATCTTCAGCCTCACCCAGCAAACACGCTTGGAGCACATGTGCTGATGCAAACCCTGTGAGGAGGTGGAGGAACTTGCAGTGACAGCATGAAACCAACGGGGATAGCTCAACTGTTTAAGGTGTGTGAGATCTGGCAGTCATTATTCTTCACACTGAAGCACAAAGGAGTTGAATATCTCTATGAAATCACATTATTCAACAGCACTGGAAAAAAATCCATGTCCTATGGTCATAGTTATGCGGGCATTGGGCCATGATGGAGACCACTACCAGCTTTGTTTTGCCTTTAAAGAAGGAGCTGGGCATTCAAGTCATTCAATAAAACAAACCCTCTGACTTTCAGCAGAGGTAGTGAAGGCACTGGATTAGGATTTTTGTGCATAATTTCAAAAATGTAGTTCTTTTTGGGGAAAAAAAAAAGCTTCCACATTTTTCTCTTTTTGCTGTCTTCCATCTCACGATCTCAAGGCAGAGCAAGATTTGAACAAATTGCAGCTACCTCAGGACATACAATATTTATCCACAATAAATGTTTTTACATTTACAAAATGATGCATATAAATTTGCTCTTTAGAAGAAGATTCAGCCTTTCTATGTCTGTGCAGTGAAGGCCCTGCCCTGCCAAATATTTCCTTGTAGCTACAAGAGGTCTTAGTGTAGCTCTGGTGCCATAAGCTTGCACAGACCACCTAATTGTCTTGAGATTCAGTAGATGACATTTGTTTGGGTCCACCCGAGCTATCCAAGGGAACATGGCAGGGGGTAGAGGTGAGAAAGGGAACTTTTCTTGTGAACCAGTGTCTAATTTCATACTGAAAATAATTTGATTTCAGCAAAAGAGGATGATATCAAGTGATGGACAGCATTATGGGTTTTTGTTGAATTGGGCATTGGATCATGGAGATTTTTTGATTGTGTAGGTGGAGAAAAAAAGGGACAGGTTCATGGAACTGTTCTAGACCTGAAGTTGCTATGTGTCGTGCATTTTTGCTACTCAGCAGAGTGAAGTGAGTAGGAAAATAGAAAAAAAAAGAAGAAAATAATTTGAATTTGAAAGTGAGTTTTGATTTGAGTTCAGCAGTCCTTCTGTGTTTGACTTTGCATTTAATTGTATATTCAAACTCTACAAGCATGAGGCCTTGCTGAGTGAATTTTAAACAGAGATGTCATTTACTGACCACTAGTGAATTCTGAATAGTTTAGATTCTTGGAAAATTTGGAAATAGATGTATATAGCACATATTGCAAATTATAATGTATAATGGACTGCTCTACAAAGAAGACACTATTTGTTGATGTTACTATTGAACCTAAATAATGAATAAATTAAAGACTGTTGCAATCTGTTTATAGAGAATTGTCAGACATAGGTGAAGTTCATGAAAAAAATATTAGTTGCAAATTATTTGCTGAGCCCTAGTTCTTACTCCTGTGGCTCTGAGGGACCTTGTCTACTCACAGGCTGATAACCTTCAGTGCCAGCACAGCAGGCTATAAACTCCTCTACCTGACTTATACAATCAGAAGAATTTTGATTAAAAATATTTGTGAATGTTCGTGCCCTCTCTCATCTCCAAAGTGACCCCAAAGCAGAAGGGGGCGTTTGTTGCCAAGATATGTAGGTCATTCTCCTTTCACCTTTCTTGTCACTGAAACTCATGGGAAGCTTAATTTTGTGTTAGGACAGAGGGTCTTAGCCTATTACAAATCCTAAATTTTGGACAGTGAAGCTTAATTGTGCCTCTTGACTCTTAGTATAACATGTAGGGGGTGAAAATAACTCTGACATTTCATGCCTAACATAAAGCAGTGGTCATTGCCATGTAGGATAAAGGAGACTTAGATCAGTGATCACCCAGCCAGGGCAGCAGGCTGCAATCTCACTTGAGTGCCAACATGCTTGTTTGTGTTTGCAGGCTGCTATTAGCATGTCTTTTGGGAAAAGCTTTCTGGATACAGGGCACCTCTGCTGTGTCAGAGACTGGGTTAAAAAAAAAAAAAAAAAAGGTCATTTTGTCCAGACATTTTAAGGCTAAAAGCCCTTCTGTAGGTACTCAACTTCTTGTGATTTTTCTTCATTATGTTTGTGACATCTAATTATCTTGTGGATATGGATTCTGAAGTCATCCATGCTCTCTCCCTGCTATTCTTATTTCAATAAAATAAAGATTATATCTGCTCATCTCACAGGGGTGCTGTGAGGGACCTTTACACGACTTTTTAGTAAGCTGAGCTCTTCTTAGAAGAGAAATTATAAAAGTTCATAATGTTTTACTAGAGATGCAGATGACTCTGGAGTGTCCGCAGCAGCTTTTCAAGACATTTTGTATCCTATGTTTTGAACCAGTGAGTGTCTCCTCTGCCATCAACACCAAAACTCAGGGGGCTCATTCAAGGGTGGTTGGTTTGTCTTTGAAGCAGTTCCTGTGCCCTGGGATTGGGCAGCTCTTTTGAAGCAGGGTGGTTTAGGATGGTGAGAATGAGCAGTCCCTGAGCAGAATGATCAAGAAATAAAGATGGTCAAGGCCGTGGTTGTCTCTTGCACACTTGTCTCATGCACAAGAAGGTCCCAGAAGAGGATTTCTGAGAGCCTGTGAAGCACTTTCCACACCTACCCCATGGCTTTGGGTGGAGAATGGGCCCGCCTGACTCACAGCAGCTCTCCCCACTGCTTCAGGTCTGAAATAACCATGTGTGTCCTGTTCCATGAGGTATCACAGAACCACTTCTCTCATTCCAGGTTCCTCTTCATGCCTGGAGCAGTTCATAAAGGTTATAGACTATATGATAATCAGACTCTCTAAGGCTTAATGCTTCTGCATGTTTGAGACCGTGTTTGCTAACTATCCCTGCTATCATCTCTATTAGGCTCCTCCTTCCTGATATACCTTGTGGTGAATTTGCAACAGACTCAATAAGAAATACACAAGGAGAAAACTCTGCTTCCCAACCTCTGAAGTGTCATCAGCTCATTTCTGCCTGTTTTGACTTCCTCCTACTGCTCCAGTGGCAGCTTTGCAGTATTTCTGTTCCCCCTGCCTGTGTCCCTTCTGTGTGCCCAGAGAGACCCTGGCCTAGGGCTGTATCACCAGAAACAGGTCTTCTCCAGTGGCAAAATGACCATGGGTTGTGGCCCTCCCTGTACTCTGTAGTGCTGCTGCTCAGTGATGCCCATCTTGCCTCAAGAACCCTGGGATGGGAGACATGGAGTACTTTGGCTTCACAGACACATGGAGAAATGGAGGGGAAACAGTTTGTCAGGGGAAAGAAATCACATCATTAAGTGTTGCCACTGAGCCTAAAACTGCTTCTTTCCATGTTCTTTTCAAGGCCTGGATTTTGTCTGTTCTGTTCTATTCTATTCTATTCTATTCTATTCTATTCTATTCTATTCTATTCTATTCTATTCCATGCTATTCCATGCTATGCTATGCTATGCTGTGCTATTTTGAATTTTAAAGTTCTCCCTCTCCATGAACAGTCTCTAAGGGAGGCGCCGGCTTATTGTCCTTTTGGTTCTCCTATTTGAGACTGAGCTGAGATGAGTCAGGGCAGAACTCCTGCCCCAGTTGCAGTGCCTTTGCTTTGTTGCATACATTTCAGCTCTAAAGTCCTTCTCCAGCAGCTGCCAACCACACCCCCACCCTCACGGGTGTTTTGTCCCAAGATTCACATGTGCAGAATAAATAGATATTTAATTGAATTTCTCACCCAGAGGTTTGGCAAGACCCACTCCTGCCCTTCCTCACCCTCTTTGGTCTGGTTTGCTTTCCCTCTCTGCCTGACTGTTCTCCTATAAGAGCCTGTTGTGATTCCCTCTAGTGAATCCTTTTGGGAGAGTCATTGGAGGACAGTGCCATAATTGAAGCAGCATATCAAAGCTGAATGAATATTATAACAGCCTCGTTTGCAAACTGTGGCCTAAAAGAAACATGAAAACAAAATCTGAGGGAGTGTTGCTGTTACTTTGCTATAGAGACTGTGATTTCTCTTGCTGTGTTTCGCCACTATCTTGTTTTTAGCTTCCCATCTCTGCACTCTATGAGATTACAAGACTTCAAAAGCATTTAGGCATTATCCAGGATATAAAATCTCAGCACTGTCTTTTGGTTAAATCATAATCTACTCTGATGTAATATGTGTCACCTCTTCACTAGATTAAATCTAACCAGGAAAGAGGAGCCCGTAGCACTTCCTGATCTATCCTGAAAACGTCAGCCTGGTGGGAGCAATCAGGACTACTGCAGTGAGCATCCTACTGCCCATCCATGGAATTCGTGTTTGGGAGAGGTGGGATCTATTGTAAACAACTGAAGTTCTGATGTGAAGGAGAAAGTTGCCCTGTCACCTGCTGTTTGCTGCCTTTTACTTGCACACTGCTTTCAATAACACCACGGAATGCTGCTGAGTAATGGCCTGCTGCAATCACTTGTTTGTGAGTGTCATCAGAGAGGTGGAGAGGAAGCTTCTTTTCTCACTGCAATATAATGTTGTGTTGCCTGGATCTAGCTCCTGACCCTGCTGAACCAAGGTAGTGCCCTCCTTCATTGAGGAGTTTTGCTCCTTTCCCCAGAAGTGAGTCCTGAAAAGGAAAATGTTCCATCTTTAGTTGTGGCAGTTGTGAAAGCTTCTTTATAAATCACCAACACACAGGACATTATGAAGGATCAAACCTCATTCTTTCAAGGTTGCCCAAATTGACAAATCATAGTGCCTTATCTTGTGCTGTGCAGTCACAGTCCATTCTTAAGCACTTGGTTACTGTCCCCTAGGGCGAGTTTATAGCTGACCACATGGATGGAGAGCTCCGCAGGTGCTTTCAGGGAGCATACTGTCTCCAGCTCCTGCTGCACACTCCCTCATGCAGGCCAACCGTTTAAGCAACCCATCCCATTGCAAACAAGAAAGCTGAACTCAGGCCTTGGTGAGGTCTGCAGTAGAGCTTCTGCCCGCTCTGCAGGGGTTTGCCAGAGCCCAGTGACAGCAAGGGACTCACCCTTTGCAGAAGCAGCTCTTCAGAGGGAGATGAAGTCAGCCCTGTGAATGCATGCAAGGGCAGCTGCTGAGGGGAGGCAGATGATGGAGGGTTTATCTTTTTGCAGTCAGCAGAGAAGCTTTCAGTGTGAGGGTATTGAGAGCCGGCAAGGAGCATGGAGCTGGAGTCAGTCAACCATGAGTGAAAGACAGGCTTTGGGTCCACACTATACGTGGTTGAGCTTCACTAGTCATATAAGAGGTTTGTTTTCTTCCCTGTCACACTTCCACAGTATATTGCATCCAAATACTATTAAACCAATGGCATGACATGGTATCAGAGCATTTTCCCTTCTTCATAGCAAGCATATATAATAATCTCTCTGGAAAGTACATCTCAGACTATTTCCAAGAACAATAGATGCTTGTAAGGCATCCAGTGAAGTCAGAATAGCTGGAGGCTGCGAGTCACATAATAACTTTTTGTGCTTGCACAGTGTTTCTTTTTGACTGATCTGAGTAGGAGAGAGGAAATAGCAAGGTTTTGTTGTTTGTTTTTTTTTAAAGTCTGCTTCTCAAGACGGTGATTTTTCTGAAAACCAGGACTTCCTATCTTGATTATCACCCTGTACATTTTAATTATCACAGTGTACAGGGGTCCTCTGTGGATGTCTCTGCTCTTTGGACCAGACTGTGGGAGCGGAAAGAGGATACTGGGAGTTTGGAAGAGGATTTACATGACATCACATGCAGTGTGAGATGGAAGCAGGACTCTGGAGTGGTCTGAGTGGTGGCCCAGCTCACAGTGGGACTGGAGCCTACAGCACATTGTTGTGCCTACCACAAGGCTGAGGGTGCCAGTGCCTCAGAAGCCACTGCTGCCTGCAGCGTGTCCTGGAAAGTGGGGATGTGCACCCCGTTCCCACCAGTGCTGCTGCTGCT
This sequence comes from Formicarius rufipectus, assembly GCA_013399695.1. Classification (NCBI taxonomy): domain Eukaryota; kingdom Metazoa; phylum Chordata; class Aves; order Passeriformes; family Formicariidae; genus Formicarius; species Formicarius rufipectus. The sequence goes on along the minus strand of VXAU01000979.1, from coordinate 1,152,221 downwards.
GAGCAGTGTACTGCAAGGCTCCTCATGTGGGCTGTAAAGGTGCTCTACTCTCTGCCTAAATATTGCATGATCACTACCCCTGCAAGGGAGAAAGAGAAAAATATCATCACTGGAACTCATGGGACTTAATTCCTCCTTATCATGACTTGGTTCATTGAAAGGGAGACCCTAACGTTTAAGATACATTTTGCTGCCTATCTATAACAGAAAATTCAGGTTTCACTTAGCCTGGCTGGGGAAATGAAAGGGTGTTACTAGACATCATTCAGTGTGGGATGAAGTCCCTGTTGTACTGTGTTCTTCTCAACAGTGTGGGCAAAATCACAACAGGCTCTAAATCACTGCTATTATATATTGCTGCTAATTAAGGTTGCATAGACTTGGATTTGAGGAGGATTTTGAAGAGGCTGAGAGCTTATTTGTGTTTCCTTTTCTCCTGAAAACCATTTTTTAAAATTTCATTAAGCTATGTAAAACCTGATCATAATGCACAAAATCATATTTGCTGGAGAGGGTTTTCAGCATTCCCTAGGAAGAAGTCATTTATGATAATCGGAATTACTAGGATTTGGTGGGAGGAGGAGGAAATGGAGGAATCTGTATAATCCCAAGCCCTGCTATCTGACTGTGCCACTGTCACCCATACTCTGGGCAGCTGCCTTGTACTGCCAGGTAGAGGGAAGAGAGTGCAATAAAACACAACTTTGATGAGGGGCCAGGTAGTTAAAGTTCTGGCACTTAAATTGAGACTTGAGTTGTGCTTTTTCCTTTACATGGTTTCAGCAATAGCTGAGTATCTGTGTATGTGCTTTGGCATAGGGGCATAGATACTCAGTTCTACAGGACTGGTATATTTAGTTGAAATATACAGTGCTACTAGTGTCAAGAAATATTTTTACCATCAAGTCATTTAATTCAGTGTCAGGACAGGAAAGAAACATTTCAGCAAATATTTTCAGGACATACATAAAGTAAAAAGCAGATGCATCTGACAGACTTAGAAGTAGCATTTTCAATCCAGAGATTTTCCTTTTGCAGTTTCTGTGATTTGACAGATTCTTTGAAAATGGGAGCAGTTATTGATAAAGAAACCCAGTTTTACCTCCTTCCCTCTACCCTCCAGTACATCCTTACATATATCTTTACATGCATACTTGCAATTCAGGAGTGAGGACACACACTTGGGATAGGGGAATGCTGAGCTACAGGGCCTTCTCTGTCTGATCTGTGGTTTTGAAAGGACCCTTCATTGTTGAGCTTCAGGATGTTTTTGAATATTGACTCTCTTTTCTGTTGAAATTCTTTCACTCAGTTTAAAAACACTTGAATATACAGAACAAAAGATGGTTGAATATTTGCACCAAAATCTGACCCTTCCCTTGACTGAGCTAATTGATATTTACCCATTTCAATCTCACTCTGCTTTTTGATGTTTGAAATGTCCCCTTTCTCTGTCCCTCCGTGTATAGCCCTCTGCCAAGAAACTAGGAATCTCTTCCCACTCTTCCTTGAGTGTTTTAGTTCATCTTAGGTCCATTCCATCCCATAGAGTAACCCCACATTTCCCATCTACCTCTCTGGAGCCTGACCTTGTGCCAAGATTCTTGCTCAAGTGCCTGAACCTCTTCCCCAGGCTTTTCTTCAGGTGACTTTTAACTCTGCCCTGGGTCAAAACTCAGGAACCCAAGGATGTCTGTGCTCTGGATTGCTTCTCCATAACGGTACTGATCTTGCATCATCATCCCCCTGTGCCTCTCTTCACAGAACTTACAACATCTGGCAGAAAGTTTGGATGGGGCTTTTGATGCCTCTCCATCTCTTTTCCCTTGCTGGGGGGGTGGTTCAGTTTGCCCCACTCCTGTTGCAGGAGAAGGTCTGAGCCACCTGCAGCCCTCTCACCACCTGCATCCTTCTCAGTATGGAGATCAGCCCTTCAGCCCAGGTAGGAAACTAGCCCTACCCTGACCTTTTCTTTTCCTCCGATGAAAGATGAGGAAAAAAAATATTTGGGATAGAAGAAACCCTTTCTTTGCTCAAGACCAATTTTTTTCTGGCTGAAAAAAAAAAAAAAGGGGGAGGGGGAAAGCAGATTTGTACAGCTCAAATTGAGTTCTTTCTTTCTTTCTTTCTTTCTTTCTTTCTTTCTTTCTTTCTTTCTTTCTTTCCTTCTTTCTTTTTCTTTGTTTGTTTTGTTCTGACCATCTAACTGAAAGTATCAATTATTCCCACAGTCACAGGCACTCTGCCAAACTCCCACTCCTCATGGCTAGTGGTCCGGTATAACTTCATGGATTTGTTATCACAGCAGGTTCAGACTCAGCTGTTTGGTTTCTCTAAGCAGTGTTTTGCTCCTATTTGTGGTTCCTCACACCTCTTTGGAGCACATTGCTAACAGCACTGCTCTCTGTGCATCTGCACATCTGCTGCCTGAGGTTAAAAGCCCTTGACCCAGCCACAACCCAGCCGCTCCTCTTTCTCTTGGAGCCGCACCATTCTTGGCCTTTGTGCTTCTTCTTTGTGCAGTCCAAGGTGTAATTCAGCTACTGCCACCATTCCCCAGACAACTAAAGTGCTTATATTTCTTACAGCTGACACAGAGGCCAAAGTACTTCATGCTATTAACCAACTCCGTGTTTAGCCTAATAGGTCATAAGGCTACCTTACCATTAAGGCTGCCTTTTCACAAAAGGGCACAGCTGGAGATTACTTGGCTCTACTTTCCTCAGTGCAAAACTGGGGTGGAGTAGCTGGGATTGAGCATGACATGTCTTGTGGTAAATTCAGATGTGTTGGCAAACCCTCCTGTCCAGTTTGCTGCCAGTAGAAAAGGCATCACATGCTAGCAAGGGAGAAGAGCACAATGCAGATGTGGGACACCATCTCCAAATGCTCAAACAACAAATGGATATCTCAAGCTTTAAAATATGACCTCTTTTTCCTTATGAGTTGAAGGTATGTAATTTGAACAAAGCTTCTTTAAAGGGAATGACTAAAACTATCAGGGAGGTCCCAGGATGTGGATGTTCCCTAGACCATCAACCATGTGGATTTTGTGCTTATAGCTGGGTTAATGCACAGTTCTTCCCTTCCAGGCCAGGGATGGCCTAGCATCTTTAAAGCTGAGCTTGATGTTTGGTACTGTTTATGCCACTTTTGATTTCTATAGCTTCAATTTGCCATTGGTTTTGGACTGCACATGAACCGCTCGGGGTTTGGGAATGGCATTCCCCCACCACAACCAAGGATTTGGAGCATGATACCATGATAAAAAAATGATGGGTTCCCGGACCAGCACATGCTTATTTGTGAAATTCGTTGCTTCTGTTGTTCAGAAATCAAGTTGGAGTTCAACTGCAAACTCAATGGCATGGTTGGTGTCACATCATCCGTGACACAGAAGTCACTAGAAGTACAATTTCTGCCACAAAAACTCACCATGAAGTAATGTAAGTTTTCCAGGGTTTTTGTTAATACTACACTTTAATGCATAATGCAGGTTTTTTTATTCATTAGATAATAGATACTTCAGGTAATGAAAATTCATTCTGTGTAGCAGAAATACCAAGAAGAAGTGGATTCTTATAGCTGTTCAAGGGCTCAAAAGTGGATACTTGTATGCTTTCATGTTTGATTCTTGTTCCTCATCACTTCAGAAGCATAATTTTTGTTGACAGAAAATTGGCCAGGCTTAATAAAACAAGGTATTTCTATATCAGCTTCTGGGTTCTTTCTAATGTGTTGTCATTTTAGGAGCTAATTGACTTCATAGGCAAGATACATTGGGACCAAAATTTCAAAGGCTCTGTGAAAAGATAATCCATAGGAAATTTTTTTTCCATAATACTAGCAGAGATTAATCTGTTTTACTTCCCAGCTCTGCAAGACACAGAGCACTGCTCCATGCTATTTCAGGGCAAGAAAGCACATAGTTAAACTCCCAGTTTATGTCGTCCTCTGAGCTGTCACACACGAGTGACACGAGGGCTGTTCTGTCATTGTGTGGAGAAGAGAGGTGTCTCAGAACACCTCCTGGTTGGCCTAACAGCAAGCTAGAGAGCTGACCCACTTGATGTAATTCCAGGTCCCTTTAGAGGTTTGCTGCCTCCATCTCCATGGCAGCTGCATAATTTCTGAACCTGCTACCTCCAGAGGAACCTGAGCTCCAGGAGCTGAAGTTGCTCAATCCAAGGGAAATAGATACACTCGTTCCCTTGGATGTTAGTCTCCCATTTTGTTTTGCAAAAAGAAGCAAATCACCCAAGAAGACTTCAGAGTCAGCTTGTCAGAAGATATTATGTAAATTAGCAAATCACATGGGCTTGTATTTAGAGCAGGCAAGTGAAGGGAGAGAAGTGTTTAGCTGTAACGTAGTCTGAATTAGCTGCCTGACTCTGACACACAAGATTGTCAAGTGACTTCCTCACTCAAATGACATGTAAGACTGGAGGAAACCAATCACGTGTCAGAACTGAACTGTCCAGTATAAGCCATTTTATGTTATATACACATATATATGTGTAAAAAAATTAGGATATACACACACACACATAAGCACACACATGCCTCTCAATTGTACCCTCTTGTGAAGCTATTCTGGTTGAAATTACTGCATACTTCACAAAGTCAGGAATGGTTTCCATTTAAAAACTCTCATGCAATCCTTCCCTTCTGATAACATTCAAGCCTGCAGCCGACAAGAGAAATGCAGCAAAGCCCTGGAAAGGGAGTTGGCACCATATACTCTTGCACCTACTTTCAGAAGGAGACCCTTTAGGCCCCCTAATTTACAGATTTGTGCAACTCATACCCCCAGGGCAATATCTGACACAGTCTGTTAGTGTCTTCAAGTGAAAAGGGGGCAAATACTCCCAAAACTTCCATCAGGTGACTGTACTCTTGCTCTACTCTTGCTCTACTGCTTGCAGGCAGACAGATAGCAAAGACTCCTCAAATGGAGTCTTTGAGGAAAATCCCCTTACACAAAAATTGAACGCACCAGTTTTGGTCTGCCACTTCCTCCCACCCCCATGCCCCCATCCCTCATTGCTGCCTGTAACCTGCAGTTAAGAAAGCAGTGCATCTGATAACTCCAGGAAAGGTCAGAGCATTTGGTTTAGCATTTTGCTGAAAGAATAAGCAGCCTGGTTCTATGGAGTGCCACAGATGATGATCTAGTGGCCTGTGCACAGGACCAGGAGTTATAAATTCCTAAATCTTAATCTCAGCACTGACAATTACTTCTCCTGAAACCTTGAGCAAATTGCTTAACCCTTCTGTTTCTGTCGCAAAATTGTGAATCCTGCCTCACCAGCTTTTTGTGAGAGTTAATTATTTAATTTGTGTGTGGTTAATTGTCCTTCTGCTGGTGTGTGTTGTATTCTGTGTGTCTGTCTGTGTCTAACGCAGCTGATCGCTGTGTCGTGTGGACGTTCAGAGCCTGATGGAGGAACCTCAGACAGCAGTTTCATCTCACAAAGAGGTCATCCAGCAGGCTCAGAACAGGAAGAAGGAATGAATGCAGGAGGTTACAGGAGGCCACTGACCTGGCAGAATGTCTGTCCTGTAGGAAATGCTGTATGAGTTATTCCAGAGTGAAAGAAGAGCAGCATGGGCATCACCATCTGTTGATGCTTCAGGTCATAAAGAGATTGCATCCATTTACTCTGCCTAATTACCTGCTGCAAAAAGTGAGGCTGTGGCTTGGAAGTGAATGATGCTGTAGGTGATCAACATGGTGTACATGCTGCTTCTTACTCAGGTCTGCAGTCAAATAGTAGCCCAAAATATTCAAGTTATAAGAAGTATGGAATCAGGCCCTTTATGACAGTGGTACTCTGAAAAGAGGAGTATACACTCTGTTTCACTTCTCTCCACACTTCTGTATCAATGTTACTTCATGTGCCATTAATTAGACTTAATAGTCTATACTTTATCTCCCCCGTTATAACAAATTAAATGTGAAAAATTCCAGCAAAAAAAAAAAGCACTGAAGTGATCTCAGCATTAACAAGCTCAGCTTTCCTGACAACCTGAATTCAGCAAAGTGCTTTGGCATTTGCTTCAAGCTCTGCGGGTGCTCAGGTGCACTGCAGCCTGAGACAGTACCAAGCAAAGGGCAAACTTCCAAGGCTGGGCTGCTCAGGTCTCCAAACTGGTGTCAGCAGTTCTGCCCTGGGCAAATGATTGTCTCCATCTGAGTGGCATAGTTTGCCTAAACAAAACAAAAAGATGGTGTGTGCCTTTCATTTGTCACTGATCTTCAGCTTTTGTCACCGATCTTCAGGCAAATTGTTCATTTGGGACCCGAATTTTCCAGCTCAAGTGGCTATGTTTTGGCTTCCAGTCTAGCTGTTATATATGAGTTTTTAGTTAGGCAGGAGATCAGCTCTGAAAACTTTGGCTCCAGGCAGGAACTTCATTTCAAAAAAGTTAGCCTGAGCAAACATCACAGAAATGTGCTACAGTCAGAACTGGGGATGGGGAGAGCTCTCGGAGATGCTACCCAACTACTGTTGCTTCCAAGTTGGGTCATTATATACTCAGTCTCACATTTTAAAACTTGAAGGACATGAGCCATAAAAGTTGAAAACATAAAAGTTGGAAGCATCACTGAGGAAGGTAGAAACTCTCATCACCTCCACTAAAGCCAACAGTTCCCCAGACCTTGCTAAAAGTTCTTAACACCTTGAGGGGTCAAAACCATATGCTATAAAAACATTATCTGGAGCTTTTGAATATTTTGGCTTCTAATCCTGGCCCCAGTTTGGGAGAACAACAAAGTTCAAAACAGGAAAGAAAAAGACCCCAAATCCAAGTGCTCACATTTTCACTAGATCTCAAAGAGTTTGACTTGAATTTTGGTTGGGTGGGGAGAGGGTCAGCTGTGCTTCTGTTTTTATTCCAAGTGTCTTTGTGCACCCCAAAACGAGCACTAATGCAAGAAGCAGCATGGCACAAACTAAGCTAAGTTTATGCCTTCAGAACAAAAACCAGAAATACATGCTGCTGTAGAGATTCCTGCTGTGCTGAGGTGCAAGGTCTGCCTCTATCTTTATTGGTGAACCCCTGCAGGAACAAACAGCAGGCAAAGGCATGACTTGAACTAAGTTGCCTCTTAGTGCTGCAATGGAAAATCAGTCCTTGCTGCTGCCAATTAGAGGGCTAATTGAGGAGTGGATCCTGAACCCCTTTGGAAATTGGTGTCTCAAGGAAATTTCCTGCCTCCCTCAGTGGTGCCATGACACAGAGCCAGGCAAGGACTGTACTAACAGTGGCTGGGATAAGCATTGTGAAGGCAGAAAGTGCTGCTTGGGAAGAAAAGTGTGATCCTTCAGTATTTATGCAATGCTTAAAGAGAATATGTGGTTTGGAAGAAAACAGGAATGCAGGCTTGCTTCTTGGGATTCAGAGGCTCATGTCGCAAAGTTATGTCTAAAACTGCTGCATTTGTGTCATTAAAAATCCCCTGAAATACAGCACACTACTCTTTTCCCATGGCAGAAGCATTTCAGGCTCTTTCCCGCTTGAGCCTTAGGTAATTATTTATTTGTAAAATTTCCAGAGTGTCTGTTTTGTATTCAGCAACCCACCTTTGCCTCTCCATCTACAGTCTCAACCCAAAAGCCAGCTGAGCTGATTAATTGTTAAGACCTAACACACAGTCAGGTCTCTCAAGCAAAATCAAAAGATTAAATCTAGATTAAATCTGATTGCCCACTGGTGCAGCCTCACTGAAATTGTTTAAGCTTAAACTAGGGATGAATTTGGCTCAGAGACATTAATTGGTTTGGGTACTTGCAGTTCTTTGCCTGAAAGGCATTAAATACTCATTTATTTGTTGCAAAACAATTTTATGTCACAGCCAGTGTCTGGCATGGAAGGAAAGACAAGCAAACTACCTAAAAGTGCCAGGAAGCTGTAATCCTCAGGGAATCCTCCTCCTGCCTAAATTGGAACGACCTCAGTGGCAGAAGGTTAGTGGGTATTTTAACAGGAAGGGCCAAAACAGATCTTCCATTGTGATCAGCCATGAAACTTCTCTCCGGTTTTGGTAGAAGTAGGACTGAATCTCCACACAGGAATACATCTGGACCAACACCCAAAGCTTTCAGAAGGGTTCAATTTTTTTCCTCAGCTACTTTTCCAATTTCATTTGCCAGACTCTGCACTTTTAAGCTATGACTGGCAACGGAATCACAGCAAACCAGTATGAAGAGAGAGGATTTTCTCCTAGGATTCATGACTTGAGCAGAAATAGGCAGTACTGGAAATAGAGCAAAACCCATCTTCCTTGTAAACTTTCCAACCCATTTTTGCAGACTGTAGACATTTGGGCAGTGCAGATGAACTCTGGATAACCACGCAAATTTTTGGGTTTGCCCATCACTAAAAATATCACAGACTGGAGGGCACTGTCTTCAACTGAAAGTCTCCAAGCATTTTGAAATTCACCCAGCCCTGGCTGAAGTGATCATTATAATCTGGCAGGGAATGCAATCTGGATTCCAGACTGTAGCTATTTTTAAAATCATCTCACCAAAGCCCTGCTGGAGACTGAAAACCATTTCAGCCTGAGCAGAGCAATCAATAATTTCCTATTCTGATGTAGTAGTTGCTTGTGAGAAGCATATATAATAGTACATATGTGTAGGTAAATTGCATGCAGCTGTTCAACTGCTAAGATTTGTAATCTTGGTGTAGAGTCCAAAATAATAGTAATAATGATTTTTAAAGCCTTCAAACTCAGTTAGAAATTTTAGTTACCACCTACTGATGGCCTCCCACACGCTCCAGGAAACCAGTTAGCTTTCCCAGCTGCTCTGCACAAGGTCTTTACAAGCACAAGTACAATTATACTCTGAGGAAGGCTGGAGGTTTCCCTTACAGATGACTTTGCTATCTTTTCTCACAATGCATAAGGCCAGAGATGTCAAGCCATATGGTGGGCACACACACCAGCGTGGCCAAGTGAAACAACAGGAAGGGAGCCTGGTTGCTTTCAGTACTTTGGGGAATTCCCTTCCCAAGAAAACTTATTGTTCCCAAAGAGAGACAAAAAAAAAAAGAAGTGTTCAAGGCCAGGTTGGATGGGGTTTTGAGCAACCTGGTCTATTGAAAGGTGCCCCTGTGCATGGTGGGGGGTATGGAACTACATGATCTTTAAGGTCCCTCCCAACCTAAGTAATTCTATGATTCTGTGAAAAGCAAACATTAAAAAGCAGTTTGCAAAGGTGGTAGTGGATAGGTTGTTGTCAAGGACACCCAGCTTGGGCAAGCCATCTGTTGAGACCTGCGTAAAGAGTGGGAGAGAGGAAGGGTGACAGGAGAGCATGATCAGTGCAGAGAGGACCCTAAACAGAAATAAGTGAGCTGGGTATGAAATCCAGAGAAAGAACAGTGTGAGCCATAGCACAGTGATTAAGTTGGGAGTGGAGAAGACAGCAGTACCACCTGTCTTTCAGTGTGTGAAAGGAGGGATTCAGGGGCAGGGGTGGATTGCTGGCAAACCTCTTTCTGTTTTTATCTTCTCTCTGCCTGGGACAGCGATGGATTACCTACATTTAATAGGAATTTATGACCCAACGAGTGATATCTAATGGACTCAATGATGCATTTAATAACCAAACATTCTTCCTGATTAGTGCTCATTTGATCTTTTGAGGATAATGCCCCTTGTGACTGAGATTTTTTAAAAAATGCCCTTGTCTCCCTATAGCTCATGTCAGAGTCCAGGGATGTGCATTCTCATATACATGAGAATATATGAGCTCTATACTTTATACTTCTTTGTTTCTCTCTCTCTCGTAGCATGCTTTTAGCAGGATACAGAAGTTGGAAAGCAGAAGTCCTGCTGATTCTTCATTAAAGTGATTTTTTACCTTTCCTTGTCAGATTTATGAGGACTCTTTGAGCATTAATGTAAATGCTTAGCCATTTGCAAAGGTGAACAAAACTGATCTCAAAGAATCTCCATGATTTTAGTAATTTAAATAAAAATGAAAAAGAATGAAGTTGTGCCACTTGGCAGATGTTGTGTTTCTCCTCCTCTTTTTTGAGTTGCGTTTTCAAAAATACACTAGCTTGGTTGCTCAGCTCTCCATCCGACAGGTAGAGAAGAATCAGAGAGATAAAGAATGGGAAAAGGAGCATTATTTTTGGCGTTGATCTTTCAGTCCTAGACAGACCACTCCTTGTCCACTCTTTCCAGTCAAGATGATGATCAGGAATGTGCAGTGTCCTAGGAGAAATGTATTGCTGTGTGTCTGTGGCCACATCCCTTCTTTGCTATCTCATACTTTTTGGGATTCTCCCTAAGGAGAGGAAATCATCCTTCCCCTTAACCTTGAAAAGGTTTCTCTTTTCCACTCTAACCCCCTCAAAACCATTTAAATCAGTTTCAGTGAAAGGCTCAGGAGTGTGCCCTTGTCATTTATCCCACTGCTGTCCTGAACTTACAGGCAAACACAAAACGTCTGCTGCAGATCAAGCAGTGCATAATTTTTAACCTTCTGCTATAGAAACTCTGAAAGCAGGATTTGTATCAAGAGACCACCAGCTGATGAATGGTGGCTGTTTCCTTCAAGTTTACTCTGTGACTACCTTCCTAAGTTAATCACCACGAGGCAGACATGGGCAAACAAATCTTTGCCCAACTCAAGAGCCTTGTGTTCTCCTGTAGCATAGGTTACTGTGGCACAGCAGATGAGGGGAAACACTGAGGTACTTCTTCAGGGTTTCCTACAAACCACCCCATCACAGAGAGGGATTTACCACACACAGCAGAGGAGGAGCCAGTTCCCTTCTGTAGAAGCCTCTTGTCTGCATGTCACCTCTGCTGCCTTTAGCAGAGCTCCTCAAAGAGAAGTTTTATAGGCAGATGCATTAATATCGACCAGATCAGCCTTAATTTAATAAACATTCCTCCACGGTAAGGAGAAAATACTGCCTCTCTGAATCCCCCATGCCTGCTCTTGCTGTCTCAAGGACTCCCTTCACCTCCAGTGAGGACCTGCTGGCTGCAGCAGCGCAGATTTCACCTATTTTATTTAGCACGGAGAAGCCTCCACCACCTGCCTTTGCTTTATTTCCCCATAAGCATAATAAAACTTTTGATGACCTTACCTTTTGCTCCTGAAGAAAGGTTAACAGCCCTTGGGGCTTTTTGTTTTTCCTTCTCCTTCAAAAGTCAGCTTAGTTTTAATGATAAAAATAAAGAAGACAATTGAAATATCCCCACGGATCCAAGCCTGGTTTAACTCAGCAGAAGGGCACTTCACCTCCTTTATTTTGTCCATTAGGCTTGCCACTGAAACCTTTACTTGAATTTCAATGCTTTTTTTATCTCAAAATTTATCCTGCTATGTTTGCTTCTGAAGCTCATTCTCTATTGCATCACAATAAAAACATCCTACAACTCATGGTTCCCTACAAAAAAAGTTTCTCAGAGCCATTCACATGAGAAGTCATTTATGAATGCTGTTTGTATACTGCGTTATTCTAATGACCTGTAAAAAAAAAGCTGTATATTCTGCACAGCTTCATCTAAAGCTACACACAGTAATGCCCATTCACAGAACCAGCCCTGTCCAGTGTGTGACAGATTGGCACATACACAAATTCATCCTTATTTGAAATACCAAAATAAAAGGACTTTCTGTGCTATCTGCAGAATATTGCACCTCGAAATGGGTCCAGGTAGTTCCACTGTAGATGTAGATGAATTTTCTGCCATTTGTATCTCTGCTTAAATGTATTACTCATTCAGAATGATTGATTTGGTGTTCTGTCCACGTTGCTTAAATGCTTCTGTCTGTTCGTCTGTCTGTTAATCTGTTCTGACATCTCACAGAGACAGAGCTATAGAGAACACCTTTTGTTTCTGTTGAATTAGTGACCAAAGGGGAAAAAAAAATCATAAAATAGGAACTGTTTAATATTTTAACTCATATGCATAAAAAAATCCATACCACTGAGATGACTGAATAGTCAAAGGGACAGATTTTTATATTCTGCCAGTGGTGTGCTAGAAGCACAGTGCATTTGTTTCTGCCTGATTAGTTGAATGCAGGGGAGCCAGGAGGAGACATCGCAGCAGAGGAGGAAGATGCTCTCCGTAAGATCACGACCTCCATTCCAGTGTCATTTCACACCTCAGGCAGTGATCTTGTTACATCTCATAAGCTAAGCAAGGTCAGCCCTGGTCAGGCTAAGCGCTTGAATAGGAAACTTCTGAGGAAAAACTCAGGCAGTGTGGAAAGCAGGGCTGGTGGATGGGTAGGTGACATTATTCCCTTGGAGTTGGTACAAAAGACGTGCTCTGTTAAGAAGCCTCTGTGCATCTGCTGTGGCTCTGCTCTGGCAGCTAAAGGCACTGCTTCTCAGGTGAGCCAGACCCAGAGGCTGCTGTGGCTGAAGTTATTAACAACATTTCTTCCCGTTTCTCCATGGAGCAGAGGTGCTAACCTCACGGTCTGCCCCAGCTCCACGCTGGGTGATTGCATGTGTCCCCAGAGCTCCCCACTGCAATTCCCGTACCAGAGGTCACACTTTGCTCTACTGCCCTGGCAAGCTGACCCAGGCAGCATTGCTGGCAGACTCCATCCCTGAGCAACCTGCAGCTTGGGAGGAGGCAAACTGAACACATGTGCTGGGCAAGAAAACCCTGCTGTTTTGGAAGGGTGCATATTCGTGAAAGGGAAATAATGAAAAGCCAAGAAATGTGCACCTGAAAATCGACTTAGTTCCACCAGCTCTCCCGACCTCTCCCCTTGTGTTCCCAGGCACAGTCTGCTTTCTCTTCTGAGAAGCCTGGGCTCATCTGGGGCACAGGTCCCTTTGATCCCCACTGTCTGCTGCAGGGAAGAGTGTTACTCCCTTCACGTCCTGGCAGAAAGCTCATTGTGCTGTTGTGGGGTGGATATGTCCTGTTGCTGCAACTTTTGTCAGCAAAACATCAGGATTCTGCAAAAAGAGGACAATTGCAGTGTGTTTTGCTCACTAGGTGAGGTGAAGGAAATGCTGCTAGGGAAAGCAGATGAGGAAGAAAATCTCCCCAAACCCACATCTCTAATGACACTACACTTGGAAGTATGCAGCTATGTGGTACCATGTTTAGAAAGATTCCTAGTGTACGTATTTAATAAAAACGATACTCTTAGCCTTTTTAGAATGGTCTGCATTTTGATGTTGCAGTTTATGCCTTAGAGTGCTTTGATTAATGTTTTAATTGTGAATTTTATAATGTGAAAAACATTTCCTAACCTCACTTTCCATCTCTGGGTTGCAAAACAAGTGGTGAGATGAACACTCTGTCAGAGTACTAAGGATAAAGCCATTCAGGCCAGAAAAGCTAGAATCAACCAAAACGTTTTGCTTGGCCTTCAGATTAAAGGCTGGTTACCTTTGTTCAGTGCAGAGAAGTCCTTCAGAAAACAATGGCTCATTGCTGTCTCCCCCCTGTCAGTGTGGGAACTCCTCCACCAGTTTGCCCCATAATTGCATGTGCCACGTCCAAGGAGCTGTGCATGGCCATGGGTGCTTCTGGCTGCAGGCACAGCACAGATGGCAACACTGCTGTTATGAACCTCAAGTTTTAAACCCTCCTTCATGAACATTTCACACCTGGTGCTGACTGCCTGGCTGGTGGCCGGAGGAGTTCTTAGCAGGCTCGTCCCTGATGCAGCAAACAGTAAAAAACAACCCAAAATTCCACTTGAGGGTCTTTAAAAACACTCCTTGTATTTGATGGCTGCTTTCTGGGTTGTCTGTAACATACGGTGCCCCAAAGTGGCACTAGGTGAACAATAGTCATTTTCTGTAATAGGCGCTCTCTCAAATCCCCTTCATTTTTGTTTGTTGCTGTTGTGATTCTTCACCTGCTGCCCTTTATCCAGCAAAGAAAGGTGAGTTCAAAGAGTGCTCTGGACGTCTGTTATGGTTTTAATGATGAGGTGAAGTTGGAAGGTCTTGCGTATGATGAACTTAATGGGTCATTCTTCTCATTTATGCTGACATCCTTTACATGGAGTTGTGAAGGGGAAAAAGTATGGACAACTGATCACAAGCAATTGATTTATTAAGAAATAACTGCCCCTTAGCTGTAAGTGAAGGTCTGATGAAGGAAACAAATATTTAATGAGCCCATATAATCCTACTGGGATTACAAATGGCCTTAAGTCCCCACTGTCTTCTCTCACTTGCCTTGCTTTGCTATATGAAGCCATCAGATAAAGAACAATCACGAGAATCAGTAACATAGCTGTGTGAATAACTGAGATTTTTATTTTTCCTGGCTATGCAGAGAAATCATGAGAGAAAATATTTTGCAGTTGTCCTACAATGGATTCTTTCTAACATTTTTGGCAGTCACTTTGAGTTAACTGTAGCATTATCTTCAGATTCAGGTTAATTTTTTTTTTCTGACTTCGACATCTACAAGTTTTTTAATTATTAAATAAATTGAAAGAAATATCAGAAGTGGCAGAAGTTAGTGGAAAAGAAGTGTCACCAATTTATTTTTTTTTTCAATACCAAAATGAAAGCTTTAGATTGTTTTTACTGGATTTTATTTTGCAGCAGTACAAATAATCCCCCAAAATTTTCAAACCATTTTATATTCACCAAATCAAATGCTTTCTCTCAGGAAAAGGTGTTGTTGTGAAGGGATCTGCCCCTCAGTAGTTTCATTCTCAGTGTTAATGTTGAAGCTGTTTATTCCAGTCAGTTCATGCTTCTATAGGAAGCACAGAGAATGCTTGAGAGTGATACAGGTACACAGCAGGGAACTTTGTTATGGACCATTTTGGGGAGGTATGGCTCTTTCCTTTAGAATTTTTTGGTAATTCTGGAGAGATAAAACAGGTGTTTGAAGCACCAAATTATCAGTTTTTCTTTTGAGGAACTTTTTCTTATTTTGAGATTAAAAATTTAACTTCAACCACAAACACCTTCTGCAACAATTTCAAAAAACTAAACGTTTTCAAGGCAAGTGTGTAAATCCATCCACTCCTGCTTTCACAGAGACCAGCACAGGCTATTTTAGGATTGTGCTAGAAGACAGACAATGCACTGGGGTTGGTCAGGAAACAGACTCAAACCAAGAGTTACAGTTAGTATTGCCAGCCAAAAATAAGTAGCTGAGTAACTACAAGTTATAAAGGAAATAGTTTCATACACCCATTTTGTTCCAGGAAGTGATGTCAAGCTATTGTCAATGGCAAGTGGTGAAACCCAATAGGTACTGCAACAGTGGGAAGTCTGTAAGACTGGATGACCCCTCCCGGTGCCTTCTGGATGAACTTGGTTGCTCACCTCCCCTCTGCTTCCACCCTTCCCTATTTATTCCCACAACACCTCGTCCTGTGGGGAGCTTAGGCACTGAGAAGCAAAACAACTTTGTGAAAGTCATGCAGAAAACCAGGAATACAGATGTCCCCTGGGCTTTCTCATCATAGGCTGGCACGCAACCAGGACACCTGTGCTTTTCAGCAAGATTTTGGGTCCACCACACTAAATAAATAAGATTATTTTGGACTGCCTGCTTATTTGTCTTATATACAAATAAGTAGGAAAAGAACTGAACAGCAGTTTGCCTTTTTCTTTTCAGAAGGTTCCTGCACTGAGAGCCACCAGGTCTTTGTCTTCACTTACATATTCCCACTTGTAGCAGGAAGGCTGCCCCATTGTAGTGGGAAAGTTAATGTCAGGTTCAGGAAAGGCAAACAGACAGACAAGTGAATTGAAGGGTTGGTGCCTGAAGAGCTGTTTGATATCATTAATGCATTGTGACTGCAATAGAGTAGCCTTTGAAGAGCGTCAGCGGGAGCTCAGCCACAGAGGAAAATACACAGTTGGACTTGGTGTACAGCACCAATAAAGTTGGAAACATCAGAAACAGCAGTTACCAAAGGAGAAGAGGGGCTTCTCCAGCAGCTCTCCTGGAGCAAGAGCTGAGCCATTGCAGGGCTAAGCAGACACCCGTGCAAGGAGAATGACCGTGATACGATGGCTGAAGCAAAAATCGGTCACTTTGGTAGATTTGCCAAAACCAGTGAGTCTATGTTGTCGCGGACACCAGACTCCAGACACAGAGATGTGCTTCTGAACCTGAGGAAGAAGCAGACCCCTGCACATGAAGATAGCATTCTCTTTCTCCCTGGATGTATTTTTGGGAGAGTTCCTGGGCGGGGAAGCCTGGCAGGCACTGAAACTTGCCGTAACTTTGTTCACAGTGGGACACGTGCTCACGTTGACCAGCAGCCAGATTGGATCCACCTCTCGGTGTGCCTGAAACAGAGCTTTTCATGTTCAAAGGGGACTGAGGGTTTGAAGGTTTGAAGGCTGGCGCAGGGTACGAAGGTGTCTGCCTCTGATCTTCATATGCCTCAGTTCTTCCAGGAAAACCCAAGCTAATTGCTGTTTTAAAAACCTATTTAATTTTAAACCTCCCCCCCTCCACCATCACCCCGTCACTAGGCTGGCATGATTTTCATCGTGGAATAGGTATGTGCCATGTGAAGGAAATGTAAGGAAACATTATGCAGGCTCCTGAATGTAATAAAAACAG
Source organism: Formicarius rufipectus (assembly GCA_013399695.1). NCBI lineage: Eukaryota > Metazoa > Chordata > Aves > Passeriformes > Formicariidae > Formicarius > Formicarius rufipectus. The sequence goes on along the minus strand of VXAU01000979.1, from coordinate 1,135,657 downwards.
TGTATGGGGGAGGACAGCCAGGGAAGTCACTTCACAGGAGATAAGGATTGAATGGCTTCCACTCTCTGGGCTTTGCTGAGCCTGACTAATTAATGTTTGTAAAGCACTTTGAAGATGAAAAGCGCCAATTTATTGCAAAGTTTAATTATTTGGATCGTGTTACTTAAGACTTTTGCTAGGTGCCTTCAAACACCACCGAACTCTTCCCTCTAAATGTAGAGCAAGCCAGAGTTCAAGGCAGAGTTTCGTAAGGCAAAGCCACGGCAGTACTTTGCAATGAGAGCTCATGAACAGTGGATGGAGAGTGGGCTCAACACACATACACACCTTGACTTTGACTTTACTGGATCTGGAGTTTTTAGGGACACTTAAAGAAGGGTTCATGTTGAGCTCCTAATGAATTTCAGCTGCCCATAAACTTACAGTTTATAATTAGGTCTTTTTATTGCTGGCAATTAAAAGGAATCCAGTTTTGGATAGGATCACATCTACACTGCACAATCATGTTTCTAACACACATGATTAGCACCAGTGATAGAACAAGAACTCTTGCTGCTAATAATGTGCACACTAATTGACAATCCTGTTTGCTAACAGATATTAAAAACATGAACACAAACCCAGAAATAGAGGTACCATCAGGAGGAAATATAAGGAAAGTAATCACTTAAAAAGCATACTCCATTCCTTGGAGGAGAAAGGTTCTAACAGATAGGACTAAATTCTTTGGGCAACTCATTAGGTGAGATTAATCAACATTATGTCACAGACTGCAAACCTTTTTTTTAAATGGTCAAATATTTTTCACACTGATACAGCCAATATTATCCTTTCTTTTTTTTTTTTTTTCAGATGAACTAGTTAAAGATTCCTCCTCACATTACTACACCTGTCTTTGCAAGTGAGACATTTTACTTCTTCAAGTAGCATCCCCAGGGGACATTTAATTCTGAATGATTTTCTCATTAAAAATATGGTTTTACTCATGAGAAACAGAATGTCCCAGTAAAACAGGAAATGACTGGGCCAGAGATTTATGGATTCAATGCAAGGATTGAAATCTTGATTACTGACTAGAAGTGTTTCAGAATTAATGGTAACTTTAGGTTCGCCACTCATCTCAATGGGATGTTGCTCATCATTTTCTGATGATTAGAAAGGAAAGCATTCCTTAGCATTTGTAAACTCTAATCAGAAACAACATTAGCTCTTAGGAAGAAAAAGCATCATCAGACAGAGATAACTTAGGATTTTACCCAAATTGAACTTGGAATTATTCAAGAAACTCAATTAGCTACGTGCTCTCTGCACCTCTGGATTTAGCTGTGGACAAGAAAACTGAAAGTTGGAAGGCTTCTTTAAGCCTGCCATTTTCTCAGGAACCTCCTGGGAGACTTGGCAAGGTTTCCAAGCTAGCATTTAGTTCAGTAAGGTTTGCACACACACACAAGAGTACAGAAACTCTGAATATTTTGGGCACCTTCTCCTGTCATTTACAATAGACAGCATCCAAGGACGCTTACCATGGAAGGTGCTGTCAGGGTAGAAACTGTTTGCACCCACAGCACTCACCTCAGAGCAGCTGCTCACTGGCAATTGGCAGTCAGATCTGACCCTCTGCTTTTAGGAAGAGATTTAAAGCTCCTGGTAGGGAAGGCTGCCTGTAACAAAGAAGTAAATTTGTGTACAGGAGTGAGTATTTGTTCTTTTCCTTCTGTAAGGAAGACTTTCTTCTGCAACACCATGGTGGATTCCAGTTAGGGAACCGAGACTGGATCTTTTTCCTAATGAATGCAAAAAGCAACTTGGGTCCACTCCAGTAGCAGTGCACTTCTCTGATGGGCAGTGGATCCATACATGTACATTTTCCCCCCCTCTTTTTTATCTGCAGTGCAGATTTCCATTACACATTCTGCACTTGTTTCACACACACACACACAATTCCTGTAGAAATCAATGGAAGTCCTATGTGCAGAAAAAGGCACAGAAAGTGCAACAGAGATTTGCACCACGGATTAAGAGATTTTCAGTGCTGATCAAAGAAGAATTTTGTCCGAGGTTTGTAAAGCACTTTTGAATCCTTCTTGATGAAAGGCACTATAAAAATGTAAAGCTGCTGTTGTTGTTAATGTTCCCTTGGTGCACAACAGGAGGAGAGATGCTGAAATTAAAGTCACATATATTAATATTGATTAAGAAATAAGCAAATTCTTCTACAATTTGATCTTCCTTTCATTATGTGCACTTGATCTTCCATTTTCAAAAAGGGCATAGTTGTGTCCTGGAAAATCACAGCCTTGAACTCCACCAAACCACAACTACAGATTATATATTATTATATATAATTTTGGAAATCTGTCTGGAATACACCATAAAGCAAGAATAAAAGAAAAACTGTAAGGACATTTGTATTTGTCAGTGTCTACCCAGACAGAGCCCTGAGGATACGATATTCTTAGAATAAAGCTTTCATTTCACAGCACATCAGTGGGAAAATTAACAAGCTCTCCTCATGCTGTTCCATAATTCATTTTCTTTGTTTTAGATATTGAGCTGAGCTGGTACAGTAACTTAAATAGATATGGGAGATTTTAAGCACAGATTTGGATTTTGGCTGGTTTGGGTTGTTTAGTTTTGTTTTGCTTTTCTCCTCCTTTATCCTGCAACTTCCTGGTATCTAAATAAGAAGATGCCTCAATTTATTTTAGCACTTGCCTTTTAAATGGAAAGTGCCAAATGCTGCTATAGTAATTTAAAATACATGAGAGCAGGCTCACTTCAGTCAACACAAGGGGTGTAAACTGCATCTCCTACAACACCAGAAGCAAAGTTTGATCCTCAAAGGAATCTGATCATCTACACCAGTGGCAATAGGAGACCAAGACAGCACAAAACCCAGGGAGAAGTTCTTTGGGCTTAGATCATCTACTACTTGTGCTCCACCTGAATCTCAACTGACAACAGACAATTAGCTTGAAATTACAGCAAATTTTGCAGTTGTTTTTGGGAAATGCAAAGTTACATTTTTGCAAGAAATCACACAAATGCTCCTGCAGCAAAAATTATATTCCTGACGTTATTTTCTTGGAAGTCCTGTGACTCCAGGAACCAAAAGGGGAGGCCATAGCAAAGCTAACTTTTCTCACTAAGAAAACTGTTTGAACAGCATAAACATGTTATCCCCTCCCCCAGGTCTGCTCATTCAGGTTTTTGAGCAAAAAGTAGCAGTCAAGGGGAAAACTGTAGTTTGGATGTGTAAATATGTGTGCACAGTAGCAAGCCAGGTGGGAGAAGGTGCTGTGGTCCCTGAAGCCCAACAGCCAGCACCAACACTGCTTCAGGAATGTCACTCCTTACAAGATCCCCTGCCCGCACAGGAGCAGAGACCAGCTCCTGGCTTCTCTTAAATGTCTCCAGGAAGTACTTGCCTCCTTCTTGTCTTGTTGGGAAAATATCACCTTCATCCTTCGCCCTCGGTAAATTCTGGGGAGAGGGTGTAGTATGCCTCGTACAAAACAGCCTGCTGGATACTCATACAACTTCAGCTGGCTTTCATCTGACTCTTTCCTTTGGTTATGCCTGCACAGCCTTTAAGAGAATTGAATCCCCCAAAAGAATCATTCTGTCCTTCTCAGCCATGAACAGCAATGCTGAGCCAGAAGGAGGACACGGTCTGAGTTGCTACGTGTCATAAACAGAGTCCAAAACAGAATTATCACTTCACACTTTTAAATGGTCTGGTAGCTGTGGGGAGCCATTGACCTGATCCCTTAATCCTCACTATGCAAAATACTGTTAATAGCAGTGAAAAGTGAGGTCAGATGCATAAAAACCTCCTTGTTACGAACAGACAGTGGGGCTGCAATTGAGACAGCTGACAAAATTAAATATGTTCTTTAGGCATCTGTAGAAGGAAAGCCATCACTGTTCCCCACAGATAACCTCAAAGATTTCCTTGCTGTGTTCACTTTTCCATCAGTTTGCAGTTGGTAGCACTTCCCAGTGTCAGGCCACTGGGTTTATAAGATGGAAATCTGAAATTGGATGAAGGCAGTGTCACTAATGATAGTGAGAAAATGCATTCAGGTGGCAATTTTCAATAAGAAGTGATGCTGTCTGGTCCAGATATTTCTCGTGGCATGTGCCCATCTGCGCAGTGACTGGCTCACTGTGGCATTGCTGCAACACAAATAACAGCGTGGGCAATGCATAGTGAAAATATATCTTCCCTAGAATAACCTTCCTCCTTATCACAGCTAGTAATAATACTGTATTATTCTGGGGTTTGAAAGTGGTGAGGCTGCTTATGCAAAAGAGCAAGTGCCCTCAGCTCCCAGTGACTGCTGTGATCAGCTGGCGTTGTTCACTGCTCCGTAACAGCGAAGCTCTGTGGGAGTGCTACCAAGGGAGGATGAGGATTCTCAGATAATATTAACCCCCTTAAGTATTTGCCTACAATACTGCTTGTCCAAAGGGTCACTACCAAAATTGTGACCCCAGCACATGATGGAATCTGCTGTCTGATGGAAGATCTGGTTCTTCCTCATCCTGTGTCTGCACACAATAAGGATCCTGGTGTCAGTCTATAGTGGTCACTTCTTACTCTACAGCAGCGTGTAGCAGGACAAACCATACTGTCTACAGTTCAGTACCCATGCTTATATAACTGTGCATACTTTGAATATTTGTATAACTGTCTCAGAGCCCTATAAAATTACTAAAACAGGTTTCAAAAGTTAGAGAAAGACGAAGAAAACTAACTGTACTGAAATTTTCAAGTTCAGTGGGTCTGCTTTGTGTCACAACCACAACTAGCCATGAACCAGCCCCAGAATTCCCTTTGATGTGTATAAAATGCATTTTTAATCTCACTAGGCTGCTGCTCACTTTTATTTGAAAGGATATTTGAAAGAGTGTCTAGGAATGACTAGGTTCCCTTCTCTGCACCTTGCATTGTTTTACTGCCTTTGTCATGTCACCTCTTCATTTTCTCTGTAAAGTACAGCCTGAACCTCCTGAATCCCTCCTTATAGAGACTTTTCCTTGTCTCTGAACACTATCATCACCTCCTAGACATCTCTCTGACTGCTATCACTTTTTTAAATGTGTAGGAATGAGCATAACCAGACTTGAACAAAGTTTTTGAGGCCAAGCATCCCTGAACTTACAAATGACATTATAGTGTTTCTGATTGCAAAGTGTTTATCGCAACCTCTTCTACAAAGCCATTTTTCTGCCTGTTCTGGCAAAGCTTCCTGCTCTACCAGCAACCTTGCTTAAACAGGGGCTATCAGGACTGCAAGCTATTTTCAAGCAGAAGAGGTGACAGCACCGCAAGGCATCCATGAGCTGCTTGCTGGAATCTCCCGTTAGTGAGCGGATCTTGTTTGGTGCCAGCTTCTCACTCAGAGCTTTGTGTTCCCTCCACCAGATGGACGTTGGCAGATGGCAACACTGTTTTGCTGTTTAATTATTTAAAATGCTGCATACAAATCTACCTTTGGCATTCAACAATAAAACAGGGTGTTTGTTGTCCATATCCCATCTTTGATAGGCTGTTTCATATTTAGCTCTTTATAAGACTGGGGAGATGATTCTGGTTTGCAGTACTTACACACGTATCCTGTTCTTCCGTGGGTCTCCCATGTAGGGGGTTTCACACTTTCTGTTGTGAACTGGGACTACCTGACAGACACTACCTGGCTATAAACCAAAAGGACAGTCCACCACCTTCATCCACAGAGTCACAGAGTCAGTTAGGTTGGAAAAGACCTCCAAGATCATCTAGCTCAGCCTTTGACTGATCACTACCTTGTAAGCTAGACCATGGAACTAAGTGCCGTGTCCAGTCATTTCTTGAACATCTCAAGAGATGCTGACCCCACTGCCTCCCTGGGCAGTCCCCTCCAATGCTTAACTCTTTCCATGAAGAAATTCTTCCTGATGTTCCCATCTGACCCTGCCCCAGCACTGCTCAAGTCTATGTCCTCTTGTCCTATTGCATGTTTCCTGGGACAAGAGTTCAACCCCCACCTGGCTACAACCTCTTTCCGGGTGGTTGTAGAGAGTGATAAGGTCACCCCAAACCTCCTCCAGGCTAAACAACCCCAGTTTCCTCAGCCTCTCCTCATATAACTTGCCCTCCATACCCTTCACCAGCTCTGTTGTCCTTCTCTGGACATGCTCCAGCACCTCAATGTCTTTCTTGAAGTGAGTGCAGTACTCGAGGTGCAGCCTCACCAGCACCAAGCACAGAGGGGAAATGTGTTTGTGTGTTCATGTGAAAGGCCCCTTTGACTTCAAACACCAAGGAACAGAAACCTGTCTTTTCAAGGAAAGCAGGAAACAATTTTTAGTAGTAGAGCTTTTTAAAAATGACTGATGCTTGAAGTTGTTGGAAGAGCTGGAAATGGTGCAAGCTTTGCACTGACTGTGGACTCGGGGTTGTTCATCTTAGTTCTCAGAACCAGCTTCAGTAGAACTGGAAGGACAAGTCTGGACCATAATCCCATACCAGCTCCTAACAGGAGGGAGGGAGTTTGTCATCAACACAGGAAGTGACATGCTTTGATTTTCTTAAGGGTCTGAATCAAGTTATTATTTTTACGTAATTTGTGAGTTTCCCTCATGACTCTAGTCACCAGCTACTAGAATTAAGTTTTTGCCAGTTAAAAAATTACTACAAATCTTTTCTTTTTTTTCCTCAGGTTGAGGGTTTTGTGAGACTGTAGAACATCAACAGAGCCCATAAAACATCAGGTCCGAGATCGTTCCCCCATTTATGACAATCCACAGGGTCATGAACCATTCCAAATCACACCTTGATTTCATGTGGCCCCTAAGCTGACAACTGCAGGGTCCTGATTATGTGAGTCCTTTTTTTTTTTTGTCTTTTTGCTGTTGGTCTTGTGATGATCTGCTCCAATCATTCAGGCAGGTCTGTGCAGAGGCAGATCTGCATGAGAGGACTCAGATCCCTGGGGTGAAGGACCAGCTGTACCAAGGGTCTTTTTTGGTTCAAGGAAGGAAAAATGATTGGGAAAACTGGAGGGGAGAAGCATTTCAGAGCACCACATCCTGCTAATTGTCCAACTGTGCAGTGAGGGATAAGAAGGGAGGAGATGATTACGTGCTGTTGTGAGGCATTACAGCTGGGAAAGGAGCCCCACAGAACAGCTTCTATGACAAACAAACAGCAACCTAAACATCAGAACTCAAGTTATCCTGTAGATTATTTTAAAAGGAAAAGCAGCAACAGCAAACACATTAATACAACTTAGTGAGATAATAGCTACCCCAAGCTGCACTGATTGGAAACAATTGGCAGAGCCTGGAATATAAGGGATCACTTCCTGCAGCAATTTCCTTTTATTAAAAAAGCATTTAGAGCATTTACAAGCCTTTCATTTCTCAAGGATTTATTTTTAACTCTGTTGCTCTCCTTAAAGACACAGTTCAGTTGGGCTGAATGCGTGCCTGGGGCAGGTGGAATTTGGTCAGAGCATAGGTGTCTGCCATCCCAGCATCACTGCAGAGGCTTTCATGCAGAAAATGTTACTGACATTTTCTTGAAGGCAGAAAATTCATATGGCCAGCTGGAAAACCACCGTGGTTTCCAACCTGGACACAGAATCACAGAATTTCAGAATGGAGAAGGTTGCTGGGGAGCACTGCAGCATCCATAGCAGCTGGTCATCTGATCCAACTTTCCTGGTCAGGCAGGGCCATCCTAGAGCAATCCAGGTGGCACTTCCTCTGCTACAACTTCTGCTCCTTTCTGCACAGCAAGGGCAATTCAAGCACCTATGTATGAAAGTGCAGTCCTTCACAAATGAAGTTACTTAAATGTTTCATCCTCATTTCCAACACAATTTGATAATAGTTAAAACTCCAAGATCCATAGAACTTCAAAGCCCTTATGAAACAGAACTCAACACTACCCCAAATGAAGGTCTGGCATTCATTCCCTTTTGGGACTATCATCAGTGATTGTGAGTTTGCTTATTTTTTGTTTGTTTATTTAATAGCACCTTGGTTTAAAAAAAGGGATGAAAAAACATTTTTTCTGAAGTACCTGAATTTTCACTTCTGTGTTGTTTTCTCGTGTGAGAAAAAAAAGGGAAAAAAATGTGATTTGGGTCAAAATTTGGGTCAACTAAAAATAAAACACTTCTGTTGTAGCATCAGCAGGCTACATGTATTTTGATTTAAGTAGCCTTCTAGCCTAACCATGAGCTTGAAACAAAAGAGAAATTAAATATCCCCTTTTATTAATATCAAGGCAAGACTGTTCTGGTCCTCCCCCTCTTTTTTGAAGAGGGAAGAACTGAAACACTATTGACATGTGACACATGAGTTTCGAGGTTTTGTTACCCTGGAATTAAATAAAGAGAAATAATTGCCCAGCTCTGACTTTGAGACTTGAGCAGATGGCCATGCTCCCTCTTTCCTGCATGGATCACCTCCTGTGGATTATGTCTCCAGAAAAGCAAACCTTTGGATAACCACAGCAGAACAGGATAAGGTGTGCAGTCCTCTGCAAAGGGACTCATTTCTGCATCTCCCCTTGCCCTCAAAATGCCAGCTGGCCAGAGGAAGAACAGAAAGAAAGGACCATCAGGACAAGGTGGTTGCACTTAGTGGGGGCAGAGGAGTATCCTCTGGAGTGCCTGTGTAACCCAGTACTCCATGTGCCCACTGTGGCAGCACCACACCCCTTTGTGCCTCCTCTTTGGGGGGATAAGAGGGGTCTCCATCAACAATGTGTTGGTGGGGAGTGAGTGCCATGAGCCATCAGGACCTTCCCTTGCCACAGCTGGCACTCTTCTCCACCTGTGCCTTCCTCCATGGAAATCCAGGACTTTCTCTTGTTCTTTCCAAAGAGGGAACAGATACAGATTCGGTATCTTGAATAAAAATAAGTCGATCTGATGTCTGTTAGGACAGACAACTTTTAGCTCACCTGCTTTGACTTGAGTCGCCCCACCTACCTCTTAAATCAGGGTTCCTTAGAGGGTGAGGTTATCCAAGAAGTGAAGGAGGGAATGAGGAGTTTAGTAACTCCTTCATTTTATTGGTCACAGCACAATACTGTTCCTATCTTTGCAGTCATAACTGGTCTGACTTTCCAATGCATGTGCCCAATTATAACTTGCAAGAAGCCATGTATCTCATAAAGAATTTAGTTAATTTTCAATATTTTCCAAAGTCCTGTAAATGAACAATGCACTTTTTACAGGTCTTTCATCAAGGAGTTAATAACCAGATGAAGGTTCTCTTTTCATCAGTTTCTAAGTGATGCTCCACTTGATTGAAGAAGATCAAAAATGATGATCAGAAAATAAAAAGGAAGTTTTAAAGGCAGCCTTTGTACAACTCTTTAACTGTCTCATTCCTGTTGTTTCAGAAGTATCATTGGGTTTCTTTCAGGCTTGAAAGAAAATGATAACATTCTTGTGAAGTGCAAGTACTTTCCTTTCTCTTACTTTAATTTTAGAAATACTTGGGTTAATGGTGGGCAACATATCTCTGCCAGATAGTACCCCAGGCCAAAGTGAAAGTAACACCACCCCACTCCCACCAAAACTAGGAAGAGACTCCTATTGTCTCTTACCCTATCTGTGGTCCTGATCCAACATCCTGCCCAGAACAGCCCCACAGTGACCCTGTCCCATCTCAGTGGCACTCGACCAGCCACTCCATCTCTGGGGGCTGGGGTGGAGGTACCTTCAGGAGCTCTGTAGCTTGGGGCAGGTGTGGGGAGAGGACATCCCTGGTGCAGGTGTTCCTTTAGCATAGGAGAGGAATATAATTCTTCTGTGTTGAGTTTAACCTGAAAATTTCCTCTTCTCTTTAACTGTCTCTTGAAAGTCCTCTGTATAAATTTTCTCTCCCTGGCTCATTTTGCTTTTCTTCATTTTCTGAGCCTTGATTTACTGTTTTTAATTAGAAATAGGCAAACTCCCTGTGAGATACTTTTCCCCTGAACCCAGCTCAAACCTATAACTGCTTTGCTGAGCTCTTCACAGCACAACTTCATCCTTTTGTCCCCTCTGCCCCAATTTGTGAGGGCACCCAGGCACTTCGTGTATGCACTCCCCTCTCCCATCCCTCCACCTAACCATGGTTCACTCCCTTTCTGCATCCCTCTTTCACTGCAGCATCCATGGTAAAAAAAGCCAGTATAAACCTCTTATTACCACCAAAAGAAGCTCCCTCTCTGAAATTTCCTCCAGTGGTTAAAAGTTGGTCCCTTGCCCCTTGGCAGGGATTTGTTTCACAGTGGGTCAATTATCTGAGGCTGTTAATAGTGAGCATTTGATGCAAGCTGGCACAGATAATTGAGAGGCTGGATGCTGACATCCAAACATCCAAATTATAATTTCTGTACTGACAGAGATGTAGCCCTGCCTCTCCCTTGCAGAGAGAGAAAATGAGGCAGAACAGGACCAAAGACTTGTTGCCATCTTGAGCTGTTCCATCCTGTGGTTTGAATTGTTCCCCTGAAGTGAGTGCTGGCATTTAAGAGTGGTTTCAGTCCAGGGGTAATTTGGGTTTCCAGCACTTGGTATATCATAGCTTGTAATCATCCTACATAGTGAAGCCTGCAGAGAATTAGAAAATGATACATTTCATTTTGGACCAAGTTTATTGAGGCACTGTTCTTTAAGAGAAGCACTGTACTTTTAGGCACACTCAGAACACTCAAAAAAGGTCACATTGTATTGCAGGTGCTTTGCATACAACCTTTATCAGGATTAAAGATGATGGAAAAGGGGATAGCCAAACAGGGATTGACACTACCACACTTTTTACAAAATGCTTGATCCCACAATTCTAAGGAGCAGTTATCTTATCATCTGAATCTTAAAATCAGTTATCTTTTCAGTAGAACATATAAATAAATCAGCAGAAGAGCCAGTTAATGACTCACTGTTGTAAATTAAATGGAATTTGTTATGAATATGATTCACTGAAACTTTCCTAACAAATCAATTTGTTTCAATCACACTATAATTCAATAATACTATTTAGCATTTATATGGTGCTTTCAACAGCTCATGAACTTTGCAAGCACTGTCTGTGTTTCACAATGATGTTGTGAACTGCTGAGTTGGGCTGCCTCTGCTTTAGAGGTGAGGAAGCTGACACCAAAAGACCTTAAGGAAACATTTCAGCCTCTTGAAAGTGTTAGCATTTCTGTTTTGCCAGTTTTGGTATCTGCCCTCAGATGTGGTGCGCGGTGGTGGCCCAGAGCCATGAGCATCCATGGTGGGTAGGGCAGTGCTGGAGAGGGCTTGGTCTGTCATGGTACAGCCAGCACCTAAAAGTCACACCCTTCTGTTGTTGAGCTTGACATGCCCTGTTTGGAAGCTTTGCTCACCACTGTGAAGCCTACCCAACATGATCCTTTTTTATGCCTTTCCCCCATTCAAAGGCTGGGCTCTGAATATCCAGTGTCCTTGTGTCTGTACTCAGGGACCATCCCCCTTACTGCACCCCATGGACAAGTTCTGCTCTGGCCCTGACTACTCCTCCTTAGCCCCACTTCAAGGAGCAGTTCACATATTCTTTTGGCAGCTCACATCTGTCCAACTGCTGTGAACTTCAGCTTGAGCTGCTCATCAAATGAAACCTGTAGAAAAATAAAGTGTTACAAACTACATATAGGCAGGATACAGGAAGGGTTGACCTTTCAGACAGTCTATGCCTAAGAAATTGAGATGGATGCTTTTAAAAGCACAGAAGCAGAAAAGATACTTGATTGCTACTCCTGCCTAATTCAGAAATCTGAAAATCCCACAAGAGCTTCTCTAGAAACTACTAAACTTTCTTTTAAGCAAGATGACTTAAGGTGAGGTTCTGGATGAGAAAGCAGGATTAAGATACACTTTGTCTCACTCCCATCTTTCAGGTTCACCTATGAGAGGTGACTACTGGAGTGCTGGGTGTTTACCTCCATTTAAAGCTGCTTGTGGATCTGTCTCTCACAGTAGCATATGAAGAAAAACACATGAATACAGTTATTTACACAACTGCAGGAGTCTGTCATCTGTGTTTCCATCTAATATTGGGCAGCAGTGTAAACCTAGAAGATCTGTAGTGCTCCAACTGCCATATCCCAAGTGAACCTAATCTCCCATGTTCTTTGAAAGCAGAATGTGGTCCTTCACAGGCCACACTATGAAGTTATGGAACTCAGGATGTTGTGGAAGCCAAAAGCAAAACTGCCTCTGTAAGCCATTAAAAAAAATAATGGAAGAAACGGTCAGCAGGGGCCACAGTGATGTGGATATGGTGACTCAGAGGGATTCAATAAATGACAGGCTTACAGAAGGTGGAGCTTATTAGAGGGAGAAAATAATTTATATATGCCCATTTATTTATTGCCCATGTATTAATAATATATTAATATATATTATTCTTCAGATGGTTGCTAGAGTTTGCTGTCACAGACAGGATGTTGTGGCAGACACACCTCATGTCCGTACTGAACAGCTCTGTTTTGTTCCCCATAAGGATTTGGGTGAAATACTGGCTAAAATGGAGCAGTGGCTCTGAGAAGCTGATGGTCATCGTGTCTGTGAAGTAGAGGAAAGAAAGCTGTCCATGTGCAAATAACGATTTATGAATCATCATTCACTGTGCCACAAGAGGTGAAAATAAACAGGGTTTTATTGCCCAGTTTGACTTTCTTTTTTAACCACCTCCCTAGTTCTCTGCAAGTGCACATGGTCATTTGCAGTCAATAAAGGCTGATGTCTCCATACACAAGAAAGGTTCATCCTGGAAGGACCTAAGGACTAAAACTTACATGGAAGTCCTGATTATTGTCTTTCTCTTCTTGCCCTGTACCTACCATTCTGAACTGCAGGTGCACAGCATCGCTGGCCACCCTCAGTCTGTCACCTTGCTGCTTGCATCCTCTGCACTGAACACAGCATCACTCGGAGTAGAAATAAATGTTTGGCTCCCTGCTTACGGCAAAACACTGAGCTGATGTCTGGTGCTCCCTGCTGAGACCTTTCTGCGATAGACTTCACAGTCAAATAAGTCACCTTGATGGCAATATTTGTCCCTGCTCCCTGATGCAATGCATAAATAATATTGCTGTTCCTTATCAGCTTGTAGAGCTTGCTTAATGGGTAGCTCTGCTGCTTCAGCAGGGAATTAGCTAGAACAACATTGCAGTGATAAAGTAAGGAGAGCAAGCATCCATCAGTGGGTCAATTAGTAGTGTTAAAAGGGAAGCTCTGAAATAACTCAAACAGTAATACGTTGGTTCTTGTGCTCATGTTCAAAACTGTTGCTCGGCGAGTATGAAATGAGGGAACGAACAAATAATCAGGGATATGTTCTTTTTCAGATATATGCCAAAACTTCCCTTTTACAGCAGTATCTCTCATGGCCTTAGCAGCTTTTATCTCTAAACTCCTTAGATGATATCTGCAGTCACTTTTAGTGAAGCTGGATTTGAAGCCAACCCTCAGTTCTTATCAACCGTGGACAAATCTTGGTGTACTGACACCAAATAGACAGGCTTTTGACTTCAAACACCCACCCAGAAGTCACTCCTCACACACTCACCAAAGAGAAGTCAGACTCCATTTGCATTGCTTGCAGCGGCAAGAGGCTTTCCTAGCAGTGGGACTTAACAGGGCTGTGGCAGGGCAGCCAGGGACAGCCCCTTTGCAGAGCTTCTGAAAGCCCGTCAGACCTTGGTGTGCAGCAAATTGGCCCAAGTTCAAAGCCCGTGGAACAACACCAGCTCCTACTTCATATGAATCTGGCAAGAGAGCTCTAAGTCTGCCTAACTGGTATTTTAGAGCCACTGCTGAGAACTTCTCTTATATGGAACCTTCATCACTCCATTACAGGGATTTTGAGAGACAGTTTTATTCCAGGGTACAGGTGACAGCACACCCTGTTAGTATCGTGATGCTGGAAGGCAAGTGAATGTCACCCAAGCACAGTAATGGCCTCTGGAAATGCCCTACGAGAACAATGGAAGAGCGCAGACATCAGGGAGAAGCTCAGCCTGTGTGTGCCAGCAGCTATGGAGAAGAGGAGATGGGTGGCATAGTTTGGGTTACAATATACCTTTTGGTAGGAAAAAAAAAGAAAAGGCAACTTACTTAAATTGAAACAAACAAACAAACAAATCCCCCCAAAAAAAACCCACAAACCACCAAACAAACAAAACAACAAAAACCCTACACACATATTGTCATCTCAGAGGTCCAGATAAGCAGGGAGTTCCCTAGACTTTCTCCAGCACCAAAGCCATTGCAACTGCCCCATTGCTGACCATAGTTATTGTCCTCAATGCTGTTTATTAATACTTCAAGTCAGAACTCTCTACACTCCCAGAGCCTTTAGGTACATAAATGACCTGAAATTTAAATGCTAATCCAGTAGACTATAAGAATAAAATTGGGAGTTTAATTTCCAAGCTATCCCATGATTATTATTCATTGCCCAAAAACATCATTAGCACATCATCAGGACTGACACAGCAATGCCATGTACCCTCCCAAAATGTCAAATGCACTTACATTTAAATGGCTGAAAACCAGGAAAGAAAGAGTTATGGTAAAATCAGTGCGTGCTCTGGAAGCAAGCTAGATACACAAATGCTAAAAATTAGCTTGGATCCAGTGACCACAGCAGCTGAGGAGCTGGCTCCGTTTTACCTTTTCTGGGCACTTGTATAAGATGAAACATACCTAAAACACTATAGTCTCAAATGCCTAGAAACTTTAAAATCAAGTGAATCAAGTTGTTGGTTAGATCATAGTGACAATTGTGTGGAAAGAGTAAAGTACACTGAGTGGTTTGGGATCAGGTCTTTGTCAGCAATAGTGAAAACAAGCAAAAACATTGAGTACTCCTATAAATAACTTCAGAAAAAAGCATACAGTGTCTGTGTTGAAGCATCAACCTTGAAAACACTCAAGAATTGTCAATATTGCTTTTAAAGATGCAAGATGCACCAAAGATTGACTCAAGCATAGTAAGTCTACCAGGAAAAAATCAAATAGGAAGCTAATCTGAGAAAACTCAGGCAGTGTGCCTGCAAATACAGTGCGCACTATATGTCACTTTGGGCTGCAGAACAAAAATTAACCAGGCATTTATTGCTAAGGGGTTCAAATAAGAATATTTAACCAGACATTTTGGGCACATGGGCAACAATTTTACAGTGATGTCTACCCAGTCAGTAATTTGAGCTGGACTGTGACGATCCAGGTCTATCTTCAGGGTCCTCCTCATGGTAGCAGGGCTATTGTGGCCACTAACCTTGCAGATACAGCTGCGTGTTACCAGCCCCAACCACCAGTCCATGATGAGATGCAAGCTAGTCCTCTCAGGAGCTCAGTAAATTCATAAAAGACATTCTAATTCCCTCATGCTCTGAAATGCCTTAGCTTTGTGTGATATTTGAATTCATTTTCTTAGTATAATTGCAGGTGGTTTGCTGCAGCACAGTGCTTGAGAATTGTTTCCTAACAAAGCGATGAGGAAATGATAGGGAAGCCATGCTTTCTTCCTTGTTTTGAATACACGCATTCATTCCATTGCAGAATTTCCTGCTATGGTTTCAAAGCTGCTCTCTGAGTGGCAGTTTTTGGCTCTATCAGCATTTTTCTCTCCCTGTTTTCCCTCTGTCTCTGCTGAGACAAGCACTTTTGAGTCAAGGCTTAGGTCTGGGCTGTAAGGAGGGACACGAGGTTGGGGGGACCCCCGGGCACTCTGAGGAGATGTGCTTATGTGGCCTTTGCAAGGGCTCCCTTCACTCCTAGCTCACTCTAGGACAAGCTATACTACTCCTAGTTATCAAAGATATGATGAAGAAATTGGCCTTTCTATAGCCCCACATCTTTGTTCCACCCCCCTCCCCCAGCCCCTTCATTTTAATCAGTATTTTCTACTGTTTCCTTCTGGTGTGTCTTTAATCTTAATTTTAAATGCAGGTTTTATTGTTGGTTTTTTTCCCCCTAAACTCCTCGCTTTATAGCCTTTCCGAGTCAGCAGCAGTCAAAATTTAATGAATTCCTGAAGGTCAGATGAGCGTTTGGAGACCCATGGTTTGTGATGTAAAGTGAGGGCCAGGGAATATCTTCCGTGCTACCCCTGCCTCTGCAGTTGGCAGTAATCAGCAAACATCTAATCAATGGGAACAGTAGCACATTCATGGGCAAAAGATATTATCTTGGCATATAAATAATGAAAGCCTCTAAAGTACTCCCAGATGTTGGAAACAAGATTCCTTCTGGGCATGTGAAGAATTTGCTTAGAGGAAAACAGAGCCGCCACACAAAAGTAGAGAGCCGCTTTCGTCTGATGAAATTCTGTTTACAAGAAAGTGCTGCTTAAAAAAGGAAAGAAATACCTATATGGCTTGAATCAGCCAAAGCTGACCTCTCAGCTGCCAGATACCTGTGAAACAGACAATTGGTTTTATCTGGTGTATTCGAGTGATATTGCTGCTAGATTGTCTTTCAAACAAAAGAGGCCCTGCTTTCTTATTGTTGCCAAATATCCAGTTTACAATCAGGTTTTCAATATGTCCTGGAATCTAAGCATCCCTGAGAAAAATGAGCTTTTAGATCTCTTGTAATGACAACTTATTCCATGAGATAAAGCTACAAAAAAAAAAAGGAGAGAGAACAATTAACAATTAATTATTTCTCATGAGAAAATGCTTTGATTCACAGTCCAAGCAAGTAAAAATGTTTAACGCTAATAGCTAGTGTTTTAACTTTTTAAAGGAAACCAAAATTCACAGAAAATTTACAAAGTTGTGACAGTTTTTCTTAGCTTTTTGGCATTCAGGATATAATTTGTTTACACAGCCTAGTCTTGCTTAATCCCTTTTTTCTTGCTGAGGACACTAGCCTTGCTGATCCAATACAGCTCCTCACTTGAGTATATTACTCATGGGAGAAGGGACCAACAGTCTACGAATAGCCTGACCACAAGTGATCCTTGCAAACACAATCCTTATGTTACCAGCCAAGTGGTTTTAACAGATCTTATTTAATCTGAAAATGTGGAAATTGTTACGAGTGCAAACCCAGCTTAAGGTATCAGTAACAAAACAAAAATAAACTGTTGTTTAACCTTGTTGTGCAACATAAAAATAAAAACCAAGCACAGATGTCTCTCCAGGCCCAAATGGATAGAGCCTGGCTCAAAGACCTTACCAGACAACTATCATTTCACCAAGATCTGCTTGAGATCACATGCCAGGACAGGTACAATCCTCAAATAATGTGATTTATATTTGAAATCTCTGCATATTAATCTCTCAAAAAACACCACAACCTTCCGAAATACACTGGTTGGGATTCGTTAAAACACAACCTTTATTTCTACAAACCACTGCTAGACTGCACCAAATATCTAAAGGTGTTGATTTTTTGTCAGTCTCTTTCCGTGTTGGAGGACAATGGAACAAAAAAAAAAATTGAAAAAAAGGGGAGTTTTTTCTTTTTCTCCCAAAGTCATAGAGGAAGGATTCATCTGCCAGATAAAACTGCAGAGCTGCAATAGAAGACGAGCTCCCAGAGCAAAGAGGGTGGGATGGGGTAAGACTCAAATTGGCAATGCCTAACATGATGGGGACTAGGCCCCTGATAGATATCAGATGTCTAGGCAGTTACCATAATGGACATATTTTTAATTCCATGTTTGAAAGAACTGACTGAAATATTCCCAGTTTTTGGAGGTCTCTGTCGTGGCTGCACTTTCAGTAGTTGGGGCATTACAAGGCACACCTTCAAACTGGATCCTGTGGGGATATATGGATGTACTTTATATCTTCTAGAAACTTCAGTGGTTCCAGCAAGGCCAAAATCAGAATTTTGAAAGACTTTTCTGGATCAGGGTTTGATTTGTAATGGCAACTCCATTTTGTCACCTTAATGTCAACCTCTCCTACACTTCACAGCAACTAAGGAATCATTAGTGACTACCAAATTTTGCTTTCTCCCAAGCAACAGATAACTAAAGTAGCAAAAATAATACAGTTCTGTGAAATATAAAAAAATCCTGAAAATTCAAGCCATTGTGAACAGATGGTTCTAGCACAGGACTTATTTCTATGGTAACCTCTGGCAGTGCCTTCCTATAGGGCTTTGGGCAAGTTACTTAAACCTCTCTGTCCTTGTTTTTTTTGACTTTCATAGTCATAATACTTGTCTCACAAAAGAAGTATGTGCTCTAAACAGTATTTAGAAAGTGCCAGGAGGCTCTCTGAAGAAACATAATTGTAAATTAATGAGTGTATTGTCAGCACCTCCTCCAAAATACTCTGGGTCCAAGCCAAGCTTTATATACCCCATCCCAGGAGCCTCACTGCACACTGCCCCGTGGAAGAAATGACTGTCACCAGTACATGGTGCCAATTATCTGACCTGAAGGAGAATAAGTACTAGGTAATGGTGTAATGCTTGGGAATGTGTCACAAGCGTATTTCCTCGGCTGGTAGAATCTGTAGGTGGCAAGAGGACCTCAAAAATAATTGAAAGACGCTCAGGCACAAGAGCTGGGATTGTGGTTTGTGTTTTTCCCAGCCTGAACTCTCCTGACCTGCAGCAAAGAGGATGACCTCTGACAGCAGGATGTGGAATGCCTGGCCATGAGGTTACTCACAGCAGACGTGAGGGGATTAGGTACTGCCTCTGGTTGTGTGCTTCAGCCTCCCCTGGCACACCTGGGGCTCCTCTCCGGCGCCTGGGTGCACAGCCAAGCCATGGCCTTGCTGCATATCGGCCTGAATTTTGGGCTTCCCTTAACTATTCTGATTTCTGTGAGAACGAAAGGCAGCTATGGGCAGGGCAGACTTGTTTCCTTTCCAAGGAGCTTTCATCCTGGGAATAGGACCCTCTGGCCAGCCTGGCAAGCTGATGGAATAATCCACGCTTCCCTGTCTAATGCTGAAACAACAGCACTTCTCTACCACACAGTAAAACAACAACAAAACCAACCAAATAAAAAACCCCAGCAGATTGACTTAGGTATGTCAGCCAGTAATTTATTCATTAGAGAAATTGTTATAAGCCATCTTGCAAATGAATTTTTGGCTTAGGTAGAAGAATTTCATCATACGGCTATACTAGAAGTCCTTTTCCCAGACCTGTGAGTACACAGACATTTTGTGTAGCTGGGGACATGTTATGGATCTTAACTGAAAGGACATCAGAACTGTGATTCTGCATGTAGTTTTGACATTTAAAAAAAATGGTCATTTGGAAGGAATTTTCTCTGAAGAGTCAGTCTATCTCTGCCCCCCACCCAGCACATTGTGCTTGGAAGGAGAAGATACGGGTGAAGCCATTTCACAAAAAAAACTCTGACTTTTGTGTACTTCCATTTCTTTTATATTGTTGGTTAATTTGATGTGACACGTGGAAAAAAATACAGTTTTATCAGCTCTATGTTCAAGCAGGTGGTGCTGTATTTTGTATAAAGGACAGTGCTTAATTTAAGATTTCTACCATAGCAGCAAGTCTAAATGACAGCATTTGTATTAAAAGAGCTGCTCTTCCCAGCAGCACTGTTACAAAAATACTGAAACAGTGGTGATATTATTATAGATCTGCTCCAGTAACAAAAGTTCTACTGTAAGAAAATCTCTGATTTAGAAAAATTCTTGCCGCCTTTTGTCAGTGATAAATGTTCCCTTGGTTTCCATCCGGGCGCAATTTAATCCCCACGATGTGAAGAGCTTGCAGGAAAGCAGCTGTGTACAGTAAAAGCCCAACATGCTGTAAAACCTCCAGTGGGAGCAAAGGTGACAAAATGAGGTCAGGAGCAGTATTTGGGGTGGCAGTGCAGAGAAACCATCTGGGAGCCAGGATGTGCTTTCCAAAAGCCCTTTGTGCCCCATGTGTGGGCACACCGGGGTGGGTGTGTTGTGTGTGTGTGCAGGGGCAGGAGGGACAACTTCCCACTTCTCTCCAAGACCCCAGGCAAAGGATGTAGTGTCCCACTGGAGGGTAAGTCCCCTTTGCTTGGGGGAAGAGCTCATTTCACTGCTTGCAGGAATCAGGAGGATCACAAACATGCTATTTGTCTACCCTGAAGGTGACAGCTTTCCCATCACCAGTGATTCAGCAGTAAGGAGTGGTGTGGCTTCATCCCTTCTCCCCCATCCTCTCCACCCTGCCAGAGGCAGGGTCAGGGACAGGGCTGACGTCGACCTCTCTCCAGCAAGATGGCTCGAGATGCCCTTTGCCCACACACTGCATGGGTTTGCATTTCAAACAACCATTCATTTTTCATCCATGATGAGAAATGATTGACCTGAGTCCCATTCCATCAATGCTAACACGATCAGTGCAATTGGAAGCCACGGCGAAGTCGTTCATACTTTGCTGGGTGTTATGCTAGGATTTGGAGTGGTTCAAACCAACGTGACTGTAGGAGTCCAAGCCTATTTCTGGTGGGCTGAACAAGGGGCTTGGATGCCAAAGTTCATTCATCCCTTCTCCTTGTGGTGCATCTAAGTAGTTTTTTAATTACACTAATGTTTTTCTCTCATAACATTGTTTCACAGGTCACCTTGCTCTCCAATTACTGCTCATGTAAGGAAGTGCTTCTTGACACTGCCCTCAATTTTTTTTAACTTTATTTCCATTTGTACTTATCTGCAATGGAATGAAGTATGAACCACAGATGAAATTAGCTAAGTATTCTTTGTAAGAAAACTCATTTCTCTCTCTCTCTTCTTTCTTTTTTTTTTTTTTTTCAATTTTTTTTTTAATTTGGGTCCATATATAACAAAATCTTTTTACCCTCACAAGTTTCATGTCTTAGTTTTCAAATTACTGTTCCCAATTATTTCCTGGATGTTTCTGGTGCCATAGTATTTTTCTTAAAATATGGTGACCAAGAATTAATGAGTAAATTATTTCATCTTCCTCTGATGATATTTTGAGCACCAGTCTGTACAGGAAACAGTCTTTCTTTTGAATTAAATGCTGCTGGTGGCCTACCTGAGATCTGCTGTGGCTGAGAGCTAAGTTTAGACACACACTGCGGGGTGGTGAGGAGGAAATTTCAACAAAGGCTGCGTGACTAGACTCAGAAGCGGGTGCGGGACACCACGGGTCACTCAGCTCTTCTCATCCATCACCTCGCTCAGTGTTCACCCAGCACTTTAGAGGGACTTCACGGGGGCAACAATCAAAATGGATTTTGCAGAATTTATCCCTGTGCATTTTTCGTGCTTGCCCTATCCCAGATACTTTATGTTCTGTATTCTCTGGTCACCCTGGAGTTCACATGGGGAGGCAGCTCTCAAGGATGTGAGGGTCAGAGGAGGGTGCAGAAGTGGTTGACATACATAGGTGTGATTTTGACTCTTTCTCCCCACATCTCAGGGATAAGAGGATGGGGAGGAAGAACAAGGACTCTCCATCCCATCTCAGGCCACCTGGGGTTGTTCCCAGAAGGTCAATCTCTTGGTCAGTTCTTCAAATGAAAAACCAAGGAGTTGTCTTATCCTCTTCCTGACTTGTGTGTTGCAGAGCAGGTTAAACCTGCCTCAGCACAGGGGAAAATTGGTCAACAGTAATTAAAAGAGAGTGTCAGTTCACACTGAAGCTTCGCAATATTAGTTTAAATGAAGATACTTTCCATGGCATATCACAGTACAAACTACTGCATGCAATTAGCTTGCAGAAAAACCCGTCATGTGCCAAAGGAAATACCAGGCAGGAAAACAGCAGCATTCATGCCCTTCCTTGGTAGGAAAAGGTGTGTCCCATGAGCTGGGCTGCCCTTCTACTGACACAGAAATTGCATGCAGGATCCAGGAAGACTCTGAGCCCAGGTCAGCCTAGATACATGCAGAGGTTGTATGCAACCCAGTCTAACCACTCAGAATCTCTCTTTGTTGAAAAACTGAAAACACAGTAGTTTTATTACCAGTGGCTCATCTCCTTCCCAGCTGAACAGTCGGCTTCATTTTTCAATCATCTGGTGTCTTCAAGGCTGGATTAGCTATGTCCATATCATTGCTGATGCAATTGTTCAAGCTGCTCATAAGCATCTCTCACACTGCACCTCTTGCCCAGACAATCTATTTCAGCCCTTACAGCAGCCCCACTATTACAAACTGCTTTCTAATATTGGGACTTAACTGTCCTTTCTGCAATATAAAACCATTTCTTCTTGCTCTGCCTGTCATAGCAGTGGAGCACAACTTTTCCTCACAACTCATGTTTTCAAGACCCTTGATTATTAAGACTGTCCTCTCCATTTTTTCCCCATCTTTCTCAACAACCAGTACTCAAACCTGGACACATCATTTCTTTAGTACTGAGGAGAAATGAACCTTCCATTTATTTCATCTAATCTAATTTATTACCCATGTTTTGATTTGGGAAAATGACTCATTTGAGATTTTTGAAACATTGGACTGGATAATGCTGATATCACTGCTAAAAGAAGTACAAGTACAAGAGTCTGGCAGCTATGAGGAAGAGGGAAGACCTGGGAAGAACAAAACCATATCCCATCTACTCATTATCATGCAATTTCTGCAATGACCAACTTCCCGACTGAGCACAAACATTGCTTCTCTCTGCAGGGGCAAGTGACCTTGCAAAGGGAATAAGAAACAAGCCATAGCTTGTGTGACTTTACCTAAAGTAAATTAGTGCTGTGAGGTCTAAATGAGTGGTGTTTGTACCACTCCACTGCCTATGCCATAAAAGGGATGTCCCATGTAGCTACAGTGGCTGTAGCTTCCTCATGTGACACACAGGTACATAGAAATGGTAGTGAAGGGAACTATATGAACCCACAGACCTCCCGTTCAGCCAAAGGCTACCTCCAAGACCCTCTCCAGGTGTAAGGTGAGTCCTCAACAAGGAGGGGAAAATGTCAACTCCAGCTCTGCACTAGGTTTTCTCATGTGCATTCTCATACCTACATATTGCACCCTTCCTAAACATCCTGACATTAGAAGGCATTTCTCCTCCAGTTCAAGAACTATTACTGCCAGTTTATGTGTGCCTGCACAGGGCTGTATCTGACCCAGCAGGCTCCCAGCAAACTTCCCTACTTTAATATCAAATTATTGTCCAGTCTTTTTGTAGATACAATAATATCAATGTTAAGCTTCCTGGATGAAAGACATTACAAGAGACACATACCAAATACCTTGTTATTCTTATATCATAAAGTAGGCACCTGGCATTTTCTCATGAGTGAAACTGGATGCAAATAAGTCCATGATACTTTCCACCAAAAAAAAAAACCACCCCCCCCCAAAAAAAAAAAAAAAACAAAAAAAAAAAAACCCACAAAACAAAACAAAAAACAACAACAAAAAAAACCAACCAAAAACCCACAACCAAACAAAAAAACCAAAAAACAAAAAACAAAACAAAACCAGAAACCCAAATCAAACAATGAAGACAATAGTTTCAAATAATTTCCATTGCAAGTACAAATGAGACATAGTCATGTTTTTGAGTCATTTTTCTCTGTTTTGCATGTCAGTACAATCTAGGGACATAGTCTACAGCAATTACTAAGGGCATTAGAACAGTTGCTTTATAGTAGTGGATGGTTTATGAGTACTAGGGCAGAGCTCTGCAGACAAAATGAGTATGCTACTGGGCTGTCAGATTGTCCCCATAACTGGTTAGGGCAAGGTGACTCATGAAGGTTACCATGATCAATATGACATCTTACAGCAAAGTTATAGCAGCTCCCACACGAAACAAATTCTTCCTATGTTGCCCATGTAATTCAGCTGCCTTTAATTCTAAATTGCCACTTTTGTGAACAAAATGGAACAACATTTCTGTGGGTAGTGGATGTTCTGCTTTTTCATTGCAAATACAACAACAGACCATCATTTTTGCTGAGTGAGCTGTTTCCTTGCATAGCCAAGTCTCTGTATTTTCATTGGCAGAGCTACAGTGCAGATTTTAGGAGCCACAAGGAGCGAACCATGCTTTAGAGTCTGAAATATAAGCGTTAAATAGTTCAGCACTGAAACACACTCTGGGTGCAATTAGATGACCCAAAAAAAAATAAACACAGATTTGGCTGTTCACCTAAGCCCATGAGCAAGCCTGCACAGCGTGGGGTTATTCATCTGGAGCAGCTCTGGAGTGTAAGCCAAGCCAGGAAAAATTCAGGGTCTCGCACAGATTTGGCAGGGCAGTACGTGGGTCAACCTTGCTCCACACCCTCTCGGCAACAGGATCAGCAACGGCTCATGGACTCGTTTCCCAGCCTGATGAAGGGCCCTTCTAGGCCAGACCAATGTAAACCCTCCTGCTGGTGCAGAATACAAGACCACAGTTCCTGAAATTGCATTGAGGACATGGGAAGTTTGCAGAGATGTAACAGTGGCACCTGCAAAATGAAATGTATGACACACTGCGGATGTCCTTGATATCACTTCAGTCAACCTTCCCCGCTTTCTTGCAGGCACCTCACATGATTTGATGAATTTGTTTCTTGGTCTATTTCAGAGGCAGCTCAGATGTGAATTTTGAAAATTTCCAGAAATGTCCTAGTTCAGAGACAGTATTTCGTGGGATCTAAACTGATGCCACTGAAATCAGAATTGCATGTGGATTCAAGTTTTGGGGATCCTCAGGTTCTCGTGTTCCTGAAGAAGACCTGTTTTCCAGAGGTTTGAACATTCTTGCTCCAGGAAGGAACTCTGCTGCAGCTTGGCAATCCAAAGTCTTCAGGCACTCAAAACTACTTAAGCTGCAATATTGCTTTTCCTGGGAAGGCATCTACAAGGATTTTCTTTAGATTCCCCTCCCCCTAGTCAGGCATTGCCTTCTTTTTTTGGTATGCTTCATCTTAGAATGAAGCATTCAACAAATGTTTTAGGAGTGTTGTCACAGTTATTCTTATCTCCTTCCTCAGCAGAGGGAAATCACTTATAAACATTTCTAGCTTCACTCCCCTTTGCTTAGATTAACGAAGTGACCAGCACGTCACTGGTGATAAGCTTTGCTGCAGTTCAGGGCAGAGTAAAACACTCCTTCCATGAGAGCGTTATCAGACCGAGAGCCAGATGGTGCATTACACAGTTTCTTTGTCTCACTAAAATGCTGTTTCAACATGAGTCAGTTTCTGGCACTGAGTCACCTGTGAGCAGTGAAGAACCTTACCAAAATAGAGTAGCCTACGAGTGGTGAAGAATTCTACCCCAAAAAAATACTCATATTATCTTCCTTAACTCTGAAAGCTGTGCCATTTACTCCTTGGATTTTGTCCCCAGACTCATGTGGTCTGGATTGGTTTCAGAATTTTTTGAAAGGGCCAGTTATCCCAATTTCTTTTCTTTCGAGCTTGTGACATGTCACCAGTCCAAATAGGCTGTCCCATCCTGTTGCTTCTGAGGAGGTGGAAGAAACTTCTGCTGAAGAACCTGCCTGCCATGTAACTGCAATCTGTGTGCAAACTATGCTACCAGTGGTGGTGAAGGTAGGCATCTCCCTCCATGGGTACCTTCTTGCTGGCCTGCTGGACACCGTGTCTTTCTTCCCTATCATCATTAGACAGGTCTTCTCCCAGCTTCCACTTGTCTCTTTCCTATAATTTTGTGCCACAAATTCAGACTTTGGACTGTGAGCCCAACTGTGCATTCCAAAGTTCTGGCTATCTTGGCCCACAGAAGAATGTTCTGTCCTGCACAAGAAAAGCTCACATGGAAACAGAAACATGAATCTCTCACCCAATATTATTGCAGACTATCCTTCTGCTGGCCTTGATGTTCAACTCTTCACTCCCTTATCCACCATCACCAGCTTAGAGCAATCTTCAACCTGTGTTCAGGACTTCATTGGATACTTCCCCTTTCGTGTCATCCCCATATTTACATGTTTATCTCTTTGCACATTTCATCATGGACATCACCTCACTGAGCCAGTCAGCAGTTTGGCCCTTGGGAATACCTTGCAGTTGCTGGACAGCCGTAAGGGAAGAGGGACATGTGAATCTCACTGAAGCTCTTGGTGAGTTGGTTGTAACTAACTCTGCTCAGCTCCTAGTGTCATTCATCATCCTTTTCCTCATGTTTCCAAAAGACATTTGAATAGTGTCAGATAATCCTCATGACTGTTCAATTTCCTGAGCAAGAATGCCCAGTTGTCTTTCCAGAAGACCCACTTCCTCAAGTTGGGAGATCTCCTCATGCATTCAGTGTAACAACCTTGCCCTTACAAGGCCTCTGTGAATAACTCACCTTTTCCCCACACTCACCTGAGGCTTTCCCTGGGAACTATGGGTTCTGAGCCTGGGAATGGTCAGCTGTATCCCCCAGAGCACATCACACAGCCTGTGACTTCCACCATCCCCAAACGAGAGGCACCGCCTGCAGCAGCCCAGGGACCAACATCAACACTCTGTGCAAAGATTATCTCCCATCTTACAGGCAATGCCATCTGGTATGGATGCACATGTGGGAGATTAAACATGCAAAATCCAGCAGAAGCAGCAACAACAACCATTTCCATAATAGTTCTCTTTCTTTTCTTTCCTTTTTCCTTTTTTTTTTTTTGAAGGAAAATGCATTGACCGTCTAATTTGGATTCATAAAGGAAACCTATTAATGAAAGGCTTCAAAGAGCCGACTCAGAACTTTTAATCAGTAGTTGTGTTTTAGCATGGAGAAAAAAAAAAGCAGAGGGGGCTGAGTGGGGGGCTTTTTTGTTGTTGTTGGGTTTTGTAGTTTTTGTTTAAAGCATCAGACTATTTGAAAGCAGGCTGGGTGAGGGAGCCCAGCGGGGAGCCTCTTCTCGCCCACCTGGAGAAGAGGCCCCCTGAATGCTTGTTTTCATTAGCATGGGGCTCTCTGGCTCTTCAAAACCCTTTCCACCCGTTGCCAAGGCAACTCAGAGCCGTACTGCGGCACATGGGTGTTGTGCATCAACTGGTGTGTTGCACTTAACTGAAATAAATAACTAAATAAACATGGAAAATGGCCACGGGCCAAAGAAGGGCACTGTCTTTTATCATGGACATCTAACATTTATAGGGATTTCAAACACTCTACTAGGCGTAGCAGCACAAAGGTAGTTGATCAAAAAAGGAAAATGCACGTGCACGCACAGCTGGTTCATTCCATTTTAATGGGTCTTCTTGCTTGAATAAGGTGAAAGGCATTGGGTCTAGAGAGTGTGATGCCACTTGTGAGCCTTGAGTTACATTGTCATGCCATCTGAAGGGTCTCACCTAGGCCTTGCCTTTTGACAGAGCTTGGCTCCTACTCCAGCATCAGAATCTCCATCAGCAGCTGTTTTCCCACCAGGCCTGGACACCACCCAGGCTACAGAAGGAGCTGCTGAGCACTGGAAAGATGACCTCCACAGCAGAGCCTGTAAAACCTGGCTTTCAGGATCCAGCTGCTACTGGACCCCCATCGGAGCCATTTCCATTGCAATGATACACACCCTGGTGGGGGTAGGTGAGCAAGGACCATGAGCTTGAGGCTTTGGTTTCCAGGCAGTGTGAGCAACCAGCCTGGTGGAGAAAGAGAGTGTCTGGGGAGATGCTACAGACTGTATTTGTGGTTGAAGATCAGACCCTGAAGACATGCTAGTGGAGGGGCGTGAGGTTCCCACCACTACCTGCTTGAGTTCCCTGGCGTTGAGCAATAAGAGCTGCAAGACCCCTTCAGATGAGTGCAGAACAGCAAGGGAAAAACAGTGTCCCTGGGAATATTTGTAGCTAGTCCAACTAAGCACGGCTGCAAAAATAGTTTTCATTTAGATTCAGGAAGGGAGGTGCTGGCTGCAACTGCTGGCAGAGGAAGAGGGAAGGGAGTGGGGTGGGAAGCTCTGCAAGGAACAGCATTCATTGCCCAGCACCAAGCCATGCCGTGCTGTGCCATGCCATGCCGTGCCGTGCCACACTAGCAGCAGTCAGAGCAGGAGTTGGCAGCAGGAGCTTGGCAGAGGCATGGCACTGAGCTATGTGCTGTTGAGTGCGGGTGTGAGGCAGGGCAAGCCAGCAGGAAGGAGATAATGCACTCTGGCAGGCTTGTGGAGCTCATGCTTCCACCAAGGTGGCTGAGAGGAGAAGAACTGCAACCTTTGTGGGCATGATCTGAATGATTTCTGAACATGATCCTGGAGACTGAATGCAAACCCAGAACTGGATGGTTGGCATATCCAGAGTCAGTGCTAGATCAGGCTCTGTATTTAGCTAACACCTTCTGCCTCGCAGTTTGGAAACAAAGCAGAGAGCATGGTGTGATGTCACACCAACCATCTCACCTTGTGAACCCAGCTTGCAGCTTCTCCAGAGTGAGCTCCTCTTTGCCAGCACACAGTCCCCTCCACAAGACCCAAATACCTGTGGTTGCCCTTGCCCGGCACCCTGAACACCCTCTCATCCCTTAGCTCCCTTGGGAGCCTCATGGTGGAAAAATCACTGTGCAGGCTGTTTTTCCCACCTAAGCACCTGCACAGGCCATACTCTCAAACTGAGATAATTTGCACTGTGTTTGTGTGTGGTGTTTGCTCAACAGCTCAAGCTGTGGTCTCCCAGCATGTGACTCCTCAGCACTCCCACGCATCAGGCAGTGAAGGGCAACAAATTTTCTCCTGCCCTCACCCCTCAGCTCAGTCTGTGATTTTCCCTGCTGCTCTCATGGTTCCCTTTCCCGAGAGGACTTGCAGTGCTAGCAGCTCCCATGGCATGGCAGCTCCCATGGCATGGCAGCTGTGTTATTTTAAGCTCCCAAGTATTATTATAACACAGACCTTCCAGATGCAAGGACTCAAAAGTACCAAATGTGTGCACATGTATGGCCGGGTACACCCATATTTGCACATGTGTGTAAAGACAGGTGTGTGTTCTTGCATGTTGCATTTTATATTTTTCTATCCAATAGATACAGACATATTTATATTTGTTTTCCAAACACACAATGCCTTTAAAATATATACATACCTATCAGATGTATAAAACATGCCAAGTATTTGTTGAGGGATAAGTCTTCAGATGATTTTATTCTGGTTTATATTTTCATTTCATTTTACTTCTCATGTGAGCTGTAACCTGTTTATTTAGGACTTTCAAATATGTAACTATATATAACTATGATTGCTGAAATGACTGTAAACATCATTAAAAAATGCATCTTCTTGTGCAAGCTCTGTAGCTGTCATAGTCATAAATACACAAATAGAGATGATGATCAGTCATGGGCGTATTGCAAAAAAATATTTATTTATACAGCTATAAAAAACTTTGAATTGCCCAGAAGTACCTGAAGCTGCTCCTGGCAAATGCATCTAGTGCAAGCCAGAGAGAGAAAAATGGTTTTGCAAAGACAAGTCCAAAAATTTTACCAAGTTCACATGACAATAAAAACCTAATCCCTCAGAAACAGGAGAAGCAGAAGGAAAGTGTTGTGGAAGGAGCAACAGGGTGCACACTCTTTGGGTTCCATGTTGGGTTTGGTTTTGGTACCTGTGTTTTGCCTGCATCACCTGTGTTAGTTCAAAAGTGTGTTAGGAAAAATAGGGAAAACCTTGTGTCTCCCTCTGACATGTATAATCAAATCTAATTGGAATTGATACCACAGCCATACATTTGTGATAACTTGAGGTCTCAAGTGGTGCCCGTTACTGAGTGCAAAAGTTGCAGCATAGTCTCTGATACAGCCTGATTTTCAGGATTTGGTGCAGATTTGCTGAGGGTTTCCCAGTTCCTGCCTATGGAGAGGGCTGTATCCTGGGAGGTGAAGCTGTAGACCTGACTCCACAGAGAAACTGGAGTTTGGGTCACAGGGAGCTTGTAGTCACACAGGCAGAGCAAAGAATAAGACCCCATAGGTCTAATTCAAAACAAAAGACTCAACCTTCTGATCTGCCACAATAAATGGGATTGCCTAGGTCCTTGAATGGTGAAAACTGGCGCAAAACCCATTAACTACACTAGAGTTCCACTGATCTCTGTCAGCTGGGGACATGGTGCAGTGGAAGCAAGCAGGCTTATAGCACATGTAGTATGACCTTGTTCCCAGCTAACATCTATCAGGTCCAGTAAGGCTGTGGTGATACATATTAGAGGATGTCCAGCGTGATCTATGGAGTGGTTTAAATTGCATCAGACTTCAGTTGGCCTCTCACAGTGCTCTGAATGGGGAAACTCAATAATTCTGAGCTGCCGATGCTCTGAAAAAAATTGTACCCATAAATCTCTTTCTCATGCAGCTCATCATGTTGCCAAGGATGATCATGCTGCAGCTGCATTGAATATGCACCCTACAAAGAGTGTGTGGTTCGAAGAAGCAGACATTGTGCTTTACACACGGTAGAGAAGTGTTTCAGTTCACCTTTAAGGAACAAGCTCCAACTCACCAGTCTGTTTTTCTGGTGGTACATCTGCTGGGAAGGAAAAGGCATATGGGCGTGCTCTGAGGAAAAGCAAGCTCCTCCTCTTGGTGAGCTCAGGTCCTTGGGCCTGATAGCACCAATTCTTTTCCACGTGAGATGAAACCCAGTCCAGCAGCAAGGAAGAGCAGAAGTCCTTTGCACTGCTTCTGCCCTGTTTAAACGCGAGTACGGGAAGGGGCAAGGAGAAGAGAAGGGAACCATATGTCATCTGTCTGTGAAAGTCACAAATTAAGCTGATAAGTAATCGTTGCTCGAGGAGTGTGCTGTTGGTCTAATTAAGACTCATTTAGAGATTAGGCACAGGAGTGAAGAATGGTAGGGCTTGGCAGTTTATTTGCTGGTCCTTCCCTAGTTATGTTTTCTGGGTGTTTTCCAGGGGGTAGGATGAGTATTGTCCATTTCACATGGCTGAGGCAGTATTTCCCTGGAATTGAAAAATTAAACTCAAAATCTAATTAATCTCGATTAGAAGAGGAAAAAAAAAAAAGAAAACCCCAAATCCACCCGAACAAATCCAAATAAATTCTCCGTAGGTCTGAAGAGGGTTCTGGTGTCCAAGGGGTAAAAGTGATGTCAACAAGCTGTGTTTGCAGTCCTGCTGCCCTCACCCCCTGGACGTCACCCTGTGCTGAAATCAGTGGCACATTTTAAGGATTAGGATGCTCTGATCAGTGACACACTTAAATGCACACTCAGACATCCAAACTATCCCTTTGAATTCAATGGCAGCACTCACGGAGTTAAAAATAAGCCTGCTGTTAAGTGCCTTCATCAGATCAAGGTCTAATTATTTACTCTATGTGAGCAGTTCCAGAGGAACTCATATCTTTGCTCTTTGGGTTACTAAACTTAAGAAAAATAGCCTACAGTTCTGATTTATGTAGTGGCAAAATGAAGCGTACTTTGAAAAGGTAAGTGCTCTCAAAATCTTTTTGTGCAATTAAACTTGTGTCAAACAGATTAGAATAAAAAAACAGAGATAGGTTTCTTTAAAAAATTAAATCTACAGACAAAGAAATTTTGCCAGAGATCTTCTGGGTGCTCTGAAATGATGTTTTAAGACAAAGCTTGTCTTTTTTGGATTTTAATTTACAATCTATTTTTGGAAGTTAGCAGCTATTTCTTGATGGATTTGATATGGAATGTCAAGAAGGAGGGGAAGCAAAAATGAATACAAAATGGAATGCAGAGTTTACATGTTAATTTTGGAGTATTTCTTCTGCCATTTCAGGACTATTAATCCCCATGCATAAAGCTTCTCCAGAGCCTTATGCTATGCATTATGTCTCTAAGAGTTTAAAGCAGGTTTTAAGGCATACAATCCCTTTATAACCCCCATTGCATCTGGTCACCTTTGGCCCAAGCTGGAAATCATGGTAGTGAAAAATCTTAGCAAAGCAAGCATGTTAAAATGCTTGTTTGAGTGTTTAGATCAAGATCCCCAAGCTTGGTCCCGATGGGATGTTTTCCAAAATCTTTTGTAGCCTGTGGAATCTGAGGAGAAAATCAGAGGAGGAGTCCAAGGAATCCCCAGTACTACTTGCTTCTGGTTGAACTAGAAATGTTACAAGGACAGGGTCTTACCTAATGAATGATGCTTCCAGTAATGGTCTCAAGTGTGTGCCCAAAAGGGAAGGGTGGAGGCAAGAGTGAAATATCTTTAAAAGTAAATGGAACCTTTCATTTCAGTAATTGAGATGAGCGTTTGATTTATGTTTGATTCTTTCCTGACTGGAGGCTCTCAGTCAGAGCCAGTTTATCCCATCCTCACATGTCAAGGCCAGGATTCATCTCACGACATGTCAGGCACTTGGTTTGCAACAGCTGGGGTGAAACAGGGGCTCTCCTGAGGGTGATTCACATCATAGGTGGGCTGAGTTGCCCTCAGGAGGTGCCTGCCTTGGCTATAATGGGAACCAAGGGCTGACAGTACTCCAAGCTTAACCACCTCAGCTACGTGCCTACAGCACAATAGGATGAATCTGGGCTTATACATATTTTTTTCCTCCCTTCAGGTAAAATTTCACTTTACATTGACCTTCTGCACAGTTCCTCTCTCAAAAGCAGTCTCCACGGCAGCATCAGGGCTCGCAGAGCAAATAGACACTGCGTTGACCCTGCAGACTTTCGCCATTCATGTCCTTCCCTTGGGTGTTTCAGGGATATCTTCCAGGGTTTGCATCCTTTCCATGAGACTCTGGCACTGTTAATATTCCTGATCATAAACTCCAGGGAAATACAAACAAAGCTCCCACACTCTGAGAATAGCTCCAGTGCTAAATATAGGGGATTTTTATGAATCTATTTGCCGCTTCCATTAGTCAGGGCAGAAATACATTATTGTGAGATGCCTAAGCATTTTGTCATTGCTCACTGGCTGTATCAAAGCCCAGTCTAAGCAGTTATCCCTGTATTTCTGATTAATATTATAACAACCACTGGCTAATCACAGAGTCAGCAGTGAAAACTGCTCTCATCGTTATCTTTCTGGCTAAGTAACTTCCCTGTTATTTGTTGTATACTGCAGATTTTGGTGCGTGGGGTGTTCTTTTTTCTTCTAATGTTAAATGTGAGATTTTATCCTCAAAGGAGTGATTATCTCAGAGCAAAATTGGCAAGGTTAAACACTATCTATAAAAAAACATTCAGCAGTATGCCATGAAACGAATTACATAATATATCACTCATCTACCTGGCTTTTGAAAAAGTGTGAATATGTGTTTGTTCAGTCTGGGTGAGTATTTTATATTAGGCTTCTTTTTCATGATGGTAAAAATGACCTTGGTTATTAAAAAGCGAAGATATATTGAACCGGATAGAATCAACACAGTTCCATTTCATTTAGTCCCCACTAAAATTGAAAGAAGAGAAAATACAGATTGAATTTATTTTACTATATATTGCCTCATTTGAACTTCAGTAAAGCATTAGCCACTAAGGAAAACCCTTCTCCCACCTCCCTTCCATAATCTGTTACAGATGGCATGTTAAGGAAATTGCCTTGACTTTATTGATTCCTTGCTATAAGGTTCAGCTAACAGCTGGTGTCTTACGGGGGGAATATATGCTGTGCTATAGTTACAGGAAGGTAGCTCTTTGACCTGGCAGTCCCATGTACCTGTACAAAAGAAAATCCTTCACAGTTTAAAATCACGAATTGGTATATCCTTTTTTTCCCTTTTAGACATTAGTAGATCTTTACCTCAGGGCCCCGTTTTAAAAAGTGGTATCGTACCAATCTGAGTATCTTACAGACTGAAGGAAAACAGTATCCTGCCAGCATGGAGGGGCGCAGGCTGTAAACCAGCTGCTGTGTTGTGCCAGGTCACCATAACATTCCATTACCTTCTTTCCAGAAATACTTCCTTTGCGGTTATTACAGGATGGCCGGTGTGTGATGCTGCGTGCTCCCGGCCTCTCACCGCTCAATAATTCATCAGCTGGAACTTCAGGCACCTCCAAATTTAAATTTCCTGTTCAAGTGAATGGATCAATGGGCACTCTTTCTTCTTTTTATTTTGATTTTAAGATTAATTGTTGTCTAAAAAATTCCGGGGAGCATTTTTATCCGGCATAAAACACTCTAGTTCTAGCAGAGTCCACAGAGTCCATCCATTTCTACCAGCTTAGCAGCTGCCCTTCAGAATGTGAAAATCTACATTATCACCTGTTTTATAGGTGATAATTGCTGCCTAAGTACTGCAAGCCCGGGATATTAGCACTAGTTCTGAGAAACTTCACAGTGGGTCAAATTCATCTTTACACCGAGAAGCTGATGCCACGTCTTCCAACAGATTTCATCTCCCACAGTTTTCCTCAGCTCCATGACTCCCCTCCCTTCTTTGTCTTCTCTCCATAATAGTTCTTTTCCTGCTTCTTCAAGGGCTGCACACTGCCTTGCAGAAGATGAAATCTTGGCTGGGAAGATAATGATGGAGGAGAATGAAAGCACAAAGAACCCAGTCGGCAACTCCCACAAGACACTTGCGAATCGGTATANTTTTTGTTTGTTTGTTTGCTTTTTGAGTTGTGAGAACTGTAGAGTTGCCTACCATGTAATATAACCTTCAAATATTGCTCGTTCTCATAATGCTACACCGTCCCCCATAATCTATGTTGGTGTTTTCCTAGAAACACTAAATTATGGGATATCTCCATTTCCAGTTACAAGAATACTTTGCTGTCTTTCACAACTGGAGGGTTTGAGGGTTCAAATCTCCAAATTTTTATGCTGTTTCTGCTTCTTCATAACACATTCCCTTTTCAATCTTCCTGTAGGTGCTCATTTAGGCTCATAATTTTTTGGCACTTTAGCAAAAGAACACCATGTCTAAACTTTTGGAAAAGTGCTTCATTGGGATTGGTGCAGTGCATGGCGCTTGTAGAGTGATGGGCTGTAGGAGAACCAGAAAGCAACAGACAATGTGAGCCACACTCCTATGTGTTAGTAGTGTGGTGTTTGTCGTGTCTTATTTTGGGGTCTGAACTGATACCCTGGGAGGATTTCAGTGGGTTGGATCACAGTTCAACATTGTATAGGTCTGCTCTATTTGACATGTCTCTGCAAAACAAATATAATATATTAATGGTATAAAATGTCCTAAGGGCCTGATGCAAAGTTCTTCCATTCCTCAGTCAAATTATGTCACTAGTAAGAAACGTGGCTGACCTGGCCTGCTGTCAGGGCCAAATTCAAAGGCAGAATATACAGCAGTGTAATTTAGACATCTTGGCCTCGTTCCTCACCTCTGCTGCAGAGCTCAGCACTGCAGAGCTCACTAGCACCAGCAGGGAGAGGCTTCCTATTTGGGATATAAAGTCATTTTCACCCCCATTAACTCCCTCTATCATGCACTAAATCTAGGCTGAGAAAAAGTTTTACATCCATCTGATCAGGTGCTCCCTTGCTGCTCCAAAGGAATTCTTGGGGAGTTCCCAAGTATAATCTGTACTCTGTGACCTTCAGCCATACCTGAAGTTTAAGCTGAGAATTTTTGTTGGCTCTGTTGATTTCACTAGCAAAATCCAAGGTGGGAAGGAAAACCTTCAAGGCCAGTAAGTGCCTCTTTTCACTCAATGACTTCCTTTCCTTCTGCCTGCCTTCTATCTTTGTCCTCCCCAATTGCTCTGGGGTTTGAGTGCCTCACTTTGGCACAGGTTTCTCTTCATCCCTTCCCATCAAGCAAAATGTTATTGCTTTAATTCTGCTCATTGAGGAACTATCTATGATGAGATTAAACAACTCCCTACAAGCCCTATAATAAGTCAGTAGCAGAGCAGGTATTCTCCAAAGCCCCAGACTCGGCTCCCATGCTGTCCCACCCTCCCATCCTGTCCTACAGACCACGTTTCTCACAATCACTAGCTGCATACAGCCCTACCAGCCTGCTCCACCACAGCTTTGTGTCACTGAAATCTCTGCATAGGAGGGCATACCCCAATTAGTTCCCTTTTTCTTCTGCCAGCACCAGTGGAAGTCTCTCCATACCATTATAAAGGGAAGGATTCTTTTAAAATACTTTTTGAAGCTGACTCAGATGATCCAATGCAGCCTGGAGATAGGAGGGAGATTCAAAATTTGGTCACTCAGTGTGCCCAGGCACAGTGGCCGGGGTGGCACCCTCATGTCACCTTATTACAAGACCTCTGTGGTGCCTCTCTGCCCAGTGGCATGATGCTAAAGAGTAGGAGGTGGCTGGTCTTGTTCAAGCCCATTTTGCCTTCCACTGTTACTTTTTCACTGACTATTTGTGATGTTTAAACGACATATGACATTTCCTCAATGAAACTGTGGCTGCCGTGGCTTTGTTCCCCTCCTTCCACAAGGCCCAGATGACTTTGAAGAACAAGGAACCCAACTCAGAGAGCCGGGCCTGCTGCGGGCTGCGATATTCCTGCAGCATTAGATCATGTTAACATTAGGTATAATCCAGTACAAATCCTCTTAGTGTCACTGGCACTGTAAGGGCTGTTATAATTGCTCAGAGCTTAAAACAATTTTGCAGCTTTTCTTCACCTCCGCAAGTCAGTTCCAATTAGAGGAAGGGAACTTTCCGAACCTGCGGAGTTTCTATTTAGGACACAGCCCTGTCCTGACAACACGCTGTCAGCCCTGCCGAGCAGATGGGAAAATGTCCACTGTATTAGAGAGACATGACAAAAACAGAGGGAGAAGAGGAACATGTGTGCTCCAGTTTCTTTCAAAGTCTCTCGGAAGCACCTCCTCAGGCGTTTATTTTGTTCTGCCTGACACGGCGTTCGCGGGGCCGCACACCCTCCTTCTGCGCCGCCTGTTTTTCAGATAATGTCCCCATTTCAGAAAGCTGGAGGAAAGAGAGAGCAGAAAAAGGAGAACAAATCAAGTGGCAGCAAGGCTGCAAAAGTACCTTCAGCTGGAGGAGGGGAGACAGTGTTTTGACCGGTGTGGACAACCCTCATCACTGAGAGGCAAGAGACGCATGGGGCGGAGGAGAAAGTGCTCAACCACAGCCAGTGGGTAATGGTTCCCCACACATGGGGTGGTGTAGGTGTCCCTGGGGTGAGCCAGGCACCAGGACACCCCATGGCCAGGAGGGTGGTTGTTTGTGTGATGCACACACTGGTCAGAAAAACCCACAATCACCAGGATACACCCTCAGCTCTACTGGAAACACATCCCTCCATCCCATCCCTCCTGTCCCCAGTGCTCACAGGTGCATGTGTCCCAAATCCATGGATAAGCAATGGCTCACCTGCAGGACAGCAGGAGTGGGATGGCTCAGCTACTCCATGCTTGCAAGAAACCAGCTTCCTGGGCAATGTGATAAGGGGAAAAGAAAGCCTGTGTTTATTTCACTTGGGACTTATGATGCTTATTTTGTTTGTTTATGCTCATTTTGTTTATGCTTATTTACCTAAGACTTAGTATAATGCTTATTTTCTATGCTTTTATACTTATTATAGAATTTGCTTAATAGATGAAATTCACTGTAACAAGACTCACACAAGTGTCCTTGAAAGGGCCATGCCAAGAGGCCCAGAACTTCTTAGACCAATTAAAACAGCCAGGATACCCAGTGATAAATCAGAAAACATGTCAAAAGGACAAGATAATTCCAATTAGACAAGTTACAATTGCCAACAAGACTGGTTTAGACCAGTTTTGAGCAAAAGGTAGAAAGTTCAGATGAGGATGACGTCTTGTTTCATCCCCAAAGCCCACCAGGGACCCCCGCCCTGAATTCCTAGGAAGAACAGCACATGCGCAAGAAGATGCAGCACGGGGCGGAGAAAATGGAAATCAGTTCCTGAGACTCATTATAATAACCCCGCCTTCTCAAAAGAAATAATGTTTATGCTTAAAAGAAAAATGAATATGTATAACTTACTTGTATGTAAACCCTTTGTTAACTGAACCAGGTGCGCATGTTTTTGGAGGAGCGATCCCCCCTGCACCCGGACCTGGAATAAACAGACCTCTCTATAACCTCTCTGGATTATAGGGATTTTATTCCGCAAAACAAATGTAACCAAAATAGTGCTTCCTACCAGGCTGTGTAGCTGTCAGGGTCTCTGATACCATCAGTGTATTCCCAGGAGTGAGCAGACACCAGCACTGGTTTTATACTTGAGGACTAGGCAGCCAGAGACAGCACCTGCCATATCTTGGTCTGACTCCAGAATAACAAGGGAAACCTGCTGCTATGTCCTTGTTTTTCCAAGGGGGTCATCGTAACAGCCTAGCGTGCTATAAAAAGTGTTGGCAGAAGGAATGACCATAAATATGACCACAGCACTGGCCAGATACACTGTGTGAGAGAGTTCAATCTGAGGCAACCTTTGCAGTAGAAAGCTCTAAGAACATGGGAGATGAATCTTTTTCCAGTCTGAAGGAGTGATGTTTGAAATGCATGTGTCTCCTAAAAGCCTGGAAAACAACAGTGTGCCAAGAGATCAGCTGGTGACAGTAGTGCATGAGAATGGGAACCAATACAGAGGGTCACCAAAGTCAAACAAGAAAACTGTCCTCCTGTGGTTTCCCCCTTTCTTGCTGCAAGTGTGTACTCTGTGTGTGTGTGTGCCTTGCCTGTCTGAACTAACTCTGCACCAGTTCAATTCACCAACCCAGAGAAAAGAATTTTTCTGCCAAGGTGAGCTGAATCAGTTGGGTGAAAGGTCCAGTGACTGGGGTGACACAGGAGCTCATGCTCCTGGCAGCAGAGATAGCGTGAGCAAGAGCAGTGGGAGGCAGTAGGAGCAAAACTCCCCATCAAGCAGAAGCAAGGGCTCAGAGTGGCTCAACCACAACACATGCAGGAGACAAGCAATGCACAGGTGAGCAGGTACAAAGTAAACAAACAAAGACTCAGGGGTGCGAGATCCGAGAATAAAACAAAGATTTTTGCTTTCTATTCTTCCTTCCTCCCTCCCTCCCTAGCTATCCACCCACCCATAGTAACAGACACACGTAGGAGGAAATGAATTTCAGGAACCAGGTCTGGAGAGGAAGACGTACTCCTTGCTGCCTCCTGTTATGCTTGGCTCGAGTTGGACGGACACACCTGGCCTTCCAAACAGGCACTATTTATACACCTCCCTCCCCACAGTGGTGTGTTCCTCTACCCGCTTCTTCACCCGCCTTGTCTGCTGGCCACCTGCCAGGGCCCAGTGGAGAACAGACCTCAGTGTTGCCTGGTGCAGGGGATGGCTGGGCTCAGGGAGGCCACTTTCTGCTGCCAACACACTAATCCATCACCTCCCAGCATCAGCTTCGCTTTTCTTTCTCCGATTTTCTTGGTGCACAGATGTGGCTGCTGTAGCTGAGCTGCATTTTCCTTCCCTCTCTCAGCTGTCCTGGGAGCATGGGAAGGGGATCTGTTTAGTGGGTGTTCCCTGCCTGCAGCAGCTCTTCCAATACTCCTCCTCTCTTAGTTCACCGGTGCTGCAGCTTGTCCCCAGCCCACAGCACCCTCCACCCTCAGGTGGCTTATCGCCAAAGCAAACCTCTCGGGATGAGAGGCTGGGATTTGGATACCCCAAACTGGGGCTATCATGCTGATTTCCATGCCGTGCAGCAAAAATGGAGCAGGTAATTCCATGCAAGGAAAAGAGGGAGTTAGACCTAGAAATACAGCAAAGTGTGCACTGTGGGATAGAAGTAGAAAAGAAGCAAGTCCATAGGCATGGTCAGCTTCATTTCTCCCTGCAAAAAAAACAACTGGCCAAGTGGAATCAAAATCGAATTTGCCTATACCACTAAATCTGTTTTCCTGATGGTAACAGAAGCCAGGCCTAGAGGTTTTTCATGAGCAGCAACTGCAGCAAAGATATTCATCAAGAAATGGAGCCAGTCCTCCATAGGGTCTGTGTTCACTGTGCTCAGCTCAGTAACACTTCACAGCAAAGGTGGTTGAAGCTGTTTCAGCCTCTGCATTGCAGCTGGTCCAGCATCAGGGCCTTGATGGTGGATCTGCAAATCCTGCTTGATACAGCAAACAGGAAAATTACCATGGGAGAAATGAGAATGTAAACCTGCCAAGGCAGCAGCTAGTCAGCAGTATGCCCATTCCCACCCTCTGGTACCTGCAAGGTGACCTCCCCATCAGTGGAGGAGAGCAGTTCAGTGCAATAAACCAAACTTGAGGTTTCAATCACTTTGTCTTCCTCTTGCAGTGTTAGCTAGCACTAAAATAAGAGTATAAAGAATAAGCCAGTAAATTAAAATGACCCAGCTCTATGATGTTGAGAAAATCTGCATAGGAGCTCTGACTTGCTGACATGCTCCAGCTCCCAGTGGCCTCTCTGGGATCTGAAATTGTGCCATGATAGACAACAAATTACTGACTTGTTTGTTTGTTTGTTTTTTGCACGTCTCTGGATATTTCCCAACAATTCCTGCAGGACTTTGTTGACTTTGCAACAGAAAAGTTCACTGTTCAGGAAAACAGTGATTCATTATGGGAAGAGTTTGCTTCCATAGGATTTGCTCGTAAGGGGGAAGGAAGGTTGAAGATGGCCATGTAGGGAGATAGTTCGTGCTGTTTGCACCATGTCTGTTTACATGAGCAGGCAGAGTGCCAAGCAAGGATGTCCTCTTATTCTCCTATAACTGAATCTTTTTCTCCTGAAAGGCATCCGTGCCTCCCAACACATCCTCAGCCATTGGGTATTAGGTGACATTTGCCCAGAGGATGCTCCTTCCACTGGTTTCTTTCAATCTGAGCTCCATCCTCAGCCCCTTTCATCATATTTTACACAAGGCACAGTCACACATTAAAAACAATTTTTTAAGCAGCTCCGTCATTTATACCAAAAGAGACACACTGATAAACGAGGAATGATTCTTTCACTGTGATGTCACGGCAACATGTATTCAAATTCATTTGATAAAAACAAATGTGCTCAAACTTCTGCAAATGGGAGAAGGCTGCCCCTGAAATTATTTCCATTTTCAAGGTCAGTAAGCAAAGAGTCGGTCCATGTTCCTTGGAGACAGCCTCCAATCAGAGAAAACGGTTCCCCTGTCAGGCAGCTGTTATCTGCATAGTCCTTCTCTGCTATTTGATGTGCCACGGGCTTCTTGTCACTTGACTGTGAGATATTCTCATCATTCCTCTGGCTGACACCCTTCGCGCTCCCTCTTCCCTGGTGCAGAAATCCCGACATCTCATAGCAGCAAGCGACCAGGATGCATCTAAACCAGCTCAGGCTCCTTCTTGTGCTGTTAGTGCAATGCCATTTTTACAGAACGTATTTCATGTACATCTTATAACCTCTTTAGCACTCTCTGTGGTTGATAAATACACTGATTTTAATAGCCACTTGAATTTGACCCAGAGGGGAGTGATTAGGTTCTTAATGAGCTATGCTGGGTACATTCTCTACTGGCTGAATCTTGAGGTGCTTACTCAGGCAAATTGCCACAGAGGCTGAAGCTGTGTAAAGCGCTTCCAGATGTGGCCCCTTCAAATTAACCAGAAGACTAAGCATCATTCATCTCAGCACCAAGAAAGGAATAGCAACTTAGCTCACTGGCTGATTTACAGCCTCTGATCTCCCATCCCTTATTCCTCCTGCCCTAACTGTGAAGACAAAGTTGAGGAGGCATTGACAAGGATTCTGGCATGGCATTGGGTCAATTTGCTCCATGCAAATGAAAGGCTGGATTATAGGATGACTCTTACACTCATCAGGGTATGATTATACCACACATTTTCAGTGAATTAGAGGAAAATCTCTGAAGTGCTTGCTTGGCCCTGGGTCCCCTGCCAGTTTCAATACACACCAGCAAGAATCATCTCCAAACCCACAAACACCACGAAGTGACTCACCAAAAGCATCTATCCTCCATGAGGTTACCTCAAGCATGTCAGGCACAGCAGTGCCAGCGCGCTGCACATGCTGACAGCAATGTGTAGTGCCAGGGCCCTCATCATTTAGGTGGCCATTATTGCTCCCAAAAAGCACCTGGTTTTGACTGGCATGCAGAGTGTGAGACACTTGGAGGACAGCAAGCTGACTGCCATGGAGTGCTTTATGCTGAACTCACATGGAAAAGAAGTGCACACACTACAATCACTGTGAACAGCAAATTGCTTCAAAACACTGAAAGGCAGAAAAGCCTTAAAGTTATATGACCAAAACCGTATACCAGTAGTTTGAGATCCTAATAAGGTTGCTTCATTAAGAATGTGACCACGTTATTTATAAAACATAGGGACAAGAGAACAGAACAAAATGAATCACTAGTTTTAGCAAAACCAGAAACAATTGCTGCAAAAGTGCAACTTTTTAACCTGGGAAACTTTACGATATTGCAAGGGATTGTCTCCCTTGTGCATCTTCCCAAGAACCAATGGGAAAGGCACTTCATATATTTACAGGCTTGGAAAAATCTGTAAACATGGAAACAGATCAAAATATCTCACTTATCTTGCATAACTGTTTGAACATTGATAGATACCAAGGAGAAATTATTTCTCTTATGTTTAGATCACACGATATATCTATTAATATCATAATACATTTCTATATAAGCTATAGCTGCATGAAGAGCATGCATATAGAGCAGAAGTAGCTTCTATATATTATAACTCCACGTGTGGTATAAACATGACAGATGTACTATAAGGTAGTATAAAATACTCTATATATTACTCTGTTATACACTGTGTATCAGTTTAACACCATATATATCTTGTGCTTGATTGTCAGATATAGCAAGATGTAATCTGCACAGCTAGCACAAGGAAAAGTCACAGGAAAAACAAAAGTATAAATAAAGAGTACAAACAGTAATATGACCGTGGCACATTCAATACAATTATTCAGTATTACCCATAGTGTCTGCTCTTTACACCACCAAAGGCAAGTCAGAGCAAGGGGTTGGGGAAGCTTTTGCTGGGCAGGCAGAATCTGGTCTACATGGACTTAATAACTCTGTAGATTCTTTTATAAGTTTCAAAAGGACCTTGCAACGTGCACAGTGTCCACCTCTGTGACCCAACTGTAACACTGGAATCATATTCAACTGCTGGATCTCTACTGATCATGCCAAGGTGGCCTCAGCACTCCACACAGCAGCCTTGGCACTGGGGCAGTCTTGGGAATGCACATGAAACCAGAAGAGATATTAATATATTGTAATACAACTAAGGACATAAGCTTTACTGTACTAGCAGTGATTTTAATAATCTTAATAATGTCCCAGAGAGAAAAATGAGAAAGCTCTCTCCTGCTCCTTTAGCTGAACAGAAACCAATACCTGTTCTAGAAAGTGATGAGGCTGGTTTCTCTTACCTCTTGCATGTTGCAATAACCAAAGAGTGGCTGCAAAGTCAGCTTGTTCTTTGCTATTTGTTGTACTTAAACAGTAACAGTTTTCTCATGTACTCAGATGAGTTCTGGTCAAGTAGTAGAAACAAATAACTGAGAATGTAAATACTTCTGTGAGTAAAAAAGCTAAATTTATCTCTCTTGGACTTCTAGGAAGTAATGACCGGTTTTGAATACTCAGAAACCTGTTGGCATTGATGGGAATGCTCACAAACCCTGACCATCTTGTTGATTTTTGCAGAATTGCCAGCTGTGTTTGGTGAATAAAAACCTCCTGGAAATGCTCAGTGAACCATGCAGAACCAGCACCAGGGACTCTGCGACTTGCAGGTTCATCCATGGGCTGAGAGTGTCATATTTAA
This sequence comes from Formicarius rufipectus, assembly GCA_013399695.1. Lineage (NCBI taxonomy): Eukaryota > Metazoa > Chordata > Aves > Passeriformes > Formicariidae > Formicarius > Formicarius rufipectus. The sequence goes on along the minus strand of VXAU01000979.1, from coordinate 1,092,084 downwards.
CTCAGCTGTTAAAGGTTCGATGCAAGTGCTGAGGGCTTGATGCACATGCCTATGTGCAATACCAACCACATCTTTGTTGTAATTGGTGCAACATCAATGCTTTCAGCTGCTATGGATGCAATACCAATGTAACCAGTAGCAATTCAAACAAGTGGAGAAGTTATTCCAGAGTCTCTCATGACTTGCTCACAAAGGATTCATGTGTCAAAACGGCTAAATCCGCTTTCAGCCTCAACTGAAAGAACCAGTACTGCTGGAATTCAAAATTAGTTCTTGCTCTTCAGACCCCTGCAATAAAACAGCCCCCTTCTCCCAGCCCAGAAAGACCTGAATATTCCATCATTCTTCATTTTAAAGAGTTGACTCTTGAGCTAATGTGACTTCAGGAAAAGGCAGAGAATATATAGCTATTCTTGTTTTTCTCTAGAAAAATTTCTGTGGATCATTGCAGCTTTAATTCAGAATTGTGTTGACTGATTTTTTTCTGCATCCCAAGGAGTTGCTAAGCAACATGGATTCTCTCTCGCCATGCATTTGTCAAGACAGAGAAAAGTGGGAAGAAATAGGAAGAGATTCACCTCTCTAATATATCCATCAAGCCACAGACTATCACTTATTTCAGTCTCACCCAAAGTTACACTATTGATACATTATTCACTTCCTCAGTGCTGCAGCTGGTTCTAGAGTCTAAGTTCAAAACCAGTGAAGGTCTGATTTTTGTTCTTGTTGATAAGGCACCATTGAATGATGACTTTCACCCATGAGTCCACCCTTAGTCTGTGGCTCATAAGTCTGCCTATATATTATAAATAGGCAGTGAATAGCCCATCATGCCAAATTCCTAGGTTGTTCTTCTCATGAGAAATAAAGGGTTGGGGAACAAGGGTTTCGCTGTCCTCAGCCTGGAGCTCTCTGAGGTCTGTAGAAAAGGAGAGTCACTCCAGGCAGCCTGCACAACCTGAATGTTACCATTTGGGCTTTACAGACACTGCACTCATGTTTTATGAGCCACTTCGATAACATGATCAATCAGAGAGGGTATGCCAATGCTGTGATGATTATCATGGTACACGCTGTAGCCTATATATTAACACAGCCAGACTATGATTTCATGGCAATGCTACTTGAAAGGTCTGTCAGAAGCCTACATGTGGTCACCAAACATATTTTTGAAAAAACCCACTTTACTTACACAGCATGTTAAGCATCTAACTCGCCCACCTATGTCTCTTGCTCTCTCAAAGTTGTATTGCAAATAATTTTGTACAGACAAAAAATGCATAATTTTTGTGTTGTTGTTGTTGTTGCTGAAAAATTCAGACATGACTTGGAATACAGAGAGGTGAAGCCAAATTTTGCAGTCCACTGCACTAAGGAAAACTAGGGGGGAAAATGTATTGATTTTAGTGTCCTGATACTATGTATAGTCAATGAAGCCATTCCTAATTCACTGAGAACAGAATTTGGGCTTCTTTGCTGCACTTTAAAGTCAGACTTTTTGCCCTCAGAAACATCTATTTATAACTTCAGTTGACAACATGTATCTGAGAACTCTCAATCTGGACAGCAGGAAAGTATTATTGATTGGCTTTACCTCTGTTGTTCATTATATGATAAGCTCTGTTTCTCCTGAAAAACCTTTTGAGGGTCGAAATCAGCAACTCCATTTGCTTATTCTAAAGGAAATATTACAATGAATGGAAAATTGTAATGGAAAATTGTAAAACTTTACTTGTATTTCAGAAACTTTGTCAAATGGTGGATGTCGCTCCCTGTGTTTTGTCTGACACTTTAACTGCAAGATTTATAATATGGCTTCCATAATGCATTCATATTGTTAAACTGGTTTATTTTGAATGTATTTATAGTTCTTAATATCCATTCCCCATTGTTATTCTTACACTTATTGTCAGACAAATGGGTAAAAAAACATTGGTTTTAATCATATGCTAGGAGGTTGATGGTGCATATATATATATATGTGTATATATATATATATATAAAATGTATAATTACAAATATGTACACCAAATCCCTGGCTATAGAAATTAACCTGAAGTAAGTCAGGAAAGGGAAGAATTACATATGACCTCCTGTGCAGGTTCAAATGAACTTGTAGGACATCCACCAGCCCAGTCCATCGTATGGTGGATGAGACAGAGATCCAGTTTCCTTTGGGCAGTTCAGTGAGGATTTCCAAACTCTCTGGAACTCTTCAAGGTGCAGAAAACCCCACCCAATTCCTCAATTTCAGTTCAAGGACTGTAGACAGGTTGAATGGATCTATACTAGGAATGCAATCACTGCATACTGGGAAATTTCCCTCAATTGATAAATAACAAAACTTTTCAGGTCTGAAAATTTAAGTACAATTTCCACAATCTTAACCCCTTTTTTCATCTTGAAAAATCAATATGATATGCAACCCCAAACCCTGCTGAATATACAGTTCAATTTACAGGTCTAAAAATTTACAGGTCTACAGGTTTCTGTGCTTATGAGCCACTATTCTCAGTAGGTTTGAATACTCATTTGAACAAACCCTGTAAAAGTGATTTTGGGATTAGGGTCTATTTATTAGAAACGTTGAACTCTCACTTTTTCCTTATTTTTTCATTTATACTGTCTTGGGCTATAGTGTGCTGGTAATGCATCTGAGTCAGAGTCTCTGTGAGTGTATGTATATGTATGTGCATTTATATATAGCTCGCTGTATTTATAACTGTGAATCTTGACTCTGGTACAGCAACCCACTGAACAAAGCAAATTGGAAAAGCACTTTTCTTAAGCAATAAGAAGACATGCTATCAGTGCCTTTCTGCACAATTACTGCCTGCCCCAGGCACTGCTCTAAGGCACAAAGTCAAAGGTTGGCTTTCTCAACCACTCGATAAATACTTTAAATCTCATTCTTATTGCTACTTTGACATGAAAAGGGGAGGGGAGGGGGGAGGCTTAATAGGTACACGCTCATTAGGAGTTGTCGCTGAATTTCTCTACCTGCTCAGATCATCCTGCATCTGAGAACCTCAGAGATCTTTACAAACACTACTGAATCACATCTCACCACACCTGTGAGACTTACTAGCCTGATCTTGAAGTCAACATTTGTCTCCCCATGAATGTGCCCGGAGTTTGGCTCAGTTATTAATTTTTAAAAGCATCTGCATTTTTACAGACAAAAAATTAACAGGAAAGTTAATTGACTCTGCCAGGTTCACACAGGGAGCTTTAGTAGCTCCGAACAGAGTTGTCTCCTGACTTCTGCTATGGACTTCATGGCCAGGTTGACATTTGCCACCTCTCCTAGGAGAATAGTCTAGGAAAATAATCTGCATCAAAAATCATACTAAAAGTCCCTCTTCCCCGAGCTAATTCTTTGAGGACCCCTACCTGCTGATGTATTTGAAGAGAACCAACTTTTCTGAACTTAAGTTAAAACACATTAGCCACATTTCCTGAGACACAAGTCATTCTTATGAGGACCTGTTACCAACCACTAAGAAAAATGCTCTGTTCAGTCATCCTATGTCAAATTTGACAGCTGAAGTAATTAAAAAAAAAAAAAAAAAAAAACCAGGATGGACAATTTCAGCTTAATGCAAAATAAGTGGACAAAACTGTTATCTTTGACAGTAAAACAGGGAAACAGAAGCTGCTTTACAATTTCATTGGTAATATCTGGTAGCACCTGCACAGTGAAAACAGCACACCACAATGAAAAAACATTCATTAAAATGTTGCACATTGTGTTTACTGTCTGTTTTTTCCCTTTCTTCATAAATTCCAGAATGGACAATGATGAGATGCACATATCTGGGTTTGTAAGATTGCACTGTAGTGCAGACCTAAACCCCAACCTTGTATTTTCCTCCAAGGAGAACAACTCTGCATGAAGTTCCCTGGAGCATGGCTGTACACCAGACAATTGCTTTGATACACCACAGCTTAGCATCAGAATGAGAAAATAAAAGAGTGACAAGTATTTAACATTTGTTTCTTTTTCTACTTGCCAGTGACCAAAGTGCCCTCAAAAAATTCCCGGAAAACTCAAAGAGAACTTTCTATTACGAAAATAAATAGATTTTAAAAAATGAATTTATTTAATTTTGGCTCTACCAGGATGCTAAACCAAAATCCTCAGCCTAAAACCTGCTACAGAGCTACTGCCACCTCTTCCATAACAGTCAGGATGAACCTACCTCCAAGTTGACTAGAATTCTTCCCTTTTGAACCCTTCAAAATCAAAAATATGTGTGCAGCAGATGACCGAATTTTACATTTTGCTATTTGCAGTGGAGCTTGCAGCATTTTTAGGATGCAATGCCCTTCACTGCCACACAGTGAGTAGCTTTCCTTCATGGAATATGCCCTCTAGACTGAGTTATAGCCAAATCCAGAGGGAAGGGCCCCATAAGAGCCCCTTTGCTGGGCAGCAGAGACTCTTCCAGCAGTTGGCATACAGCGGTGCAGCTCCATGGTCTCCTGTGCTGCTTGTACAGGGGCAGGGTCTGCTTCGGAGGCACTGCTCACTGTGATGCTCCTCACCGCCTCTGCATCAGGCTGGCATTCCAAAAGCTTCTCTGAGTGATGCCACTGTGAAAATGTTACCATGAAGGTCCTTCCCAGGGCACAAAAACTGCCTTAGACCTGTATTTGGGTAATACAATAAGAATCGTGTATTTCCATAGTAGATTGTTTAAATGCCCCAAAACATACATACATGTTTGCATGTGTGTGTCTGGATGCACAACATCTGCACCCATGAAAGGAAGTCTTTGTTGGTGCACATTCTGTTCAGCACAAAGGGTTCCCACTGATGTCTGTGTCTTGCTGTTTGGATCTCTCCTCATCTGATGGGAACGTATCAGCACAAGTGAGCTGGCAGTTTCCAATTGCCTCTGGAAGCAAGGAGACTCCTGCTGGTTGTTTATCCCAATTTGAGCCTGGAATAAACCTTTCGGTAAACAGGCCCCAGTAGAACAGGTTCAGATAAAGGGATTCTGTGAAGACCTAAAGCCTTCACATTTAAAACAAAAACATTGCATTTTTTTTGGACAATCTGAGCCCAAACACATCAGGCATAAGTCTCTGGTGTCTTTTATGTGGGCCTGCATCTGCAGCTGTGAGCAACTAGAATGTCTAGTGTTTGACCACCGTGTGAGGCTTGATCCAAAGTCCTTTGAAGGCAGTGGGAGTGTTTTCATGGAAACTGCTGGTTTTTGGGTTTGCTTGATGTGGCCTTGCAATCAGAACTGAGCTAGAGAAGGGGAGGGCCACACCACTGCCACCAGGATGGATGTCATCTCAACCCACGGCCAACTGAAGGAATAATTGTCGTGGAAATTTCCCAAGAGGGGGAGTGGTTTTTTCCAAAGTTTTGGTCTTAGGGATTTACTGTAACAACAACCAGGGGGAAAAAAATAGCTTCTGCATTTGTGAAGAAGGAGTGAGCTGAAGAAGGAAATGCTGACTACTCTGCATCTCTCTTTGTGATGAAAATAGTGTTTGATTTTGTCCTGTGACCCTCCCATGCACTTCCTTTGGAGATCATAATTCACCTCATATCTACAGTAATTGCTGCCTTTCACCTCCAGTCACTCAAGAGGAGAGGGACGTCACATTTTCCCTCTCTCCTGGCCTATAGAGATGCATCAGCCTTTTTAGGGACTGCTCCTCACCCGACATTTCTGGGTGGCTGGAGCACCTGGTGGAAAGTGAGGGAGAAGACACTCGGGGTGCAGTCCCACTGCAAGCTGAACCACCTCCCCAGAGCTGCTTCTCTGTGGGGAGCACTAGGAAATCACTGGCAAAACTCAGTGCAGGTGACCCTCTGCTCTGTCCGTATGCAGCACACAGTTCCTCTGTCAGCACGGGAGAGCAGAGTCTTCAAACTGAAAAAGCACATAATTATCACAGATATTTTTTGTTTAAATTGCTGCCTTTTTGTCTAGTCCAACAGAGAGATGTTAGTACTCACTGGCACTGGGAGAGATGTAAAAGAAAGCATTTCCCCTCTGACTATGGGAATATTCCCTTTGCTCTAATGCAAAATCATAGTAATAAAAAGGAGGGTGGAGGGATGTGGATTTTCAGCTCATGCAAAACTGCCTCGTCCTTTAACTTTGGTGAAGTGGAAAGAGTTCATATGAACTGAGGATGCTGATTGAGCTTGGCTGATCTGACAACCAGAGCTGATCCCCTGACACAGCAGCAGAAAGAGCCTCTCTTAAAGGTCGTTGTGGATGAGCTGCCATGCCCCACCATCTGGGCACAAGCTGAAGGTGGGAATGTCCATGCCCTTGCCCTCCGACACCAGACAGGGATTATGTGCAGTAACACTGTGCTCTACAAATGCGTGTTTCTTGGCTTATTACACTGATGAGTTACACTTGTGATTTGGTGCCACAACCTACGCTGTTTGCTCTCAGATTGCCTTTAAATGTTTGGGTTTTTAATTAACAACAGCAAAACCACAAGGCTGGCAGTGTTTGTGGCATTCTGCTGCCACTCCGGTGCCAGCTGCAGTGTGCAGATCTCAGTAAGAACACAGTGTTCTGGGCACTTCAGCTTCCCCAAGGAAGAGGCTGGTACATCATGATACATGATATATCACAATATAGTGATAGGGGACATTAGAAGCCATGCTACCTGCTGTCAGTATCAATGCAATGGACAGTAATGTTGGTGATAACCTGTGTCCTTAGGAGAAGTTTAGGGATAAGGGATGGAAGTCCGTAATTAAGTGCATAAATTAAGGTCACAGTAGATGAGTGAAATATTTCAGAAAAGAAAAAACCAAATCTAATAGGAGATTTCCTTCACCTTCTCCCCTGGGTGCTTTAGGAGCTGGAGAATTTCAACCTGCCCCTGTCTGCCCTAACAGGATGAAACACAGAGACCTTACAATAAAAACAAGTACAGATTCATCAACATAATCCTCTGTATTTTTACACTCTTACAGCATTTTTATCTTTTAACTGACATATTTCTGATTCAGCAATGGATCCAGAGAATTGCCTTGGTAACTCACATCACCTCCTCACCCTTACTGGACTGGCAATTCAGGTTGCAAGCATCCTGGATTTCAATTTGCCCCAATAGCTCTGTCAAGGACTTCTGAAGAAAGGGGGTACCCGTGCAACACTGAGGGTCTCTGAAAGGCACCTTTCTCCTGCAGCACCTCCTCCTGTGGTCACCCTTCACTCGTGCTGGGAGTCTCACCAGCCTTGGTGTACTCGCTCCCATGAGTAATTGCAGCTCACTCCGTAAGAATTTAGCCTCGTCACCAAATTTACTCCAGTTCTGGCGGGGTAATGACCGGGTCGATTGCTTTGTTTTGTGGGTTGCTTCAATAATGCCTCTTAGTGGCTGCAGAGACTCTGGCTATTAAAAGCTGGCCCTACCTGGTTTGTAATGCATAGGTGGAAGAGTCAGTATGAACTAACTCCCATCACACCACATTATCTCCCATTTTCAGTCATTTGTTCTTTAAGCCTTTTCTCAGGTAGTTCATAAAATATTAACATGAAAGGTCCCAGAAATCTCTCCTATTCTCCTTTGCTGTAAGTAAAAAACCATTAAAATTACAGAAGTGCTTCTCTTCAACCAGTGCCTTTTTTTTTTTTTTCAGGAGAAATATTTTATCGAGCCACTGAGATAATAATTTCTGTTTTTAAAAACAGGAAGAAAAGTATAAACAATGTGCAGCCAGAAGAAATAACAGAGGGTGTTTGGCAACCACATTCCTAAAAACGCATATACAACGTCTGTGAGCGAAACTGTTATAGCCCATGAATCCTGACATTCAGAACTGTCGCACCATTTATTTTAGGCTTAAGATTTATGAAAGATTAATGATGATAAAGACCTACTGCTAGTTCTAAGCAATCTGAGGATCTCTTGCAATTTGGAAACTGGCCCCATTGGTTGTTGCAGAAGAATGGGAGAAGCCAGAGTGGTGGATGCTGTGCACAGGGAGGCCAAACTCTCCTCTCCATCCTTGCAGATCTCTGTCACACTTCCCACCGCTGAGAGTGGACCTTTTGCACATACAGTGCAGAGTCTGCAGTGGAAAAAACAGAAGGATTTCCCTGAAGAAGAGCTCTGCAGGACTCTGGTGCATGGACTTTAGCAGATCCTGCTGCAGGGGTGTGGGATGTCTCAGCCCTCAGCTGTCCCCAGCCCTCTGCAAGGAGGTACCAACCCCCCCACAGCATCAGCACATCAGTCCGTGCCTGCATTGCACCCACCCAGGTTCAGCCCAAACAAAGTGCAAACTCCTGAGGAGGTGAGTTTGCACTGAGACACCGAGCTGAGAGAGAAAGAGAGGGCACTGGTGGGACTGGTGCTGATGGTTTCAGGGTAGTGATGCGGGCAGAAGGGCACACACAAGCTGCAGGATTGCAAACGTTGCTATCCAAACAGTCTGATTAGTGCATTCCGGTCCAGACCCTCATACACTCTTCCTTCCGTTGAATTTGTCTGTAGCAGAAGTTTTCTATTCCAATAGGTCTGTTTATGATTTCTGACACACTCTGTTTTTTAGCAAAGGGCCAAATGCAGGAGGACAGACTGGTGTGTAAACTCTGTGATGGCCAGTCTCACCAATGGTACACGTTGTAGTCTGTAAGAACCCTCTCTGTTCTCACCAAACTGCTTTAAGCGGTGTGCTCTCTCCAGCCCTTCCTTGTGCCCTATACACGTGTTTTGTACCACATTTGCTATATTGGCCTGAAACCTACTAAGCTGTAATGGGAGAGTGAAAAACAGTGTGAGAGTTTCAGCTAAGGACATGTTCTCATCTCTTCGGTGGATGCTTTAATTTTCTTCTTTTTTCCTGTTTGCCTGTCTCAGGAATGAATAGGCTGTCCCAGCAAGCCTTGGTCCCACAGGGAGGACAGCAGATGTGTCTGTGCCCCAGAGAGCACTTCAGTGTCTGCTGTCACCACACAGCTGTCACCAAGGGGGTACCTGCCCTGCCACTGAGTGAGGATGCTGGTGGTGATTTAGGGACATCTTTTAAGGAATTTCCTGTCAAGCAGTGCTAATGGTGGCATTGCAGTCAGGTCCTGGGAAGGAGAGAGGGGTGACCATCAGAGACACACAAGGCTAGTCAGTGGTCAGAGCCCAGGGGAAAAGTCAGGGCAACACATTTGAGATGGCAAGGTTTTGGATTGGTTTAAATGCCAGGGAAGGGCAGAGGAGGATATTTTGAAGTAACTAATAATTAAAAAATATAAAGTGAGGAAAGAACCCTCATCAGGTTATTGTTTAAAGCTGCTGAAGCAGTCATGGAGGCATGAAAACCGTGAAAAGGTGAGCAAGCACTCCTCCCATGTTCACTGGAAAATTGATCCTTGTTCTCAGCTATCAGTTAGGTATCCACAAGAAATATTGACTCACACCCTACCTCAGGACTTACATAAGTGCTCCAGACACATCTGTTCGCAGGCATTACGATCTGCCTTTGTCTCTCTGTACAAGTCTCATTATAAATGATGAGCCAATAAATACTCTCGGAAAAGTTTTTATGATGTTTTAGTTGACATTTGGGAGCTTCAAAGAATCACATAGAGCTGCTTTTAATCTATAGGCACTGTTCTTCATTGATTAGGTGGGCTCATTGATTTCCTGCAAGATCAAAGGTAGAAGACAACTGCTGGAGAGGATAAATAGGGGAAAGACCTACTTAAACCCATTTGCCAGTTACCTGCAATAGTAGAAGTTGTTTTTCCCATAAAGCAGCCAACAAAATATCCCTTCCACTCTTACACGATTCCAGAAATTGTCTGAACATGTAGTGACAGGGTTTCTTCTTCCAGCCCTGGTGTCTCCCAGTGTTAAAAATCTTCTTCTGCAGTTTGGCCTGTTGTTGGCCACAGATTGCTTCATGCATGTGCTTCCATCACCTCTGGTGCTGCTTCTCTCTGGTACTGGGCTGCCCATCTGAGCATCATTTTACTGATCCCCTGTTGAGGAGGAACCCACAGCTCGCATGAACAGGGATGTTACAGGGAAACAAGAGCAGTCAAAACTAAACTGAAAGGTGTCCCAAATGACAGCCAGTGGCAGAAGAATTGAAGAAGTACATAAAAAGGGTAAATAAAGAAATAAGAGCCTTTCCTGGTGGCATCCGTCAGTCTGTAGACACCTCCAGAACTGGCACTTATATCAGGAGTTTTAATTGTGAAAACCTTTGATGGTTCTTACTCCCAGGAGCTTCTCTTCATTTTGAAGTCATTTGTAGTAACTGTTCAGCCCAAGTAGATGAGATTCATTTTGCTGTTACACTGCACTCCAGGCTCCTTTCCAGTTTGTGACCACCCAGTATCCAATATTTTTCTGAGTATCATTGCTGAGGAGTTGTTTTTGTTTGGTTTGGTTGGGTTTTTTTTCAGTTAACATCTGCATTTTGAGCAATTTTATGCAGCTCTATTAACTAGCATTTTTTGAAATGAACATCCTTAATTGGATCAATTTGAAAGGATATTAATCTTCTGTCCATTTATTCAATCTCCCATTCTCCCCACTGAGGTTCACAACCCCTCTGACTCTGAGCAGCACCAATGAATACAAATAATATAGAGTGCACATATGATATCAGATCATTAGTGAGAATGTTAAATAAGATCGGGCCTCATCCTGATCTCTGGAGCTCTAACTTTCCTGCTATTCCCCATTTAACCATGTTGATGACTAATACTGCCTTCTACAGCCAGGCAAATGAGGTTTTGGCTTACTGCCAGTCCCCCAAAATCAGGAGAAAGCAGGAGAGGAGCTGGTTTCGATCGTGCTGAAAAGGAACAAAAAAAAATCAACACTTTCTGGTGAATCATAAAATCACCTATACTCAGTTTGGATCAGGCAGTGATTTTCCTTACTTGATTGACATGGTGGTTTCAGTTTTGTTTAAAACACTATCAAGTGTTCTAAAACTCAATTAGCTGCACATTGAAGGAAAAACTTTTTTAAAAAAATTGGTTTTGAATGAGAAAATACAAAAGCTGCTTCCCAAATGATCCACTCAGATGTTTTCAATGTGGCTAATTTTGCAAGACAAAAAAATATCATTCATTTCTGACCATCCTACACCAGGTTTTAATTTCAGTTTTAATATTTGTGGCATGTAAATGGGACAGGTAATCACAGTGATTTTTCTGAGTAATGAAGCATTGTTGCTTGCTGTTATAATTAATGATATTTAGTGCAGAAATGCCTAAGAGTACTTATGTGTGGCCAGAACCCTGTGGCTCTGGGCTCAGAAGAAGCACAGGAGAGTGGGCAGATGCTTCTACTGGAGGAATGAAGCTGGACACCAGCTGGCTATGACAGACTGCAACACACAAAATGTTGAATGCTGGGGTAGGAACGGGTCTCATATTTGGTGCACTCTTCTGTTTTATTGCCTTACAGTTTATGTGTGTTTGATTTAGATAGAAAGGGATAAACTAGCTGGAAAGAAGCTCAGTGGTGGCTGGAAACTGTGCTCCTTGTTATGCAGCATTGCTGCTCTGAGTCCTTTGGGGCAAATAATGGCCCTGAGCCCCTCAAAGATGAGATGTGGCCTGAACTACTTCCACCTCTCACCACCCCCTGCCTGCCAGCAGAGCAGAACAGCCCTTCCACACAGATAGGGCAGCTTGCAGACCTGCAGTCTCAGAGCCTCTTGCAAACAGAATCTAGGACAGCTGAGTCTTTGTGTAAACTCCTTCCTTCCTCAACCAGTGTCAGCCAACCCAGTCTCCCCAATTACTCATCGCCTCACATCTGCCTCCCCTCTCTATAAAGTTTCCTCCTTGTTTTTCACTGATGCCCCAGTTAAGAACTAATGGGGTATAAAGCTTCAGGCAGGAAAAAAGGAGAAGGGATGCTGGAGTGCTGTCCCAAATGGCAGACCAGAGCCTGCTGATTATATCCAGGCTCAGAGTCCTCAGTATGTGCAAGGGGAGGAAGGGGAGAAGGGAGATGCTTATTAGACCGAATGGGAGTTCTGTGCACGGGAGAGGAGCGCTCTGCGGCCCTGAGGATGTAAGGAAGATTTGCTAACTTTGCTTTATAGTATTCATGCAGATAAGGAAGACTCTCAGTCTCCAATCATAAATCGGTATTATACAGTATACTCCCAAAGGCCATAATTACTTCCAGAAGCAGAAATTTGAATGACCCAGATAATTAGTTCAGTGCAGCTGGTCCAAAAATTATTTACATAAAAGCCAGTTTTACTTGAGGGGGAAGAAAAACAACCTTGCTACCAAAAGCAAATGACCCAGTTAGCTTCATGCAATGAGTCTGAGGAGACAGAGCATGAGTGGCAACACGGTGGCCCGTGCCATCATTTCTTCCCTCTTGTTTTTAGAGGGCAAGCACTGGCAAATGAGCCTGTCTGTAGAAAAACATGCAGGAAGGCAGTAAACAAACAGGAAAACTGCATGAATTTGACCTTAAGCTTTCTGTGAGAGTCAGTCCCAGGGAGAGGTGAGGGTCCACAGCACCCAGAGAAAGACAACTCTCTTGCACAGCGCAGGCACCCAGGGAACACTGAGAGGGGAGAGGGGCAAGGAGCAGCACAGCTCTGCTCCAGGCCCTGGGGGAGCTGGTGTCAGTCCTTCCACACAGGGGACTGATGCAACTGGAAACTAATCACTGTGGTTATGTGGATTAATTTTTAACCAAATTCCATTCCTCTGTCCAGCTTAACACATAGCTGGGCAGCAGCAGGGGTGTCCGGGAAGGGAATGCCCAGCAGCTCTGTGGTTAAGTTCTCCAGGGGCCCTGTGCTGATATTCCAGAGACTTTCCTCTAAACTGCTAGGTTAAAAAGGAAAAAAAAGGACATTATTTTATAAAGCATTTAAATTTAGAAGCATTTGAGTGATTCAACCCCTTGCTGGTGACTCTGTGCACTTTTAGCATGAAAAAGTGGGCACACTAACCACTGCCAGGTTAACCACGGCTGTTTATTTATGACTGTGCCCTGAAACTCAGCTCTGCAGTGCTCTGATCCCATTCCCAGGGTCAGTTTCTCTGCCCCTGACAGGGTTTTTACCCTGCAGGCAATGAGGATGGTGGCTCAACCCATTCACAGCTTCCTATTGCCACACCGTGAGGGTCACCCACCACGAGTACTTTTGGGATGAACTGGTTCTTGCTTCTGATAGAAGCTTTACATCGCCATTTATTCTGTCCTTACATCTTCACCACTGTTTCTATTGTGCCGTGGCCACCACAGAATCCAACTGTTGCTCTGCAACAAAAACATGCCAGGAAAGGTATCTGCTGTCCCCAGTGTGCCACAGGCATCATCTGGCATCACCACTCCTTAGCGTTCTCTCAAGGTGTAAGCGGTTTTGTGCTGCTGCTTCTCAGAAAGTTCACTCACTCTCAGAACAGAGGTCTTCTCCTCCTAAAGGAACCAGAAGACAAACAAAATCTGTGAGAAATAAAACAGGATTCTTTTGTGTTCGAGAGAACATAAAAACGTTTACTTAAAAAAAAAAAAAAAACACAAAACAAAAAAACCCAAAAAAAACCGAACAAATTGTTCACCTAAAATTTTGCAAAATATAAAAATAATAGCAGTAAATTGCTGTGCATCTCACCAGCATCCCATTATTGTTTGGTATTAAGTTAACCATGGACAGCACTTGCCCCTTAACAGCACAGTAAATAATCAGATAACACCACTGGATCTGACTGGCCTTCCACTTACACAGCTTTTATGCCAGTATGTGCCCATTACCTTAATGGGGTCAATCTGGATTTACAGCAGCGTAAATGGAAAGGTGAACTCGAGACCACAGAAAGCAAGTTGGAGAGGATGTGATCTGCTGTGGGCTGGGTCCTGACTGCAGTAACACATATGTGGGGTGGCAGGGTAGCTCCACCAAGCTTAAGAGCTTTGGTTGCCAGGGTAGAGGCAATGGAAATTCAGGTCCTACTGTCCTTTTTAATTCCCCAGTGCATATGAACATCTTGTACAGTGCAAAATGCAGCAGGTTCCCTTCCCTTTTCTTCACCCCACCCTCCCTCCACGTGTCTCAGGGACAGAGGAAGCATTCCTCTTCCATAGCCTGAACCCATGGGGGTCTTCCCAATGTGCACACTGGAGATATTTTGCCCTGCCCCTTGCCTGAAGGCAGTGCACACAAGGTCCTAGTGGTATGTATTGCAAGCACAGAACATGAGCTGACCTTTTGAGATGGGTGTTCAGAAACCAGCCCACTTGAAGGCTGGTGCAAACTCTGGTGCATCCATCAGCCTAGTTCGTCAAACTGAATCTTGCTCTGGTTCATGGCCCTCGGGTCCCTGACCCTGAAGGTTGAGCTCAGGCCACCAGAATGGGCACCTTGCACCTCGTACAAAGGCTCAGGATCAGCAGATGACAAGTCCTGGAGGAAAAATACTAGTGAACAAAAGAGAGAGTAGCTTCTTACAGGGTCAGGGAATGGATGAGAAAGGAGCATTTGGGTGTGCAAGCAATGCCATTCCCCCCCTGGCCACCCTGATTTCCCACTTGCTGTTTAGGGGCCTGTCAGTGGAGATTTGCAGGGGTGTGTGCATTTGCATCTGTCTCTCTCTTTCCACATGTGAGAACCAACCAGCTGCTCAGACGCTGTCAGGCAACAGCAACTGAGCTCAGCAGTAGCACAGCAGTTCCCACTAGCAGCAGAGCTGGTCCTCCAGGACACCTCTCTCGGTGGAATAGCACAGCTTGGCGCTTAGGAAGCAGCACAGTTGGTAAATATCCCCTTGTTTACACTTCCTCATACATAAGGGGAATGTTTCCTCTCCTGGCTCCTCGTTGCCCCACGTAGCATGGTATGCTCACAGCAGAAGAAGGTACATGGGAGAGGATGCAGGATGTGCTCTTTCACCCCGCTCCCAGCACTCCCACCACCCCTCGCCCCGTGCTGGGGCTGCTGACCAAAACTTCTTCTCCCTCTGATCTAACTCGACTCCCAGTCAGGGTGGCACTTTTGCCGCTGCAATGGGTGCTCCCAAAATGAATCCATCACTTGGAATTGCACACTAAGCAGGTGCTGAAAGCTGTGGCAGGTTTGATGAGTGATGTGTGCCAGGACCACAGTTGTAGTCTGGTGAATGCAGGGAACACCCAGGTGGATATGAGGAGCAGATCTTGACCTTGCATTCACTGCGATTGCAGACGTGGAGAGCAGTGGATGCTTTGGGGCAGCTGTTTCCCCGATAAAACTCCTCCTGTCATGCAGCAGAAATAAATTTGCCCCTCTGGACCAGCTGCTCCCCAACGTGGGAAGTTCAGAAACCTCCCTGAGGTGCAAACAGACATTTCCAGCAGCAACAAAATATACATGAACATTTTAAAAGATCACTTTAAAATTCCAGCTCTACCCCTCAGCTCCTTGCCACCATTTGATTTCTAAATGAGCAGGATCTCTCCCGTGTTCAGCTTCATACATACATACATATATATATAAATATATATACATATATAAGCATGCCCACCTCATACACAAAGTATTTCCCATCTTCAAGTCACAGTCTCAGTAGAGTACAGAATTAGATCCTGCCTCCACTTCATAAACTTGCCCTCTCTGTTAGTTTATATAAAGCCATTTCAACCCTGAAGGAGCTGGCATCTCTCATTCCTGCCTTCTGAATCTACAGAGCAGAGGAGTAAAGAACAAAGTAGTGGGGGTGAGGGGGAATGTTCTGTTTCTGCTCAGTTACATGAAACATCATAGAGTTAAATACCAACAAAATATTCAGTGTTAATGTTTAATATTGCTGGGAACTTGTCACCTCCACTTACTGTCTTGAAGCTGCCACTCTCTCACAGACTCCCACGTCTGTGCTCTGGGCCTAACACGCTTTCCCATTATAGAAAAAATTTCCCATTAGTAGAAAAAATTAAAATTAAATTAAATTAAATTAAATTAAATTAATAAATTAAAAAAAAGAATACCCCAAATGAGGGAGAGCCAGTTACTCTGTCTAGGCTACAAAGCTGGGCAGGGCTTTTTCCCCACTTTCTGTTTGCAAGAATAAAATTACTCACATGGCAGAGCTCCTGAACTGCCCCTTTTCAGAGTTGACCTCTTTGAAGCATCCCTTCTATAATGTCTGAGAGATGCCCTTGGATGTATGGAGATGTGCATTGCATAACCAGCTTCATCCCCACTCTGATCCACTCAGTTCCCAGCCAGAACTCACACAGCTGCTCTGCAGAGTCAGGAGCACAGAAATTGGGTGATCCAGGGACAGAATGGTACCTAAATATAACAGGAATTAAGACTTTGCTTGCCACACTTTGAAATCACCTTGAGGCTGATTTGCCTCATGAGGGTCCTCTTGAAAAATGCATGGATGATGTTTCACAGAGCTCATTTGCAAACTGGGGAGTATTTCTGCAGCTTGGTACCATCCAAAACATCTCTTTTCCACTGCAGAAAACTCAGGAACCACAAAAACAAGAAGTCAAAGCTCTTGATGATCAGTGGAAACACTGTGCATCACACTGCAAACAGAATCAGGCCATCCTGCCTGTCTCTCTGGTTGCTGTAAAATGACTTCTTATCCCTCTAGGCTCAGTGGTTAATGAAAATTCAAACTCTTCTAGCTTATTCCAGTCAGGAGGAGAGATGGGTGATGCAATCAGGTATCTCTGCTGCAGTTCTGTTTATTTGGAAGGCTATACAAAACCCTGCTTCTTTCAGCACAGGAGAAACCAAAATAACGATAACAGAAAAGCTAATTTCCCTACTCTTCCCTCCTGACCTCCTCTGGTCACTACCCTGACCCAAAACTGATGCCAATATTCTCCCAAAACCATCAGACTCGGCTAAAACTTTCTTCTGCTTCTGTGAGCTCCCTTATTCCCTCTACACCTTTAGGTTTTTTCCCCTACAGCAACAAGCATGTTCAACACACCCCTGAAACAACACTCAGCGCAAGCACTGCTGTGCAGAGCAGCCAAATCCCCCAAAACACCCAGGCTGCCTTTTGCAGAGGGCTGGAGAGGAGGGAGTGAGACATTCTTAATGCCTCTTACAGCTGTGTTAAATGAAAGATGCCTCTAAACTATCTTTCTCACAAAGGTTTAACCCACTTGGAACAACACCTTTATGTAATTCTTGCAGCCAAAGCTTTTGGTTGAAAAGCAAACAAACAAAACTAGATGAACTTAGATTTTTGTGGAGTTCAGCAAGCAGGTCCATTAGGTTTATAACACTCTCTCAGAGATGTGCTGTCATCCCTCTGAGCCTGCAAACAAGCCATGGCTGCAGGAGGATTGTAAACTACCTCTCCTTTTTCCATGCCTTTCAGCATCACTTTTGTTTTGAGGATGATCCAAATGCCACTTCACTACTGATCATTTGGATACCAACCTGCAAAACATCCAGCGGGGTCAGACCAAATCGCCCAGAAAGCTGTCTCTGGCAGACAGTGAGAGCAGATGCTTCAGGAAACAGGCAAGAAAAGGGCAAATTCAGATTCATCCTTCCACTGGCATGGGCTTCCAGCTTCTGACAGCTGAACTGAAGAATGCCTTCACATTGTTGTATTTAACATCCCTCAAGAGTCTGTTCTGATCTCAATCTGTCCAATCACTTTTTCATTGTATTTTGCCCTCGGCCTCCATGGTATACTCTAGCAATCAGTTCCACAATTTAATTACATGTGTTTGTTAGAAATTTGCTGCCTGGTCACCCAAAAAAATCCCCCATCCCAAACTGGTGGACACCAAACTAAATGGTGAGAAATAGTAAATACCTATTCTTTGCTCCTCTTCTCTTTAGTATTCATGGCTGCATTTTCATTTATCATGTTTAATCAATCTTACCCCACCAAATTTATGCAATAAACTTTTGAACCTGTTTATACCTTTGCCATCTAAATATCCTGTGGCAGTGATTTCCCAGCATAAGACTCTGCTGGTGACTTCATTTGATTTGTTTTAAATCCACTCCCTGATTAATTCACCAGGTATCCCCTTTTCACTGTCAAGAATAGTAAATAATCCTTCTGTTTATACCTTCTCCAGTCATTTGTATCTTTATAGCACACTGCTGTAGTCCACCTTGGCCCCAGACATCTCCCTCCAGACTGAAGTGTCCTGGTCTCTTTAATAATAGATTGCTGCTAAACTTAACCACTGCTGCTGGAAGGAGTGGTGGGTGTAAAGGCACTTTCTGTGGCTGCTCTCAGGGCTTCAGTTTCCTGTTTTATTGACCTTAGACATTGTGTCTTTCTGGAGCGTATTTAGGTCATAGGAATGTAAGATAGTAGAAAAAATGGAAAAGCCTATGGAAAGAAAATGTATTCTAAAACATTTTCAGGAAGGGGAGGAAGTGAACTTTATTTCCAGCTTTAAGAAACAAGATGCAAGAAGTGTACTCATAATTACATTCAAAAGTAGCATATAAAAGGTTTTGTCAGGCACTCACCTGAAATAATCAGAAACTATTTTTTTATGAATGAACTTGGATCAGTAGTGGAGCTGTTAAGGGAGCTGATGATTGTTTTCCTGTTGACATACCTCTAAAACAAGGGAAAAGATAGAAAATGGAAAACATCAATCACTGACTTGCAAACATAAAGAAAGGTTAAGATGGAGAAGTTTGAACCGAAGACAGAGGCACAGTGTGCAGTGCAGATGCAGCAGCTATTCATGTTTCCAGGCAGAGAGATTATGTATCAAATATTACAGAGTGACTCAAAATAGTTTTATGTTTACCTGCAATAATTTGGAAGGAGAATTACATACTACTTTTACTTTTGAAATAAAAGTACTTCCATGGAAGTGTTCATGGAAAACTGCTTCTGGGAGGGTGATAAGCAGCACCAAGAGCATTTTGAATGGAGTTCTAAAATTCTTTTGCTTTTTATTCCTTGAAATTGTATTCCATTGCTATTTCTTTCAATTCTGCCAAAATTTTTAGTATGTATGCATTAGGTCTCGAGCTAAAATGGAGACAAATCATGTTCTGAAAATGTCAAGGAATCATCTAGTCTAATGCATCCTAAGGTTTGCTAACACACAGGAGAAATTGATGGTATTTAGGATTACTTCTGAATCAGCTGGGAAAAAACCCCAACATTAAGATTGTACTTAGGAGTCTGAATGAGCAAGCAATTTCTGCCTTGCTCTAGCCCTATAACCTGGTTGCAACTGATTGCCTTGAATTACTTGATTTGTAGTTGCCATCAGCTACATCAAAATGTTGTTTTGATGAACATCCATGACTTCATGATTTCTTCATGAGTTGCTTACAATCATGTTGTCAGGATTATTGGATCATTCAGTACTTAGTGCCTGTGTTCCAGCGCACCACTGGACATGGCTGTGTGATGCAATTCTTAGCCAAAGAAACAGAGACTTGAAGAAGTCAACTAAACACCCTCAGCAGGAAGAGATATCTACAGCAACCACTTTGTCCCACCCTAAACCTCTGGGAGGTGGCTTAAAGTGCTACGAGGCTTTGCTTCTCTCAGCTCACTGCAGCTGGATCCTCTTTAGCTCAGGCAAAACTACCCCATCATTTCCCACAGGGGATGTGAAGGAGATGTCACATTTCTCATGCCAGGTGTGTAGTTTTAGGCAGATTTATTTAAAACAGTGCAAAGGGCTGAATGGTTCCCAATTACATACAGCTTAGGATGGCTGGGACTTGGCTTATCATTGTGGGTCTCCAGCTGCAGTTCCTCAAGGGCACAGAGGCACAGCCAGTGGTCTCAAAACAAAGTACATTCGTGGAAGAGGTTTAAGGAGATGTTTTTTGTCTTGCATTTATAGTGGTCTAAGCTGGATACTGCAACTGAACTGGCACAAGATAACTCAGGCTGATGGTTGGGTGGGTTGGGCAGTACCTTACACTAAATGAAAACACACTAGTGTTCAACCTGAGCAGCACTGTTTGTGCCCAGATATGTCACCACTGATCTGATGACACTGGTGGCAATAGAAGCACAGATTGGGCCTTAAAGCTGTTATTTAATCTGTTGAGGTATTCTTATTTCAAACTAGGAGGTACTCAGTTCATCCTGGCTCTGACCCACCTGTTTTCCCCTAAAGAACTGGTGAATATTGCCTATAGGAAGTAAAATTTTTAGATGTTTGAGACCTGTGTGTATTTGATAGCCCAATTTCTTACCAAAACAAAGTAAAAAAGGTTTGAGCAACTCTAATTGGAGCCCTGAAGAGAAAGCTAAAGGAGATGGGAAGAAGGCTTTACTGAAGATAAATGCTGTGCAGGAGGAAAACCCTGGCACAGTCACAT
Organism: Formicarius rufipectus; assembly: GCA_013399695.1. Taxonomy (NCBI): domain Eukaryota; kingdom Metazoa; phylum Chordata; class Aves; order Passeriformes; family Formicariidae; genus Formicarius; species Formicarius rufipectus. The sequence continues at coordinate 1,071,824 of VXAU01000979.1, read as the reverse complement.
TGGTGGGTAGTGACAGCCTCTATCTCTCGATGCCAATATGCCACATGGAGAGAAATGTCTCCTTTTACAACTCCAAGTGCATCAGTGATGTATTTGAAGCATGCTCATCACCAGGGGACACAAGTATGAGAAGCATTCTATTTTGCAGCAATGAAGAAGATAAAACATTGCAAAAGATTGCCAACAAAACAAGCCCTGTGGTGAACCATAGTTGCCTCTGTGGAAGATCTGGAAAAGATACAGAAACTTTAAAAAAAGGAAGCAAAGGGAGGGAAACCCCTGCCAGAAGAAATTACCATTAATTTGGGAGTTACTGGTAATGCTCTGGAGGGAAACACCACAGGGAGGATGAGGAAGGGATTACTGAGGCTACTGAAAGAGCAGAGAGGATGATGCAGTGAAGGGAGGATGTGCTGGAGATCCATGACTTTGCCTCTCCTGTGGGTCACAGGGTGTCCTTGGGGAGGCCCTGTGCACCTTCCCACACACCAGGAAGTGCACTGCTGTGTTCTGGAGATGGGATGGGGTCAGTGCACACCATGGCAGCCCTCCTCTTCCTCCTCTTGGGTGTGCTACAGTTGCTCTTGTACAGCTGGTTCAAGGACTATGGGTTCACTTTTGGGGCGCTTTCCTTTACAAATCAAGCTCACAGAGCCTGCTTGATTGCCCATCCACTCAACTCCCCTGCTAACTCCTGAAGCCTTTTGTTTTCAGGCACATTGACAGAGAGGTAAAGTTTCAGAAATGCCTCATCCCTACGGGTTTTGTGCAAATAAAGGACTGGGTAGAGAAGAGAGACCCTCTTTGCTTATCCAGTGAAGGACTGACCACAAGAGCTTGGCTGTTATTAGGCAGCAGAAACCCACATGGACAAGTCCCTCGCTGAGTTTCGTTGCTTCTGCTCCGCAGGAACTCGCTCATGGATTATCTGAGTTTTCTCACCCTTTCCTTTGTAAAGCTGCTGCTCCACTGTAACAGGGAATAATGACACATTTCACAGGATGCTTGTGAGAGCCTGGTTTGAAATAAAGATTATAGAAATGTAATGTATAGTGATTGTAGTGTCGTCCATGGAGTGGAAGAGAAAGAGTCAACACAGACATACAGGTAGGCAGACACATTTCTTAATTGAACTCTCTGCTTGGCTGTATTTCCTTTAGGCAAGAACCTGAGGTGAGTAACAATAAAGGACCATAAGGAAGAAGGTGTAGGGTTTTTAACAAATTTGACTTATCACAGACAGGCTTTTACACTTGCATCAGCCTATACTGAAAATCCCTAAATAATTCAAAGCATTCGGTGTAGCAAAGTGGTATTCTCCCCACAGGTGCTTAAAAGTAGAAAACAAGGTGGCAATATTTCCTTGTTTAAAATACTGCTAATATTTCATTCCTCTGCTCCAGAGCATTTAATATTCTATATAAATCAATACCTACCTCACTATCAATAAATGAATAATTACATTTCCACCTATTCCCAGATGCTCTGAAACCATTTATTCTAGTCATTTAATCACAAGGCTGTTATTGCAGGGGAAATAGGAGCAGACGTGAATACATAAAGCCAAAAATAGAGAGCTAAGCTGAGAACTTCACCATAATAGCAGTTTCTTGCAAAGCAAGCCACTACTCACTTTCCCAGGAGATGTAGCAGGTGTCTCTTCACTTTTCAAAACAATAACTGGTACTGTAAAGCTCAGTCAAGCAAAACAAAACTTCACTCACTTTGCTTTTTCACAGTCAACCTTTGAATGCAACAGGGAGTCCTTGCTGGTCTGATCAGGAACTCCCTCTTTCCCCGTCAAAAATGAGGTCCCAAAATGTCCTCACACTGGACCCTCCATTTGAAAAGGAGTTCAACAGCAAAACCTAATGTCCCTATAGAATAACTTGTTCGTCTCAAATCAGTGCTCTTCTTTTGTGCATCTTTGAGTGACTGGATGTCTGGAAAAACTGAAAATATCCATCTTCACTCCATGGAAGTCTTATAGTTCACCCACAACAACAGCATTTCTCTTCCCAGTTTGCTCACTGTCCTTTTGATGCCACGTGCCTGCTGTTAGGACACCAGACATATGTGTATTAGAGGTGGGGGTATAGTGATGGAGGGTGTGTGCACATATACAGACAACACATAACATTTAGAGGAAGAGTCTAGATACAAGGTGAGAGTGGTAGTTCCTCATTCACTGACATGAACACAATTTTCCTCCTGTACCTTGGAGATGACTAAATTAGGCTATGTGTAAGTCAAAATACTTAACAAGTATTAACTGTATAAACCTCCCTCCCATCTCAATTAGATATGTGATTTTTGTCTGCAAGAAGGATCAGATGAGTTGCAGCGTTCAGAAAGTACTGTGTGTTCTCCCTGCTCCCCATCCTTTCAAAACCTGTTCCTCCTTCCAGACAGGCTGGGTATGTTTACCACGTCTCTACCTTTGTTTTTGCTCACCTTCCATCCCTACAGGGAGCCCTCAAGCACGTATTTATTTGCACTTTGAACCTGTGCTTACTTTCATGGCTGTGCTTCAGCTCAAGCTGGGACCTGATTGCTTTAGGGGAGACAGGGACGAGATTGCCTGAGTGTCAGTAAAGCTTCAGTGCCTTCGTCCACAATTCCCCCATTCACCCTGGCACACAAAGTTCTCCTTCAGTTGATATCAATGAGTAGAAAAAAATCCTACAGCAGTTCAGAGCAAAGGGTGTGCAGCACAAAGCCTGTGGGAAGTGCAAAATCATGCCATCAGACTAATGTGGACTGAACTTAGTTTTCAACAGCAGAAATAGCAAAAGCTTCTATGCATATTCTAAAATGTACCATGAATATTTCTGAATGTATAGATGGTTAGCATGTCAGATTTAGCTTTGGGAGGTGTCTTGCATCCTGTAAGTGCTAGTTTACAAAAAATGTGGACATACGCATGTATGTATTTGTATAAATGCATATGTCTAGGTCTCTGTGAAAAAAAGCAGCCCAAGTTAGCAGGAAGGATAGCTGACTAACTAGACAGCTGTACAAATGCTTAAAACAAAAAGAAAATAAAAAGCTACAGGCATCTTTTGACATGACTTTACTTCTAAACCTCCAAGTACACTGAGAGGGCTGCAGCCATCTCAGCTTCCCTCAGCTTTACTTTTCACTGGGCACATGGCCCTGGATCCTGCTCTGCAGGTCTCAACAGTCCCAGGAGACCAGGCAGCCATGGTGGGTCAGTTGGGTAGCTTGGTCCTCAGTTATTTGGCTTTAATCCGAGCAACAACAGCAAAGCTCTGGTGGATATGATTTGAATGGTAGCCAAGCAAAGAGGACCATGATAATTGCAAAAGCCAGGAAAGGCCTGACAAAGTCTTTTTCTGGTCTCTGTGGTATGCACATGAACAAATATTTTTCAAGGGTGAACCTGAACACGTCCTGTTTCTATCTTTCAGTAGCCTGCCTGTGTCAGAGGTGGGACAGACAACCCTCAGCCCCCATGGCCCACAGGCAGGGCTGCAGCAGCCCTTGCATCCCAACATAGACTGTTCAGACATGCTCTCACTTTGAAGTTAGGACTAGGCAAGAAGGTCCTTTCTGACCTGTTACTCACCAATGCCAAGTTCAAATAAGTGGACCTCTCAGTCCCGACTCGTTTTGAATCGCAGTGGGATACCCATGACTTGGCAGCAGCAGAGGAGTAACGTTTGAGTCTGCAAGGAAGAAATGCTCCTGGTATGAGAAGACACATGAGCAGCTCAGGCCAGCTCTCCTCCCTACCTTCAGTGCCCACATGGATGGAAACTGAATAAAGGAAATGTCAGGCACAATTGCAACTTTGCTACTCCTTCTCCTTTGGAGGATGTAGCAGCTCCCACCTGTGCTGGGTGCAGGCTGTGAGACCAGGAGAATTACTGTGGTTTTGTGAGGCCACAGTGCTGCTCCAGCTGCAGAGGGCAGTTTGGCAGAGGAGACACACCTGGCCTGTTGTCAGGAGCTGGGAGTTGATCCCAGTCCAAATCCACTGTTGAGATAGCAGATCAAGACTAACCCTACTCAGAAATCACCATGCTGCACAGATCTGTCTGCTTGTGGGATTTGTGCTGGCTTGATGAAAGGGTTGGCTCCTATCCTCAACTGAACTCTCATGGTTCAAAGTTGTGCTGGCTTTTTTCTGTGTCCTTTGGGGTGAAAAATATCTTGCAGCTGCTGCTTATAATTCTTTCCCCCATGTTTCAACATTCTCCAGATGAATGTCACCCGAAGCAGTGCTCTGAGAGACTGCAATCATGATTGCCAATAGTCAACATCCAAACTAAAAATAAAAAGCCACAGCATGGGACTGAGACACAAGAAATACATCCTCTGGCAAAAATCACCCATCACAGGAGAAAAAGGGCCTTGGCTCTCCAGTCCTGTGTCCTCCATGCTTAAAGAAGCTTTCCTCTAGTAGCATCCTCTTCTGATGCAATCAAAAAATCAAGATGGCTTGTAGAAAGCACTAAGTGAGCTGACCTCTCCTGTTCCTAAGTGCCTGGGTTTAAGAGCCATGAAGTTCTGACTGATCAGTAAATAAGGTGGAGGGAAAGACAAGATTTTTTCAGTGGAACCTTTATTTACCCCTTGGAGGAACCTGGAGAGCTCTTTCCAAATACCTATTTTTGGCCCCAGGGCGGGCACATTTTTTCCTTTTTTTCCCCCCTATGATTTCAGCAGCCACCTTTGATGGAGGTTCATTAGCCTGAAAAGATCCCACTGCAGAAGGGAAGGAAACTTAAGAGAAATATCTTCTGGGAGAGAGCCACAGTTCCTGCCTTGCTTCCTCCTGGCTGCCACAGCCCAAAAGGAAGGGAGAGCAGCTGAGGACAATGTTTCCAGGAGTGCTGGTGAGTGGATGGGGTAAGGGGACCAGGAGCAGAGCCACGGGTCTGCCTTTTCCCTTGGTGAGTGCTCAGTGCAGAGGGTGTTGGGGTGCGCAGCACAACCCTGCTGCAGAGAGAGGACTCAGTGGGATGCACACCGGGGAGCACCAGCTCTCTGCACCAAGCCTTCAGGTTGTCCTGCCTTGTACCACGTGTGGCACATGGCCAGCCTGGCAGGCAGAAAATATGACAAGCTTGCAGCTCTCCACTACAGCTCAGGAATCGTGATCTCAGGGGTTTGCCCAGTGTATCAATTTTTGTGTATTATACCTGAGATGGGCTGCATGTGATATTTATATTCCTTCTTTCTGATTAGTATTTAACACACAAGGAGAATCTGCTCACTTGTCAGGCTGACCTTGCTCAGAATGGGGTCTAGAAACCAATCCTTTATGTGCTGCCAGTAGCACATATACTGGGGCTAAGTAAAAGTATTTTGTGGCAGCTGATCCACCGGCTCAGTGCGGTGCTGGGGCTGATCCTAGCCCTGAATTTTGCATCCAGTAACCTCACAGGATAAGGACACTCCAAAAAAATAACGTGACACTCTTTCCCTTGTGAAAATAAATAAAAGGCCACATCTTTGACCAGCAGTGGTGAGCGTTTTGTTTGCACTCATTTACCCCATGCCTGGGAGACATGAATTCTCAATCACTACTGCTACACAGTCTTAAATGTGAAGTAAAGTGCTTCATGTGAATGATAATAATTGTTTCCAAGCAGGCTCTAAACACCCGGTTGGGAAAGGATAGAACCGCCTTTGAAACAAAAACACGGCTCAGGAGGGAAGGAGAAAGATTCTAGCTCTTGTTTTCCATTTTCACAAGTCTCCTGAACTCTTTATCTCAGTCTGGGAAGTCCTGAGCAGATCATTTCCCTGACATCTTGCCCCTTGGGGGAACCACAACTCCTGCCACGTTCTTATTCAGTTGAAAGGATCCCCAGTTAGAACCACAGCACTCAGTAACTTTTGATAACTTGTTTGGCCCACTGTTTCTTACGAGGTTGCAGAGCTAGAAATATGTTTTTGGGGAGAACTTTACCACCAAGAACAGATGACTGATATACTATTAGATTCAGGACTAGAAAGAATGGAGTCTAGACACTCCCTTATTTAAAAATCAGAATTTTTACTTAGCATTTCCTGTCTATGTTGTGAAGTGATAAATATGAGAACTAAGCATCTAATATCTCATGTCAAGACTCCATCCCCAAGCTGCCTTCTGCTCCCTCAGAAGTTCATAAAGACCCATGCAGCTGATGATGGATCTTCTTGAACAAAGAGCTTAATATAATATTTTCAAAGTCTGTAACTGCTTTAAAAGGGGCTCCCTTCTCACTTGTGATAAGATATGGGGATTTCAGGCACAGGAGGGGGATGAAAAAGAGTGTCACATCTGAATTAGGGAAAGAGGGGGAAAACTTTTCTTCTTTAGCTGGTCTAGTGAAAACACCTCTTCTCCTCCATCACTGATGTGTAGTACCTACAAAGAGTTTTCCTGCATATACTTCTGGCTGCACCTATTGTAAGAAGCACTGGAATTACAAGTTTGCAGCCTGATGGGGCCCATGTGAGTCACAGGAAAAAGCAGAGTCAACTTTCTGTTAAAAAACAATCATGTGGATTTTCCAGAAGGTGTGGGAATTTCCATTAATTTTGCTGGCCAGACCAGCACCATTGCAAGGAGGTAGAGGGGGATTTCTGAGTCCTTCCCCACCTGTGCCCATCAGAGGCAGCTTGTGCAAAACCCTTCCCTCCCAAGCACAGCACACACAGGATTTAAGAAGATCCCATTTCCAAAGAAATCCTAGGGCAACGACACGAAAATCAATAAAAAACAAAACTATCCAAGATACACATCTGACAGGTATAGCAGGCTCAGACCCAACAGACTTGAGTTTTTAGACTTTTAGGCTTTTATCTCCTGTAAGTGCTCATGGGTTGACAAAAGTAGAAAGAAACAGTTGACTTTCTAAATCAAAAATGCATGGAACAAACTCAGAAGAAGCAAAATGCTTCTTAATGTCTTTAGGCCTGTTTATTTAATGATGCTGTAGCCACATATATCTTTAGTCCAGCCCCTGTAGACACAGCATCAGTGTCCTGCTAAGCCTGCCCCAACCCTCACAAAACTACATCATACTGAACATTGGTGTGCCGTTGACCAAACCCACCTCTGCTGAAAGTTCAGACAAAACCCATCCTTTGAGGCAGGGAGCATGTCACACAACTAATGGGAGTTCTGGCAGATCTTTCAGCTTGGGTTATTCTGATGGAATTCAGAGGGTAACACCTCAGATTTGGGTGCATTGTTTTCCTGACCAAGACTATGTTGCTCCACAAAAATATCTCACCATCTGTCAATACTCCAAAAGTAAGGGCCTGTTCAAGATATGACTGCAGCTGATACTTTAGGCAGGTTGACTATGTCCTAATTCACTCTGGCTCAACTACATGATTATCAAATCTCAAAGCAACCAGTGTTTCTAGCCTTATTTCACCCGAGAACATTGTTATCAGCTAATATCTATGCCTTATTTACACTAGAATTTGAAATCATGTATGCAAACATATGCTAAACTCCTTGGCTAAAAACCAGGCGTCAGCATACATTTAAACCCCTTCATGCTGTCTGGAATATTCTGCAGCACTTTAACTCCACGATGATGATGCCGTGGCAGTCTCTAACCTGAGCAAGGTGAGTGCTGCAGCAGCACAGGTGAGATGTGTTTCACACCGCTGCAGCAGGTTTCCCCAGAGGTCACTACAGCACATCTTCCACGTTTATTTCTCCCATAAAGGTACAGTGGAGGGGACAGGCTCTGCTTATGTCCACTTTCAGCACACCAGGTGAAGCGCAGAGGCTCTTGTGGCAAGAGGAGGAGCTGCCAGAGTAGCAGGAAATTCCACTTTTCCACGTGTTTCCAAATTAGCACCATTTCTGGAGGCAAAGAACCTAATCCCAGGGTGCAGGACCAAACTGCCTACAGAAGGGAGGCATAGTCTAATCCTGGTTGGCCACTGTTTTCCCTGCTCTGGAATATACTTATTACATGCTCACATGACCAGGCTCTGTACTTCTCACTTGGAAACAAACCAGCTGGGACTCAGCGAAGCACCCCTGCCCAGCAGGTGGTGTTTGATGGGGTGTCCGTGCACGAGTAGCATGGTTTCATATAAATACAAATACAGGTGCCAAAGAGGAGCACACAGCTCTGCTTATGAAATACACCCCTACCAGTGCTCCAAATGCCTGCTCGTGATGTCTCTACGGCCAGTAGTTCATCCAAGCTGAATATATCTTAATGCTTGTCAGACAGCATGATCATCACACCTCAGAGACCACGACTGCCTCCCTAGGCCAGCGATTATCAGCACACCAAGCCCATGGTTCCCACAGCTCCAGGTGAGTATTCCCTTTTCTTGCAGCTCACTCCCTTTCTCACACACAAGCTGTCAACCCTGCACTTGGCAGGTGGGGCAGCAGAAGGTGTTTACCTGCCCCCACCACAGCCCTGGACCACACCCTTGCTCTCGCCTGGGACCTGTTCACCCCTTGTGGCTCTGAAGTGCTCCATAACATAGCCCTGGTCATGCCTGTTGGAGCTGCACCGAGCAAGGCAACCCCCAACCCCGACTGCAACTCCCTCGGACCCATCTGACCCATCTCCTTGGAAAGGCGCCTCCAGCAGCACCTGCATATAAGGAAAAGCACCCTCTGAGCCCTTCTGGCAGGCAGAGAAAGGCTCAGGAGGCTGAGGATGCAACCAAAGGAGGCTGTGTTCATCTTATCTGGGATGCCAGAACGCTGTCTTTATAAGCAGAGCCCTTCATTATCAGAAAGGAGGCTATTTTGGGCTTCTGAGCTCACCCTCTGGAGCAGTGGGTGACCGGTGCTGCAGGAGCTCATTTAGGAGGCAGGAGATAGAGAGGCACAGCAAAGCAGCCAGGGATTTCTGGGAATGTGGGGTCAGCCTGCATCCTCACCAACCTCTCAGCATGCTGCCAGCAGCAGAGCAGAGCAGGCTCGGTGGAATGAGGCAGGTGCCCTTCAATTACCATAATTTAAAGCATTTTTTGACTAACCTGCTAAGCTGCTGACTTTTTTTTCTTTTTTTTTTTTCTTTTTTTTTAGAAGAGAGGGTATGCAATGGGGATAAATGGACATAGATTATATTAATACCAGGATTATTTTAATACACGCAATGAAATTAAACTCTGTTCAAGAAGTTAAATAATTCACCATGTTTCCCTGCGTGGAAATGCACTGTTGAGGCAATAATTTATTTTTGACAACAGGAAACAGCTGATAAAAGAAAACCTCTTTTGTTTTAGATTTACAGACCATTTCCCATGTGTTATGTTTGCTTTGGCTGTCTCTCTGGCATCCGTTGGGACAGATGAGAATGAGGGGAAAGCAAGGGTGTTGCTCAAAACACAGGACCCCCGAACAGTTTGGCTCTTGTTGCCCTTTTCATAAATGCAGCAAGGATCCTTCTGAACACCTTTCCTCCTCCCCAGAGATTTTTTTATGGTAACTGTGTGAGGCAATGGTCTGAGCAGAACTCCAGAAACATTCTGGAAACACATCACAAACGTCCCAGGAACAGACAGGTTAGGAAGTCCATAGTCTGGAGACGGGGCTGGGGGGTGGGGGAGCAAAAAGCCAACCAAAAAAAAAAAAAACCAAACCAAAAAAACCCACAGAATAGCCTAAATAAACCAGTATACAAGACAATTGCTCCCATATGTTACTCTGCAATACTTTTGTGCTTGGCTGGTGACTTTATTTCCTCAATGAAGAACTCTTTAATGACTGTCACATTTCCACCCCTGCCTGTCTATCCTCCCTCCTCCTCTCTGAAGAGTGAGCTGCCACATATTTCAGGCTGTGCACATCCCTACTCTGCTGCATGGCGCGGGGGCCTCGCAGATGCCCCTTCACAGCACCGCGGGTAAGGCACTGCTCACCATGTGCTGAAGTTGTACCTGTGCCCTCTGCTCCCAGTACTGGGCACAAAAGGCAGCCCAGTGCCTGGGAAGCCTGAAGACCATGGTCTCAGACAGGGCTTAGAAAGGAAGAGAAGGGTTTCTTGTGTTTTCTTAATGATGAGCAAAGAGGTTTTGAGAGTGCTTTCTGTTTCCTTCTTGCTCGAGGAATAGCAGGACTGCTGTGTCTCGTGGTGGTGTTTTTGTTCTTTCTTTTCCACTGGAGAACCTTCCAGGGATTTGAGATGGGGAAAAAGCAGGGTATTCAATCTCTTCTGCCCAATAGTCCTTACAGCCTGAAAGAAGGGCTCATGAACCCTAAGCTTGTCTGTGCTTCCTGACTCTCAAGCTATGACCTTCACGTGCAGGCAGGAACCACCAAAAGGTGCTGTCAAAACACTTTAGTGTTCCAGGCTTTGGGGATTTTGAATATTGTGATGCGGTGATAAAGTAACTGCACCATGTATTTAAAATTGTCTGAGATTTCCACTGTAGACCTTAAACACGGTGCTAAATAGGGCAAACAAAAATAGCTGTTACTTTGACAAGTGCTTATTTAAAGCCTGTTTTGTCAGCATTGCTGCCCTGGTTATGACAGGGAAGTTGTCTAGAAATTGCATAATTACCAATATTAAAGCAAAAGCAAAACAGCACCACACAATTCAATAATAGAGCAGGTCACGTTTGCCATGGCTGCTGTTGTTTCTGCAGCACCCCCTTCTCAATCCATGGCCTCAGGAAAATGCTGAGCTGCTGCTGCTGCTCCTCATCTGCTCTCAGCCCAGAAGATTGCCCTGCTCTGGGCACTCAGATTGCCATGCAGAAGACTCAATAAGGACCCTATTTTCTTGCTCATTCCCATGCTGCTGAGAGCAGGCAGTGTTACTGCCTTTGAGACTCGTTCTTCAAGTGTCTGCCGTTTGTCACTGGACTTCAATATGATAGGAGTGGGGACAGCAGATGGAGGGCAGAAACAGCCCAAAAACATGGGGCACTCCTTTTTCTGCACATAATAAAAATTTGCAACAAGTCCAACACCTGTGAAATAAAATACTCAGTGCTCTTTCCCTTCTTCCCCTTCTTCTTGCCTTACTTTTCCTCATGGTAGAAAGGAGGTGAGAAAAGATGATGGTTTTTTAGTGGCTTGATTTCAGACTTTGTGCTGTTTACATAGCCCTCGTATTCCTTGTGACCTCCAGGGGCACTTTCAGAAGTTCTTTCCTTGTATTTTCTATCAGCTCAGCAGGTCATTCAAGAGCCTACCCATGTGACCCATGTTTCAGGGGAAGGGAAGCAGGAAACACTGCAGGAAGCTCCACATCGCTTTTCTTCCCCACCTCCTTCCCTCCCCAAGTTTACTGCGTGTACCAGAGCAGGTTTCTGCCTATGAACACTTGCTACACGTGTCCTGCTTATCTGAATGTGAGCTTGGTATCAACCTGCTCTGCACTTTAGTCTGGCTCGTTTACTCTCAGGAAAGCAAAAGACATGGGGAAACTGAGCAGGGAGCTCTGGCCTGCTGGTTAAGATCCTCTCTCACAGTGCTGCTTGCCCAGTGCCTCACCTGGGAAGAGCAGCAGCAGGGTCAGCAGCCTCTGGATGCCAAGGCAGGTGCCCTGGAAGTGACAGTTTTGCATTTGTCATCCACCAGCGAAAAAACCTGCCTTAAGTGACATAGTCAGCACCAAACTCAGATGCAGTGGCAGCAGCAAGGATTCCTAAGACACCATATAATCTTAAACCTTCTTGTAACTTGTTGCCTCTTGGGCTCTGTGTCTTCCAGCTACAGGAGCACTTGGGATGAGGACCCTACAGCCAAGGACTTTCTTCACGACACAGTCTTCATTAATTTTAACAGCTTAGTCATTCTCTGCACTACATGAGGATGGGGACTTGGGGGAAAAAATTAGCATTATCATTTAATTAAAGATGGATCATAATAACCAAACCTTCACAAAGGGACTGATGGGATTATGAAGAGAACCTTAATTGTGAAATTCTTCCTACTTGACTTTGAGTTCCTGATTTTTCAATCTCAACACAATTGTTTTAAGAGCTTTGGCATGTAATTTCCTGTTAAAAAAAAATAAAATAAAAAATATGAAAGGCTTATCTTTCAGTTTCTCACTGACACCTGTATGTTCCATCAGTCTCTGGAATCTCTTCTATCCAAGACTTCTGTCACTTGACCTAAGGATTAACTGATGGCAATGACAGGTTGCACTCTAACCTGCTCATTGTAGGCCAAATATCAGGGGAGTTTGACTAAAGCACTTTTCTCTGTGGCAAGCATGGGGAAACTAGCAAATGCTAGAAATTCAGTTTTAGTAAATTTAAGGTAAATTTTTTTTTTTTTTTACTGACAATATAGGGACATCACAATTCCAATCCCTGCTTCAAATGAGTGATACTACCAATGCTTTCTAAAGATAAAATTGGCAGTGTTCTCTTTTCCCATGGGTGAAAATCCTTTATCCCCCTTTTATTTTCTTTCATTTTTTTGTTTTTGTTGGTGGTGGTTTCTTGGGGTTTTTTTGTTATGTTTGGAAGATCTAAAATGTTTCAGCTGAAACTAACTACATAGAAAATAGGAAAAAGCCACCCTCCCCCCCCAAAAAAAACCAATACAAAAAGTCCCCAGCAAACCATGCTCCAGAAGACATCTGAAGGCAATTTCATGCCAAACAGCCAAAGCTTGGCAAGAATTACACAAAGCTGAAAACAGGACTTTCTCATCCGAAACACTGTCTGCCTTTTACAATCACTAGTGCTCCCCAGCACCTGAGATCTACCTTGTCAGGCAGAGGATCATCACCCTCACTTCTTTCAGCAAAGCCTTTCAGACCTACTGCTGAAAATGAAGAAACTGTCATCATCACCCGTCCCACTGACGGTGCTTATTTGCGTTATCTGGAAGAAAAGCAGGGCTTTGTCCACACACAGGATTTCCTAACAATGAACCTGTGTATCACATCCCCTACGCAAGAGCAGAGCTTCCCTTCTCCACTGGGCCAACAGCCACGTTTCAGACAAGGCTCTGCCCCATGGGCAGCTGAAGGTGCTGTAAAAGGTGTTTCAGTGTTGTTGTACCAGGCACGTTTGCAGGGCTCAGCCCTGCTTCTGCCCACTGCTTTGAGCACCCCTCGGTGCTGCTGTGAACGACCGTGTTGGGTGGAGACAGTACCCAACCATTTCCCTCTGCCAGCATCCTAATCAGCTACCACTGAAGATGTAAAACGCTGCCAACTTGCACTTCCCTTGTAAAGGAATGGAAAAGCAGGTGGAAATAATAAGAGTGGCACAAAGCACCTGGAAAGCAAACAGTCATTTGCCTGTAAATTATTAACAAACACATCTAACTATGTGTTCAACCACTAAGATTCAAATATTTTTATTTTTGTGGCTACACGGATCTCTAGCTTTCTTTATAGTGCTTTTAAATTCAACAAAACAGAAGAAAATCGCTCAAGTTCAAAGTTCTTGACATTATTGCCAGTTTATTTCCACGAAGCTGAACGCTGAATATTATGAAACAGCTCAGGAATGCGGGACATAAAGGGAGATTTCCTTTTTTCCCCCTTCAGCTGAAATATCTTTTGGCAATAAATCCCCGCCGGAAATGTGCTTTCCCTGATTCCCCGGCTTAATTAGCTCAAACAATGTAAGATATGTAACACTGACCACCATGGGAAACCTGATAACAAAGAGCAGTGATACAATACAAGCCTTTCAAACAGATGCAGCCAGTACCCTGCTAAGACAAAAGTGGATTCAGTGTGGTGTCAAGCCTTTTCTTCCTTCACTGCTGCAGGAGACACCAGCACTACGGTGAGACAAGTTAGTCTTTGCCATGTTTTTTCCTCAGTAATGATCTAAAATTGCCAATTCCTCTGTGGTATGCAGGTCACACAGCAGTATTTCCGTCAGGGAAAAGACAGCAGCTAATGCTGCAGCCCCTTGGCACTCAGGATACATTCACTGCTATTGCTGTAGGGAAAACTGTGAGAAAGCTGACCCCAAAACTCATGTGGAGACAAGCAGTGCTTCTGGTTGGCACGACTGCATGGCTTCATATGCTCTTCTCTGAGAGAGTTGAGGCTTCATTTTCCTTAAGGTTTCTTTCCTGGGCTACATCCAGAGCAGCCCTACCTCCTGTACCTGCTGAGCACTCGATCCCACCCCTACATCATCCTTCAGCAATGGTCTGTGCAAATGGACAATAAACAAGAAGGATGTGTTGACTCGGACTGCAAATATCCTTTTTCTTATTGCCTTTCCTCACTGCTTTAGTGCTACTGGAGTGAGCTCTCCAGGGCCACCCCCTGCACAGTGCTGGGGTACTGTGGGGGTTGCAATGCTGAAGGAAAGGTGGGGGATCGGGAGCATGAGCAGGGGGCGAGCGAGGATGATAGCACTGCAAATAGAAATACAGCCTCTCCTGCTGACAAGCAGAACTGGGCCCCTCCTTAGGTCAGAACAAAGCTGGGGTCTGGATTGGTGCCCACATTATGGGTAGTCCTCAGAGCTGCTCTACCTCAAGACCATTAAAGATGCCAGAGGAGAAAAGTTGCAACAAGCTTTTGCCTATTTTTCCATTTGCAGTTAATAATTTTCAAGTTCAGATGTATTTATAGATTTCCCTTCTGTTATACTTGCAGTCAAAGCTTGAGTCTTACTTCTATTCTCCAAAATACTCAGTGGACATCAGAGAACTGACAGTATTATAATGTCACATGCAGGGAAGTGCAAGCAAACACAGGAACAGGGATTTCTTAATTAGAGCATTTACAGTTTGCTGCCTCGTTTGGTTTTGTCATTCACTGTGCAACTCAAATGCCTCCAGGAGAACAATGAAATTACTTTGGCCAGGTCCACCCAGCAGAGCTCTGTTGACTCAGCAGTGTCCAACAGGGACATGAAACTGGTCAGAGAGTCAACTTCCCTCCATGCCTGATGCATTTGGGGCCAGACACGCCAGCAAGGCTGTGGTTTACTGGTTCAACTGGTTTCACTTGTACACAGGTCCAGAAGTTGCACTGCTACTAAAAGAGACAATGGAGTTCTTCCATATATAACTGGCTCTTTGGAACAGGTGAGAAACTCTAAATCCAGAAGAATTCCTTCAGAAGGGCTCTAGACAAAAGAGAGAAACACCAAATGCAATCAGTACTGGGTCTAACAACTTGAGTATTCCCAATTAAAAAAATCTAACAGAGTTAAGAAAACCCAACAGCCACCTCTTCATCTTCTTTGTTTGTTGTGAAGAAGCAAAGGTCACAGGCTCACTTCTCTCCCGTGGGTTGCCTTTGAAGTGCAGGTGTCATCAGTGCACTGCAGGGCCCCACATAGAAGGTCCCATTTGATCCCAGTCTGTCGGTGGCTCACTCTTTTTGGCATCTCTGGTTATCACCTTTGTTTTACAAGGCCGGTTGAAATCTGGCTGATCTGTTAAACAAATTAAATTCATCCCTCCAGCTCTGCTAAAACTCAAGTGTAGTCCTCAGCTGGGCAAAGCACAGACACTCCAGCGTTATTTATATTAATGTAATTATAGATAGACCAATATTGAAATGGCCAACTTGCACTGTAGGCAAATAAACAAATGCTTCTTTGGTGATCAGTGCATCATGAGGTTTTTTAATTACAGCCTGCATGCTAACTCCAAACCATACCTAGAAAATGTGGCACTCTTAATTCTCAGAGGCAGTAAATGTTGCTCATTTTCCAACATATCAAAGCAAGAGTGTCTACAGAGTATGAAATTGTTTTATACACCGGGAATGAAAATATTTCATACAGCAGTTATTAAATCTCAGTCCCACAAAAGTCATTGGCAAAATTGCCAGTAACCAGGAGGGACAGCACTTTAGACTAGGAGGGTATGTTTGTGTATGCAGTGAACAAATGTAAGAAGCCTAAGGAAAGGAAAAGAAATATCAGGAACATATAGGAGATCACAAAATCTACCATGTGTATCATGAGTGCTGGGCAGCCACACATGGCCTGCATTTGGTTCTCCAAATTAATCCCACACGTGACTGCAGCATCACTTACAAAAAGATCCCAATTCATGAAGTCTTATGGAGCTGGTATTAAATACTGTTTACCAGGCAAAGCTGTGCTTAATTTCTGCCTATATAGCGCTTGGTTTCGTCAGAGATTATGATGTTCCTGTTATTGTCACCACAACTCTGGAAATAAAACTTAAATGAGAAAGCAAAGATGGAGACCTCCTTCTTCATCAACTTTTCTAGCCAGGCAACCCCCTACGCTGTCAGTAGAGTAACACCAAAACCCTGGTTTTGTGCAGAATAGCTGGTGTGAACATTTCCCTTGGTTTGCCTCCAGAGGGGATAACAGTCTTCCTGGGATTTGGGTCTGATTGTTCACTGTTTTCTCGAAAAGAGCTCCCCCAGGGCTCTGGCAGAGTTCGGTTTGTGACTTCTGAGACTCTGCCCCTGGAGATCTGCCAAGCCGCTGCCTCTGAGGGATGCACGCTCCCGTTCAGTGGGAATCTGCTGCCCCTGTCCCAAACACGCACTTGGTTTCAGGCAGGGAGTGCTGCCTTTTCCTGGAACACTTCTGCTGTGCAGGCACACGACTGCTGCAGCCAAGCAGTCCCACGGCAAAACCTCTGCATCCTGTTGCTCACGTGTGGGGTGGTTCTGTACCTCAGGTTCATCTGGAGCTGGAGAAGCAGCTGACCTTCCAAATCACTGCCCAGCACACTCTGCCAAGGTCACCGGGCTTCCCAAGCGCTTGGCGTGATGACTTAATTAAACCATGATTTTCAGTCTGTTGCCTGGTGTTTCCTTGGCTCAGGTTCACTTAAACTGACATCTCCATAAGGTCAGCTCAGGAAGGTAATGAAACATGAGCCAGAATAAAGTATGGTTGTTTAGGGTACTTTTGCCTATCTACCAGAAATTTGCATGGGGCAACTTCATGCCTGCCTGCTTCAGCTGGTTGTACAAAGTCAAGAATTTGCAAGAAATACGTTCCTAAACTAATAAACACATATCACTACTTAGCCACTAAATTACAGGACATGATTTTGCATTCAGAGGAATTTCAATTTCTTTCTTTTTTAAGTTTGTAGTTAGTTAAAGGAAGATAAACTCACTGAATCATTTTAACTGATTTGTGATACTGGGGAAAATAGAATATTTCAGTACTTAAGAACTTCAATTTATAAAGAATAGTCGAAATGAAGATCTGCTGCAGGCTTGCCAAGTCTTTCTGGAGATACACATATTTTTCTTCTCCTGATATACTTCAGATCTTTATTTACCATGCAGCCAGAAAAACACTTGGCTCACCAGAAAAGTGCAGCAGCACTAAACTTACACGACTGTTTCTTTGCTGGGACTACTGTGACACTGGTGCCAAAGGAGGCAGTGGTTGGTGCAGTTAGGAAAGAAGGCCTCTCTAAAACCAAGTTGTCAGTCTGAATATTTTCTTTCTCTCTCATTCATCCCCAAAAGGAATCCTAAAGTTTCATGCAAGCTCCAGCTGTGGATCTAAAATAGCTTGGCTTCTTCTTCACGTATAGAAAGCCTTATCCTGTCCCTGTAAGTGTGTGGTTTATCCCTGGGTAACCACTGAGCCCACATTCAAGAGATGGCCAAACAGGACTGACACAGCATCAAGGAACAGGTTACACTGACATTCCAAGGAGTCAGTCCAAAGTCTCTGAGCTGAACACCTCAATCTTTCCAAACATCAGGTTACAAATTACATGGCTCATGGCCGTGCTACATATACATACATGCATATATAGCTATTTTGCGTTCCTGACAGCCTCCAAGTCTTATAATAATGAAGTTTTCCTCTCTAAAGGGCAATGGATCTCACAGAAGTTATTTTTAATACACTCACTTTGTATGTACCTGTCTCCAGGTAACCCCAGCACTCCATTCACATTGCTGTATTTTCAAAATTAAGTCTTTTCTCCTGAACATTGCATAAAGACAAAGTCAATCTGTCTTCCATCGTGCTGTGTGAATAAAACTGAGGCTGCAGGATGATGCCAGACCACACATTTGTGGGAACATTTAAGTATTTTCTTACCTCCCTTGGACTGTTGTGAAATTTGAGCATGTGCTTAAAACCCTTAGCACTATTGCATTCTTTGAGGTCAAAGTATTGACAGAGAACATGGCCAGAGAGCTGTACTCATCCAACTGGTCTTATACACTACTCCAAAAATGTTGGTGGATCAAAAACCTTTCACTGATTTATTTGAACTGATGAACCAAAGTTGGTCTTTTTTTTTTTTTTTTTTTTTATGGTCAGCTGACATTTTGAGTAACTCATGGTCCCAAGATAGTGATGAGAATAAATGAAGGATGTAGCTGAAGAGGTTCAGGACCCTAGGCCTGTAAAGTGCACCCTGTGAGCAAGATATTAAACCCCAGTGACAACTCAGCATGGACTGTGCAAGCTCCACTTCCCCAGATCAGATCTGAAATCAATGCAGGATTCATTGTTTTATGGCATGCTATTGATGCCAGCAGACAGCAACTTCAAATGGAGTAGGGTTCTCACTGTAAGTGTTGTTATTGCATTCCAGCTGTTAGTTACCACTCATCTACCAGGTTACCATCTCTTAACAGCAAAGTCAACAAGAGGGAACTGGTGTCTGAGCCTCAATCATTATAATTTAGACTCTGCACAGTGCAGCACCTTAGCATGAACTCTCCCTTCTTAGTGGTTTGAACTAAACAGTCAGTGAGGTACCACCTGGAGTGGCTGAGGGGTGAGTACAATCTACCTGCTATTACCTCTGTCCCAGAGGAGTCATTGTCTAATGTCAAAGCCCCTGCTTATGTGGGGGAACAAAACACATGTGAAAGGCAAATTAAAAGGTTCACAGTATTTTACACTCAGCCACTGGCACTTGCCAATAAATAAAAGCAAATTCAACTGTGGGCTCTGCAAGTAGCACTCCAAGTCACCTCCCAGTCCTCCCAGCTGGGCACCAGCCCACACCAGTGGAACAAGCTCCCATGGGCTCCCAGCAGGGCTCTGCTGTGAACCACTGCACCAACTCCTGAAGGCAGAGCCAAACCTGCACCAGCAGTGCAGGCTGCAGCCAGAGGCTGCTAGCCCTGTTCTGTAAGGTCCCGCCTCCCTGCCATGGGTACACCCCAAATCACTCCATGTCAGAGGTGTCAGCTCTCATCCACCATCAGATCTTTCTCCCATCTGGGATGTCCACAGCAGCATTCCCCCGTGTTTCCAAACACAAGCCTTCCTCTTCAGGGAGACTTTTGCCAATTGCTTTAAAAAAAATGCAAATTCAGGCAAAACGCTCCACAGTTTTGGATGCTGTGGATGCTCCATCCCTTTTGGAGCCATTACTACAGAGTGACATAGAATACCTTTATTATGGAACCTGCATTTTGATTTTAATTGTCCTTTGCATTTTCCCAGCTCTGGTTTGGATTTTTACTTTATTATTACAGTTTTATTATTGCAATGTATTTTTTAATTATGTTGTTAATTATTACTTAGCTGTATTGGTTAGCAGGTTCATCACTGCTTGGAAATTTCTGTGTTAGATCTGGTCTGGATAAGTATCAAAAGGTCTGGATATTTTTCTGAAAGTTTTGAATATGCAAAATCATCTATATTCCTGGAAAGGAATGGGAGTTAGCATTTGAAAGAGGAAGAATCAGACAAAGTAGGGCAAATTAAAGGACAGACTTGAGTACCTCCCATCTCTGGAAGAATTTTCTTAAAACTGAGACACAACATCCTAGTGAGTCTGTTCCTGCATAGCTTGTGTTAATTTAAAGCACTTGTGCTTTATCTTTATCCTTTGTTATCAGGCTTTCTCTAATGGTCAGTGTTACATATCTCAAGCCATATGAGCTAATTAAGTCAGGATCTGCAATTTTTGGAGTGATATCATCTCAGACACTGGCTGTGCTTAGAGAAAAAGAAAAGTAAATTCATTTTTGAAACTGGGTCTAGTTTAAGTCTTCACCAAGACTTTTGTGCAGGGCCTTCTCTATAGAAAGATCTGGGGGAGAAGGAAGGCTTTTGGTGGGAATCTTAGAATAAAATACCTGTTGATGGTCAACTCTTCTCAGTACATCTCATTTAACATCCCTGGGAAAAAAGCTAATTGTCGGTGTTGAAAGTGCTGTGGACAACAGCCAATTATATGTCCCTCCCAGGCAACTGAGGTGCCTCCATCGCCACCATGGTGGTCCCCAACACAGTTGCATAGGACACCCACCCAGAGCAGCTGGGCCAAGGGAACCACTCACCTCTTACTGCTCCACTTGGGCCTGGGGTGGATTTGAGTTGGGTTTGGTTGTGCCACAGTCACACCAGGTCCAGTAAAATGCAAGGCTGTTGTGGTAGACTGGACCCAAGCAGAGCTCTTGGCTGAGGACACAGGGGTGGTCCATGAAATGCTGAAGATGCTCGAGACAAAAAAACTGAGTCTGTGAAAATCTTACGTTTGGTCTTGAGTTTTTGTAAAGATGGGGCTCTGACATGAGCCAGATCAACCCAAAAAGTAGATTTGCCTTGAACAGTGAAAACTCTTACGACCAAATCTCCCTCTCTGTCTGGGGAATACCAACTTTAGCAACAACTGAAGAAGGAAAGGATGTGCCTGTGTGTCATGGAGATAAAGTAATGCTCTGGGGATCCCCTCTTACAGTTATTGAAGTTACACAGAGCCATTTTCAGAAAATTTATGCTCAATTCTGGCCATTCACTATTGCTATTGAAGAACATTTGGACTTGAATCAACTTTTTGAAGAGCCACTTTTGGAAGCATTCAGATACTGTATCAGTTTTGCTTTCTGTAGAAGAAAAGGACCCATGAAGGATGGCAATTTTAAAATCATTTCACACAAACCCACACATTCTGGTGAAAAAGTGCACCAAAAATTTACCAAGGCCAAGCATGATTTAGGTATAACTGTGCAATTTCCTTGTAAATTCTGATTTATTTTATTTATTTCTGCATAAGAATGCCAAGAAATTAACAGCATAATTGACTAAAGTATAAATGTTTTTTTTCACAAAACGCTCAAGCAGAACTGACATCATTTGGCCATTTCAAATTTCCCACAGCCACTATAGCTTTTTTCCCCCCCCACACACATACATTTCATTCTTAATGCTGGGAATTGCTCCATATGTGTGAACACAGAGATCATAAACAGTCACAGTGTGGTTTGCCTGCTGATACACAGTTAATTCAGTAGGCTCCTCCATGTGAATTTACATCCTTCCATCTTCAGTAATACTTTTGCATAGGAACTTAGGACATGTATCAGTCTGATTACAAGAGAAAATGCAATCCAATCTGATGAACTAATCTGAAGGAGAAGAAATTCTGATGCCAGGAACATCCCTACATTCTAAAATGGAGCTGAAATTTGGATTATTTGTGTTTTGATATACCCAGGCAAAGCAGCAAACTGCGTTCAACTTCACAAGGACAACTTTAATGAATTTTCCCTCTAGGTACAACCAAGTGGAGAATTTTTCCCTGTGTAACAGACACTTCTTTTTTCCACAGCACTTTTATAACCAACAACATCTCCGTACGTTATTTCAGCTTTTGCAACAACAGGACAAAATTGCTTCATCCATTAGAAAAGGTATAGTTCAATTGGAATAACTTTTCAGTTTCTATCAGTGGTAAATTTAGTTTAAAACACTTTATACGCAGCATAGACAAATGCCATATCCTGAGCTGAGAATGAATTGTAATTATTAGACTACAGTTTTCTCCCTGCCAGTCTTACACCCATCTTAAAGAGAACTCCCATACTTGTTTTCCTTGAGACTTAATTACTGTACACCTTAAATATACCATCTTCTACTTTTCATTTGGCTATGAACAAAGGTTTAAAGGATTTATATTCTGGATTATTAAGGAGAAGATTTTCAAATTCGCAGCTGCATATTTGTGAAAATATTTGATCTGAAATAACACATTATATGTTAAGCTGTAATGAATAAAATTGCCATTATTTCTGAGGATGATGAGAGGAATGGAATTCAAATTCAGACATGCTGGTAATTGTCAATTTCTTTCTTTCCCCTTGAAAATCAATGAAAATGGAATCCATAACTTATAATCCACGTTTAGAATTGTGCTTAATAGCTGATGACACGATATGACCTATGGGAAGAAAATAACAGAAGGACTCTCAACTTGAAGAAATTTGAGCCTAGACATCTAGGGAAAATAATCCAAAACTCAGTTATTCCTCAGAAGGGAAAATGAGGAAAGTAATGCTGGAAGAAGCCTGAGGGTGATAGTAGAGAGTATATTAAATGTGATCAAGAAAAAAAAAAAAAGAGAAAGGGAAATTTTTGGCTGGAAATTCAAAGGCATCACCTCCTGGAAAAAGGAAGAAAAGATTCCACTCCATATGGCTTTGGTGTGACCACACTAGTAATACTAAATTCACTCCTGGGTACCTTATTAGCATCTAAAAGGGCAGGTTCAGTGAAGAGCAACAATAGTGTCTAAGGGATTGTCTGGACTGACTTTATGGAAAGATTAAAATAGTTTAGGGGTGGGTTGGGGCACCTTTTATTCCCATGGAGTAGCACTTTAATTTTTATTCCATCCTTTTCCCCTACATTTTAACAGGCCTACTTACAAAGCAAAATATTATGGGCAAGTGTGTAAAAGTCTGGCTCTAAAAGTATCTGTATCAGCTGAGCAATGAACAGGGGAGGTTCCAATAGCCATCCATGTATGTCAGAAGGGTTATAAACCCCAGTAGGCATAACTTGCAACAGACAATATTTGCAAAGGCAAAAATGTAAAAGGAAATGAAAACCGATTGACAGGTCTTTTAGGATGTTGACTACTCTCATAAGTGAAGTGATGCAACTCTTGATACATTTAAAACTGTGCTTGCAAAGCACCAGCAGTTGTATTCAAGCGAGCAATCCTGCACTGGACAGAAGATGGACTAGATGGCTTAGTGGGTGTCTCTGTTTCTGCTTGCACTGACTTAGAAACTTTAACAAGAGATACAGTGTCACAAGACACTTAGTAATAAATATGCCCCACTGTCTAATGTATTATTTGGCCAAAGCCCAGATAATTCCTGAAGTACACCTCAGGGCCTCAGAAGGACTCCAGTGCTAAGTGTCTGCCAGCCTCACCTCTGCCTGGCTGGGGCACTGGAACATTACACAGTGTAAACAAGAAACCAGTCAGTACTCCTAAGCTGCAGTCTCTAATGATAGTGTTGGGGAGACTTCTTGGATCTGCTAGAGACAGTGTTTAGATTAGTTTTGTGCAGGATTTAAGTCTACTGAAATCTCTCTGGCACTGTTGCTGTCATAGAGTTTCTCTGCCATGCCCTCTTCACGTAGCACCTTCCCCTTCCCCCCTGTCCAGGCCCAGGGCTTCCATCTGGAGGCACATCCTTCAGTAAGGACAAAAAGTTCAGATGCTCTGGTTGACTGGACCTGCCACACTTTGACACTGCAGACATCCAGCAGTGACTGATGTTCAGCCAAACAGGGCTCCTGCACCCACCCCCTGCAGCCCAATTTGCACCCCATGGCAGGATGCCCCTCATGTCCCCCAGGATGCCCTCTCTTCTGCAGCGCTCAGCACCTTCTGCTTTTTGGCAGAATGGATTGTTCTACCTTCATAGGTCATTAAATCTCTGTTGATTTCAAGCAATTGGCAGACTTTGTTATAAATTAGGGCTTGTGAGTTGGTTTGTCTCCCCATCTGGTGTATTCAGCAGCGAGTTTTGGGTGCACATCTCTCCTGGTAGTTGTCGCAGTCCCCACTCAGCAGTAGAGCAAACTTAAGCAGAGAGCAGAGATGAGCTTCCAGTCTGGTCCATTGGCTCAGGCAGAAGGTGCTGTTGCCATTTTGCAGGTAACAATAGGTCTCCCATTTTCTTGTTTATTAGATTTTTCATAATTTTGCATATTTTCATATTTTTTTAAAATACATTTTTCACATTTTGCACTGTTGCCCAGTGCAATGGTCTGATCTTGGAAAAGAGAGGCCTTTCCCCTGCAGCTCCCTGAGCAGCTGATCATCCCTTCAGAGAAATCTACTGAGATTTTTCACTATTTTTTGGACAGAAACCAAAATTATGCAGACTTAGTTATTTTATTAGTTATTAATTATTAGTTATTAATATTAGTTTAATATTGTATTAAGGTAAGGGCATTGGTATCCTCTTGTGACACACATTACATTATCCTTTTAACTAGTAATATTTTAATGTATATATTTTACCAGGCAGCAACCTGATAGAGTTTTTGACCTTTTAAAGTCACACAAAATATTTACCAGATTTGCTTTTTGAGAGCATTACAAATGCAGTCAGCCCCAGGAATGTGAGATGGGAAGGGTTCTTGTTCACTTCAGGTGGTATTCTGTGTATCTATTATAAACACACATATATAGGTATATACAGAACATTATGCACAGAGGTCTGCTATAGAGAGGGACTGTATATATATATAAAATTATTATAAGTACTAGAATCTCACACCAGTCCTCAGCATGTCTGAGTGCCAGAAACTATACATGACATTCCAGACTGGAAAAAATACCTTGCATTTATGGAAATCATTAATTTTCCTTGTCTGGGAACCTCTTGAATATAAATAATATTTTCATTTATAAATTTCAAAGTGCTGTCCTAAGAATGGGTAAGAATCATTATCTTCATTGTACAGTTGGAGAAACAAAGAGCAGACTGTTTTAAGCAGCAGTTTAAGGTCACATGGAGTAAATGAAGTCAAACCTCATCTCCCAAGCCTGACTTTCCCTTGGGAGAGCATACCAGAGAGCACACCACTCACAACTTTATCAGCTGAAACTCTTCAGTGGGTATGCTAATAGTATTGTCAGCCCTGAGCCTGCACAGATCATCACTGAGTTTTCAAATGATCAGCAAATTCACTTTAAATGCATAACATTAAAACCCCCAAATAAATACACTTGTGTTTCTTCTATTTGTCTTCTATTTTCTGAGCCTTTGTAGTATGCGAAGGAACTTCTTTCCAGGTATTTCCACCAAGAGCTTTCCTTAAAAAAAAAAGGGGGAGGAAGAAATCAGTACCAAGCTAACAGCTCTAAATATTGTAAATAAAATCTGGAGGCTTGTCAAAACAACGCAGAGTTCGCACCTATTTCTAACACATGCTAAAGGCTGCTCTCTTTATAAAATGAGCTCCTCACCCTACTCTACCCTAAAACCAGATCTTGCTTTCAGAGCCACGGCAGTTCCCAGTGATGACTCCTGAGAAGGATTAACATCCATCACCACATCAGTTTGGATCCTCCAGACTTTTACATAGGTGCAACAGCTTGAGGTTGCAGACTACAACCATGGGAGAGCTCAGACTACACCATGGGAGCCATGAGTCTTCCTGAGATGTTTGAAACCAGCATCTGATGTGGCCAGAGCACAGTGACTTAGAGCAGCTTTTTTCCCCCCACAATCAAAACCATTCTTCCCCCAGTACAAGCCAATTCCTCATGTCCAGATCGGTAACATGGGATCAAAGCTGCCACAGCCACATGAAGCAGAATGTTGGTCCAGCCTGAGCTCATTCCTCCTGCTGAAATTTGCTGGTGGGTTAACTCGGTGCCGTGAAGCTTTACATCAGATACTGTTTATCTGCACCCTTCTTGATTCATACCAGATGAAATTCACAACTCTGAAGTGGTGGTGTTCAATTTAAGGGTTTTTTTCCCCCCTTAAGACCTGTCTTTTTCAAATGCCTCCAAATTAGACAATCACTGGGGGCACCGATAGTTGTTTTCCTTTTAAGTCAGAGGCACTATTTGCTTTTTCAGTTCCTCAGTTGTTTTATCTCTTATTATGTTGAATCATTTTGAAAGCAATATCTTCCATTTAAAAGTCATATCCCATTATCTAGGAGGGAATTTGAAAAGGTCGGTATTAAAAGGAAACACAGGCTAAAACAACCCCAACACTCAAGCCTTCAACACTAACTAACCCACACGATACTAAAGGTTAATTAGACTTTCAGAAAAGGCACAGGCAATACATGTGGCAAGCTACTGATAAAATGACATTGCTTATAATGAATTAAATTATAGTAGAATCTCAGTGAGGCACTAATCATGGGCAAACCACTGAAAAAACAATAATGTTTTGTCAGGCTGAGATGTCTTTAAGTTAATAAACAAAACGGTACAATGTATTCTTGTGTGTGGCCTTCAACAATTACAGTTCAGTTTTACTCAGTCTTAACGCACTTGTGTATATGTTGCAAAAAATAACAGCTGTAGTTACATGACAGCTCTGGAAATACCAGGTGGTCTCTAAAGAGTGTGAATTAGCAGTATGTTTTTTGATGTGGGTTTTTTTGTTTGGTTGGTTGGTTGGTTTGGTTTGGGTTTTTTTTGTTTTTACATGGAACATGAGATATCTCATTTGTTTCTCCATGTCTGTTAGCATTTAGGTATTGGAACAGACATAGTAAATACTGGGGAGAAGCACATAAGGACATTCAAAAAACTGAAATCAAATTAAATGTGTTATCCAACTTTCATTTCTCTCTTAGAGTATTAAAATTGCATGCTGGTGCACACCTGCTGGAGTGTGAAAAATGAAGTGAAAGTTGTATAAGTTTTTAGCAGAAAAGGTCTGAGTATGTGCCCTGTATATTATATGGACATATAATGTGCTCTGGTAATAAATAAATCAATCAGATCTGAGAGGCCAGTCCTTGTTTTTCAGATAACTTGTTGACAGACTGATAAATGCAATTGCTCAGCTTTCTGCATGCTGTAACCCTTGGAAATGTTACAAATGCTTTTACAACAGCAAAAGATGCAGCACCACACAGAATCCATATTGCTAACACATGAATGGCCTTTACTGTCTGCAGAGCCTTCAATCAAATCCATTATATTCCTCTCAAAGACAGACATGAAATGCATTTGACACTACCACAGTGCCATTAGCTAAAACTTCACTATCTGATCTGTCAGGCAGCCATCACCTTTAGAGGAAAACGCAGATCTCATCTATTTGACTTTGTTGCTTCTGAGAATTCAGAAATCCAGGCAAATAAAATTCCCATGCTTGAAAGAAGTGGGAGGAGAAGGACTCAAAGAAATAAAGAATAATTAGTTCTACAAACTTCGTTTTGATGGCACTTGGATATGTCAAGACTCATGCTTCCTGAGAATATGCTGGGGAGCAGAAGTCACAGATACTCACAGACATGTAGTCACAACATGAACACAGTTCTGTGAAACACTTAATTGCACAGAGCCAGCAACATGGAGTCATCACAATTTTAATTCAAGCTCTTAAAGATAAGGCACTGAAATGTCTCAAACCAGATAACATTGACTCCCACTTCAGATCATTAAACTTATTCCATGTGTTTGGGGTTGCAGACCTGCCTGACTCCCTCTGAATAGCAACTGATGCATGAGGGCATCACAGAGACAGATCTGTCAGTTCCATGATTAAAACACACACACTGATACCTGTTTGGACTGTTACACAGAACGAAACCTTTTTATTTTTTTTCCTTTTGTGTTCCTCCAAAACACATCCCTCTTTTAACCTAAACCTTTTGTCACTACAAAACTGAAGAAAGCACTGGAAGTTGGAGCACATCTTTTAACAGTTTCCAGGCAGCCTGCATCAGCCCGGAGCAAAGAAGGGTCTGGTAAGCTGTCTTCCATCTTCTCAACTATTCTTATCTCTAGTTCTGTTTCTAGGGTCAGTAAAAAACACACAGAAGTGATTATGCAGAAACTAGCTCTGAGGGGTTACACTATTTGTCAGAGTAGTAACAGTGAATTCAATATGTGTAAATCTCATCCCCCTGTGCAGTAGAGTTGTGCTCTGGAATACCAGTGGGATACTGATAGGAGTCATTTCCTAGGCAGTGTACCTTTGGGGGAAGTTTGTGGCTGATATAATAAGAAATCCTTTTTTTTTTTTTTTTTTTAAGAACCCACAAGTAGCAAAGGACTGTCCCCTGGGCCCTTTCTGCCAACAAAAACAACTGGGTTACTTTGCATTTTTATAAGTGACCTGGAAAAAAATATAAAATCCTTGTGGAGAAATTTGGCAGATGACACAAAGGCTGGGGGTGAACAAAGAAGAGAGGTCACTGATGCAGGGAGAGCTATTGGTAAACAAACAGCACGGTTTCTAACCCACCCCAATATAAAGATGTAAACAAACTATGACTGTAGGAGGTCATTACAGAATCTGGGACTCTGTCCTGCAAAGCAGTGACAGCTTGAACATGGAGAATAGCCAGTCCCCGAGGAGATGCAGAGGACAAAAGACCGAGTCTCTAAGACAAGAGCGAGAGAACCTTGCGGTACCGAGGTTATCTCTTGGGATCTCCAAGGGCACCGAAGTGCTGCCAGAATATGTGGTCCTAGTGAGGAACATCAGCCTTCCATGCCGTGCCGTGCCAGAGGCTGCCATGTGGATGTGTGGAGCTGGTCAACAAGCCAAACAGCGGGAGCCCACCACATCACCTTTTAGGTGTTTCAGGCACAGTCTAGATACAGCCTCTTCATCTCATCCCGCTGCCTGGGGGCTAGAAGGGTGTTAATGGGCTGTGAAGCAGAGTAGGTGTGGCGCGGTATAAGGTTGACAGTTTATCACAGGGAAAATGAAGGGCTGGATTTGATCAGTCCGTAAGAACAGAACTTCACGCTGGGCTGCGTGCTAAGGAAGACAAAGGTGTAACACCACCCAGAAGCTGCAAGCTGAAACTGGACAAGTTCAGACTAGACTTTACAAGTGCTGATGTTTGACTACCACGGGAACCTCCCAAAGGTTTTGCCGTGCTCCCCGGCCCTGGGAATTTTTAAATCCCAGATTAGATTTCTTCTAGAAACGGACCAGATGAGTTAAGCACAGCAATAGCTCTGGCTTCCTAATCCACAGACTGAAGAAAAAACAAAGCTTCCTCTTTTCTTCACCCTTTTCAGAAATTTTGGTAAATAGGGGACACCTCCAGAGGAGTATTTGAAACATTTTTGTTGACTTTCTTTTCAAACTGGATGTTTCAGAGGGCAGTCATAGGTTGTGCTAGGTGAGGTGCCACACGAATTCAGCTCCCATTTGATACTGTATTGCTGGGCATGATAACAGCTTCGGGCAGGCCTGAAGGGAGAAGTCAAGCCAGTTTTCTTCTGTCATACTGACCAGGAGTAAATCTGGCACTTCCCACTTGAACAAAGTTTCTTTGGATGAGAGCCAGAGTGCAAAGGTGCAACCACCTGAGGGGCCCTCTAGAATGGGAAGTGCTGGGGACCCAACAGAGGCTCACCTAATAAAATCAGCTGGGGATGTCAGTGGATATAGGAATCTGGTTGTCAGTATGTGATTGTATGAGGCTATATATAGGCTTTTGGAAAGTTTGGAAGCTCACACAGTTATTGTTTGTTATTTTAAAATGTTAATGTGGATTTCAAGCTCATGAAAGACACCAGATTGCTGGTGAAGACCTGTCTAGCCACACATAGCAAGAAATTCAGGTTCTTCCATCCCACTCAGCCTTGCATGGAAGAAAGACCAGCTCCTGTTAATTTTTGGTCTTTATGAACAATTTAGCCCTCAGGGACCTCTGATGGTCTGTGCCAACTCTGATGCCTTGTGATACAGATATATGTTACCAGCCACTCATTTACTTTTCNAAAAAAGGCAAGGTAATGTTCACAAGGACTTTTACAGGATCCCCCCACACACCCATAGCTATTGTATCTCACTGGAAAAACCAAAACAGGTACTTTGGCAAAATACATCTCTTCAAAAGTGCCTCTATGCATCAGATTATGAGATCATCACCTTAGGGCTGATGGTTTCTAAGGAATTCGACTTGTGTCTCCTTGAGTTCTAGCAGGTTCACTTGTCATTTGGTTCCCCCTCCAAGCATCATGAAACTAGAAACCAAATTGTTACTGCCTGGCTTTTTTGCATATTCTGAATGTTACTGTGAAATTTGTTCACATTAATTCCAGCTAGGAGGAAAAAAATCAAGTTGTTTGGGGAAATATGTTTTATTTTATCTTTATCTTTTATCATTAAAAAACAGAGTAAGTTGTTTTCTGGGCTGGATGGGTCAGATGGAGCTGATAACCATTAGCACTGCACTAAAACACTGCAGTAAAAAAAAATAAAATACTTCTTGTAAACGTCTGATTTAAAAAAAAAAATAAAATAAACCAAC
This sequence comes from Formicarius rufipectus, assembly GCA_013399695.1. NCBI lineage: Eukaryota > Metazoa > Chordata > Aves > Passeriformes > Formicariidae > Formicarius > Formicarius rufipectus. The sequence continues at coordinate 1,041,719 of VXAU01000979.1, read as the reverse complement.
ACAATGGTTAGAAGCTGACAGAAATTATTAGCAATAAGCTCTTTGCTCTTTTGCATAGAAATTGGTTTATTACCATCTTCCCCAACCTAACCAATTCTGTGATTCCATGCACTTGCAGCAGCTGGCATGAGCCTGGCGTGGTGCCAGCAAACGGCATCCTGCAAGCACCACCTCTCCACCAGGTTCTAGAAAAAGCACCAGCAAGCCAACCCTTGCAAAATATACCCCCGTTTGGCCCCTGCAGGAGTTTTGTGCATGTGCATGGGTAAAGAGCATGGTCCAAAACCAAAAAGCAGTGTTGCCTTGTTTGGCTGGTGGACCCGTGAGCAAAGACTGTGGGGCAGCCTTGGAAAGACTAGGGTAGAAGGGTAGGGGGATGTGTTTTGCTGCATCATTGAAAGTTAATAAAGGCTACCCAAGAAGGAAAGGATAAATCAATCATAGATCACAGCCATATGAAGATGTTAGGTAAAATCAGATTTGTTAGAGGGTGTGGTGGTTTGGTTTGGGGTTTGTTTCTTTCTTTGCTTGTTCTTTAAATCTTTAAATTGCCCTCTGCAGGATGTGCTGCCTGCTCTTGGGCCTGCCCACACTCAGATTTTGAAGCACATTTGTGGTTTGTTGACCTCTAGTGTTGTTTGCTTGCTTTTTTTGGTCAAGGACTTTTCCATATGATTACACTCTAAAAGTGTGGCGTAGATTACATGGTCCATAACCAGGTTACAAGGAGAGAACACGCATCTACATTTAGGAAAACATCTTTAATCCCAATAGGAGCAGCTTCAAACGTTCAGCCTTTAAACTTTTACATTATTGACCTGGTTAGATGTAGGGACAGATCCTGCAAGTGTCAGGGGTGTTCATTTCACTGGGGAACAAAAATACCCATAATTTAAATTAAAACTGAAGCCAAAGAACTCAAAACACTTTGCAAGATTGGGCCTCAGATATGAAAAGCACAACGTTAAAAACTTGGTGTAACACAAATCCAGTGATTTTTGCATTTATTCTAAAAGGCCAAATCGTGGAAGATTTTGTCAACTCTTTAATGAGGGTATAAAATACTGACTATAAAGGAGGTGATTGAAATGGTCTGTGAGGCTTCACAGGTAGCACAAAAGTCACTATAGAAACAATGATCCCCCCACAGCTGAAAACACTGACCTTTGCTGATGAAATTCACAAGTCTTGAACACGCTCGCTGCTTAGTCCAATTTCAAGTCAATTGCAGGAAGCAAAACACAAAGGGAAAGGTCATATTGACTTAGTATAACAGTCTTAATGAATCTTGGCCCTCTGTTTTGCACTTCCAGTGGAAATATGAACTCAGTGGGTCATTCCCTTCCTCCCTGTGCTGCTTTCAAAAAAAAAAAAAAAAAAAAAAACCCAACCAAACAAAAAAAAAAAAAAAAAAAAAAACCCAAACCAAAACAAAAAAAAAAAAAAAGGAATGAGCTTTTTCTCAGCTCGATTCCCAAACAGCACCACGTCTCTGTTAAAACAGAGCCTAAAAAGCCACCTCCTTATTTTTAGAAACAACATTTACTAAAAGGCACTGTTGTTGACAAGGAAAGTCACTCATATTCCAATATGAAAGATTTCCAGTGCTCTGAGTATGAGGGGAAAGGCAAGTAATTCAGGAGTCACAATCAATAAGGAAGAGACTGTGAAGGATTTCTTAACAGGGAATGCTTCTTTTTCTCCCAATAGCATTTGTCCTGTGCTAAACCAGTGTATGTTTTGGGACTGCTGTAGCTTACGAGTGTACCAGTCATGGAGCAGCACTTGGCTGAGTAAAGTATCATACAAATGCAGAACAGAAAGACACATCTAAGACAAGAGCTCCGAGATGGATGCAGACAGACAGCTGAGGGAGTAAAAGGAAACAGAGTGGCATTATAATAATTGAGTCCTTATTTCAGGTAAACAGTGAAAGGCACAATGACAAAATTTCTTTGCATTTTTAATACGCTGCTGCTCCCTCCGTCAGCCCCAACCCTGCCATCCCCCAAGCCTGAACGAAATAAATGAGCTTGCTAATAAAGACTGAGCAGCACTGGCAGCCAAGGACGGAAGACTAGTGAAAGACAAATGGTTGAAGTTTACTAAGCAATTACAAACCACCAAAAACAAGTCTTAAAATGGGAAGTGTCAGGCAAGCCCTTAATAACAGGTAATACTAGCAGCCCCACCTATAATTATGGTACTCGTCTCCCCACCCTCTGAATGTCACTTGTTTCCATCAATTGCTGGTTTTTCAGAGCACAGACAGTGCCTTGGCAATGTCTGCACACTGCCTTACAAAAATGGGGTGATGTTTTTTAGCTGAGCTTCTGAGAAGCTGCTGTAATATACATATTAAATAATAATAGCAAAAATAATAGCAATCCTAATAAAACAGGAGGGTCAGCTCTGCCCACACCTAACTGTGCTGATACTATGGTATCCCCAGTACCGTTTGAGGCAACCTTGAAAGACTCTGTGTAGATGTATTGAAAGGAATATATTTACCAAACATCACATAGTCCCCATTAGGAGATTTTTATGATCACATTACTATGTGCTTTGTCTTCAAACGGAGACTTCACTGCCTTTCCTACCCATAAGCAAGAAAGAATACTTGCCACACTCATTATCGGTCTCTTGGTTCAGATTTTCTCTCTGATGTACAGCTGCTTCATTTTGTTTCTCAGTTTCAACAAGACGTATTGTTGTCATCTTTTCCATAACAATTTCCTTTTACTCCTGGAACTAGGTGACAGTCAGGGATATTGCTATGAGCCTGAGACTGGTACATACTTAAAAATGTTTTAAATGTGAATAGATGGGTGAATATTTTTGTTTAGCTGCTATTTTACACATTTACCACCATTTGGGTCAGAGGAGTTTTAAAAATTATATCAGTGCTTAGTCACAAGCCTTGTAATCTTTTTCAAACTGCTCAGACTATTCAGGGGGGCTCAATGACTGTGCAAATCATATGGAAACTTCTACACTTGCTGATTTGAGATGGGGTGCTTTTTAAACATCTGATTCAATATTCAAGGAAGAATAAAACAAAATAATACACATATGGGATGAATTTTCCAATAAATAGAAGTTTGTGAATCAAATTAGGGAAGATTCTGAGACACTTAGTGCCTCAGTGAACAAGCTCCTGTGTATTTGCAATAATATAACCCATAAATCACAGTAAACCAAGTGTGGTGCTTTGATTTGTGAAAATATGCAAGAATATCCTTTTAACTATCTGATCACCTCCATACCGAGCCCTCACAGTACCAAAAGGTCAGAATCCAAAAGGGTTAAGTATTGACTGACAAGAGGATGAAAGGAAAAGCAACAGAATGTAGGTGTATAAAGGTCTTGAGGGACATTCCTAAAAGTCAGTATCAGTTTTTACACTTCTTGCACAGGACCAGATATGAATTTCAAATAATGAACATATTCGGATCATCTGTACTTTTCAAAAACGTGAAACTCATATTTATCTGTGCCCATGCCAAAAACTTTTCTTCCTTTTTCTTGCTCAAACCTCCATTATTTTGAAAATTGATGCCAAAAATTCATTATTTTTACTCATGTTCACCTGTTTAGGACATCATCCCCTCTCCTATCTTTGACTGTATCATTTGTATTGTCACTCACTGAAAAAATGCAGCCTAAGAGTTTACAAAACAACCTACTCAGGTGAAATTTGCTATTCACCTGATGCGACAATACATTAGAAAACAATGGGTTTGAAAGCAAATAAAAATTAAAAAAAAATAAAAAAAAAATCACCAAATATTGCTATGGTTCCTAAATTCAAGAAGCAGGTTAGTGAGTTGCATAAATGGGGTATGTGCCCCTGTCCCTCAGTCCAGCTACAGCAGAGCCTTAAAAGTCTGTCACAGGACCTTCCATGGTGACGGTGGCAGGATGAGAGACTCACAGTGTGAGGGGGATGACTACAAAAGGCCCTTGGCAACCCGTGCTCCACTTTCCTTTTTTTAGGGGCAGGATGTTTTGGTAAGAGAGAGTTTGCCGGCAACCTGATCCTCCGGTTGTGGACATCTTCAAAGGAGATGTGTCAGCAGCTGATGTTCCCCTTCTCCTGTTGGATTTTCCCACTCACACTGCAGATCCTGCCCACAACAGACCTCCTGATCTGCTCCTTCTTCCTTCCTCAGCACAAGCTCAGTTATATTTGAGTCCTTCAGTACCATGAGCTACACCAGGAAGCCTCCCCATGTTGTGTGTAGGGCAGAGTGGCTCCACTGTGCAGCTTCAAAACAGTGAACACTTTGGGAAGCTGTGTGGCTTCTAAATGGGAGCAAGAACCTCTTGGCTGAGAAAGGTAGTGGCAAACAGAGCAAGACTGGGAGGGTAAAGGAAGAAGCTTATGAGGAGGAAATTGCTGCCAACCCAGCCTTGCCACTTAGGACTTCCCAGAAGCCATGGTAGTTTCATGTCTGCCCCACAATATTTCACATGCACCAGGCACCTACACAGGGATACATAAATCTGTTGGCAAAGTGGGCAGAGCCCTTTCCCCACCCCTGCTTCTACAGGCTTTGGTCCCCTAAGCTAAAACCTTCAACCAAACCCACTTTCCAAGTCATCCCTCTGCGCTGGGGGTTATTTGATACAAACAAAGAGAGCCCGACCTGGCCAGCCCTTCAGAAAGGCAAAAGAAGAGCCCAAAACCCCTATAGCCACGCAGCACCTGTGCCCTGAGATGTGGCACAGCCCTATCCAGACTGGTGAGGCTGGCTGGGCATGGGCTGCAGTGACCCCCGGGCACATGCAGCAGGACATCTGTTTGTTGATTTTTAACGAGGGTACTCCCACTGACCTTCCTTAACTCTCAACAAATGCTTTCTGGATTGGGTGCTCAGTTGCAGAGAGGACTACACTGACATTCAACATTCACTATAAAGTTTAATCTTGAGCCACGTTAGCCCATGAACAAAAAATAGTCTCTACCTTGTTACAGTCATACATACAGCAATGGAAAGCTGCCAGTCACACTACCTGCATTTTACAGGTTGCCCTGCACTTAGCTACCTGCTTTTCGCCAGAGCCAGCTATCAGATCTCCTCTTCTTCATTTTTATTCTTTGCTGAGAGAGGACTGTTTCATAGATGAAAATAAGCAGCATGCTGTACCTGCTCTCCCCCCTCCCTTAAATTAATCACGTGGTTTAAAAGCTCCAAAAGTATTTGCATATGGTTTCTTAATGAAGCCACCCATGTCCCCCACTGCATAACATTTTGTTGTGCAAAGTCACTGTTCTCCAACACGTGTATTTCTACTGGGTAGGCCTAGGCCAACCATAGTTTCTCCCAGTTTTCCTGATGAATGCCAAGCAATCCATTTTAGTTGGCAGAGAGCAAATTTGCAAAATCACCTGCTAGTGGGAGCAAGGGACATACGGAGGACTCCACTAGTTGCCTAAACAACCTGAAAACCCTCCCCTCAGTCCTGCTTCAGACCTCCAGATTTGATTTGTATTTTCTTGTGTTATGTGGCCCTGATAACCTGAGCCAGGCAGTGCTTGGACACTTCCAGCAGCACGATGTAGTTAGGTGGACATCCTTTGAGAATATGAGCAGCACCATGTCTCTTAAAAGGAAGGAACCAAGAATCTGAGAGACAAAGCATAAAGCAGCACTCATTTGTAGCACCAGCTTTATTTTAGGAGAAAGGAAACACTGACTGGGCTGTGAAAATACCTGCGCAGAAGTTTGTGAAAGCACATTTTCTCCCTGTGCTTCATATGCAGAAATACTATACTGTGTACTCCCTTGGATGATGACTGGGAGACACATTACCATGAATCATTATGGAGATGAATGTGTCAATTTTAGGAACTCATATCCCATTTGTTACTCTAAGAAAACAGCTACAGACATAGACAGAAGCCAAGCCCAACTAATAACTTAAAAATCAGAACTGTGCAGTAGGCATGAAGAAGCCACGGAAAACAAACCAGGAGTTTGATTCAAAAGCAGCCTTAAAACTAAAACCATTTTCACCAGCCCAGTATATACATCTTTCCTTAACTGATTATATGTTTTCTTCCTTGGGTAAAAGGGATTTGAGACATGCAAATTCTAGCTTAGGGACGAGTTGGGTAAACGTCACACTTGCTCATGAGTAATCCAATTGACCTTCCCAGGCCGACTCATGTGAGCAAGCGCTCCTCGCCTCCACCGCGGGTTGTGCAATCGGTGGGGTTTCATTGTGCCTGCCTATCTGCACCACCCTCCGTCTGCCCGGCTCCAGCACGAGTGCTTCGTGGAGCTTCTCTGGTCGCTCCAGCGCTACGCCAAAACACAGAACCGAAGTGTCCTGAGTGCGGCAGTAGTTTGGTTAGTTTCCTTAAGATACACGCAGTACTTTTTTTTTTTTTTTCAGGACCGTAGGAAGAACGTTTCAAGGTTACTCGGTGAGAATAATCGATCTTTTAAAACACACAAGTTCTCCCATTACATTTGCAAAGAAAACAGGGGAGGGGGGAAAGCGGTGTGTATGCTGTGGCAATGAAAAAGCTGGTAAAGTCAGGACAGATGAGCCCTTAATTTTGCCTTTTCACCGGGTTTCAGACAATTAGGTCTGCGAGGAGTAAAAAAAAAAATAGGAGGGGGGAGAGGAGGGGGAAAAAAAGATAAAGGAACAAAACACAGAGTTAATTTTTACAACACGGTGCCCAGATGAGAAGAGACCACTTGGCTTCATCTAACTTGCCATCTTCGTAGTCTGAAGAATGCTGCAACATGCTACTGGTACATGCCTGTGAGGTAACTAGTAACTGGCTTTCATCAACACTATATTTACCAGAAGAAAAAACAATAAAGATCCTTGCTTAGTTCACTGCTCATTAGACAAGCCAAATTGCATAGAGATTTTTTTTTTCCCCTGCAATGAAGCAAATGGAAGAGCCAACACATACAAATATGCATCTGTTACTAATGAGATGTTTACAGCCCCTGCCTTGCCAATTTCACGTATGTAATACCTCCCTGCGTCCTTACCTATAGAGCTCTGGTTAAGGGACAATAGGTGCAAATTAATGTCTAAACAGACATTATCTCTTCAAGCCTGGACATGACTTGAAGCCTTGTTAAATATTTTTAAATGCCACAGTTTCCTACTAAGGTTTTAAAATCCTTTCTTCTACTCTTTGCTGATGGTTAAAACGTTCAGGGGACAGGACAAGATATTTATAATAACAGGACATTTCACTTTGCACTTTGTTTTAGCATGTGGGGGGAATAATAATTGTATTCAGACTTGAAATGGCTTGGGTTACGCAGTTCAGAGCACAAGCACCTGCAGCAAATTAATTTGTTGTAGCACATTTATTATCTCATAGCTTCTATTTAGACTGCAGCTGTTGCTATTATGTTAATAATGTTTTTATCACCACTGTATACAACAGGTTATGGTAATAGAGAAATTTTGGGGTGTGGGGTATTGGTTTGGGGTATTTTAAAAAATTTTATTTCTCGGAAAGAAAAAAGATGGGGAGAATACAACACATAAGCATTGATCAGGCATTTAGCCTTCTGTTTATTAGCTGATTTGAAAGAGAATGGGCAAGAGAAATTAGAAAAGAGTAACAATAGACAAAGATGGCGCGTGCAGAATTTGTGAAAGCAAAAAAGAAGAAGAGATGGAAAAAAAGAAAGAAAGAAAGAAAGACCGAACACCGCAGTGCTGGGGTGGTGAGTGTTCGGGTGGGGGCGGGGAAAATGCTGCAGTTTTCGTGAAATAATAAGGTGGAAAAAAAGGCATACAAAGAGTAGGTTTTTCATTGTCTGTAAAATATAAACACAGATGAATTCTGTCTTTGGTTTGTTCATGCTTTTCACTCTGCACAGCAGGGATGTTCTTAAGAAGTTGCCCTCTGCGAAATTTCACTAAATGGAAACCGTGGACCCTGCATGATGCGATTATAATCACACCAGCCATTCTTTTTACATAATTTTTTGTTTAAAATCCAGTAATGCTTCTTGTTTTTAAAACATATATCTATATCTATACGTGCACCTAAAACAGTGCTGGTTTACGCCCCCCCAGCAAAGTGCAAGCTGAAGCTGTAACTGGCTGTATCCCATCCGCAAATCTCCATGGACTCAAAAACAATATGAAAATTTTTAGCTGACAAGAACATGTCTGCTGCCTGCAGTCACTGCAATAGCTCACCATGTTGCCTACTAACCAAAAGATCAAAAATTATCGATTTCATGGCGCTGCGTGCTTGGGATAGAAAAGCTACTTTAAAATTTGCATTATTTAAGAAATGAATTAAGAGAAAAGACTCCTGTTTTAGGGCACTTTGGAACATAAAAATGGCTTTATGTTTTAATCTTATCAATGATTTACTATAATTCTATTATTTTTAGCAGCTTGTTCTGGAAATGATTTTTTTTTTTGCCGATGAATTTAGGATTTTGCCGCAGTATACATCTGCAGTCCCAGAATCCTCTGGTAAGATAATCCCTCCTGCGATGGGGAAACGCCTTTAACCTTTTCGTGAATGAAAAAATATGCGACCATTTTGAAATAAAAAACGGGAGAAAGAACGATGATTTCTAAGAGCTGGGGTGAAATTTACTGTGAGTTGAAAGAACAAGGAAAGGCAAACATACTGTAATCGCGTTGCGGCGTTGGAGTTTCTAGCTGTTGTCCCCACCGCTCCTAGCTTTTCTTCAACAGGGTCCGTAAATATGCCCGGAGTATGGTGTTACCCATCTCTCATGCGGGTGAGAAATCGAGAACGAAGACGCAAAGAAACACAGTGTTCCCTCGCCATAACCGCAGAAATGCTCTAACTACAACAACCTCCATGTTGCAGGCTTTAAGGCAGAATTTTGATTGCTGGTCATTGAAATTCATTTGACCAGTAGATTCTTCAGATGACCAGGCTGCGTGAGGGGAGCCAAGCCTCTTAGATAGCACGAGGTGTTTACAGCTGCTCGGGGTTTTCAGCTAGAAAGGGATGAGGGAATTTTTCTGCGGCATAAAGACGTCCTGAAGCCCTAGTCCGTGCGCTGCCTGTTCGGAGATTTGTTCAAATGAAACTCTTAGCCTGATACCCTCATATTTTTGGAATGCATGTTAATTAAGAAAAAACGTGGCCTGAACATAAAAATCAGGTCTTAATAATTTACTATCTTCTGTTTTAAGATTATGTATTAGAGTCAATTACTCGGATTAAGGAAATCTGGCCTAAAGCTATTTAAAGAAAAAGGCAAAATTATATATCAACTACCTTTTAAAAGACAGCTTTCTATATGAGTACAGCTATATATTTAGAGTATTGACAATTAAAGGGTTGCCACTCTGGGAAATCAGGGGTTTCGTGTGGACAGAGCCTGATTAGGGAAGAAGGAGGTAGGTGTCCCACCTCTGTGACTGTTAGTGTTTTTCCCTGTGTTTCTGGCTGGCTTTTCTGCCAGAGTGCCTGAACACAACCATTGCAATTGTTTTAAATGAGGAGTGTGAGACCCATAACCATTAAGAGACAGGCACACAGAAATTTTAAAGGAAAACTTAAGGGCTGTCATAGACGCGATAATGACAACAATTTGATCAGTACTGTGGATCTTTGCTTACAGGATCATTCATTAAACTTTGAATATAAAACCGTCCTGATATTTATTTGGGTAGTAGTAATTAAACTGTATGTACTGGCTTCATCTTTAGTCTGTTCCATTGCTTAATATGCCAGTAATCAGATATTCTGATGAGTAATGCCTCAGCTGCTAAATCAGCTGGAGATGTTTTTTTAGCTTCTGAAACATATCTGATAAATAAAGTTCAACTGTTGCAGAAATTCATGTGTACTGAATTAAAGAGGGAAACATTAAGGTATATTGCATTTATCCAAAAGAGGAACACGGAGGGAAAGAATAACTTTTTTTTTTTTTTTAATTGAATTTGTGGTCAATGGTAAGTCTATTTCTGATGCTTGCAGCAACATTTATAGACTATTCCAATTTATGTCATATGAACCAGTTAACAAGATTTTTTGATCAGTATCTTCTGTACTAATTTATTACTAATTTGTAGGGTCTTTCTTTCCTTCAAAATGACCCAGATACACACTCACGTAGTTTTTTTGAATAATTTTTGAGAAAAGTGAAATCTCACCATTATTTTGATTTGGACTAATTCTATTTTTCTTTTTCCATAAAGAACAATTTTTTTTTCACTGAAACTGAACTCGAATGGCACTGCTATGTGCTTTGACACAGCAAAGATTTTGATGTGTATTAATAAAACGTAGGTCTCAAGTATGAGGCCAAAGTTACATGGATTAGTCCCGTCCCTCAAAGAGTGCTTAAATATTGCAAGCATCTCCTCTCTTTTCCCCTTCACTCCTGAATGACAGTGAAAATATATGACTTTTTTAATATACCACAACTTCATTTTGCTGGAAGAAGATTACTTTTCTTTTTGCTTTTCTGTGTAACAGGATCAGAATGATGTCTTTTTTTGCTGACAAGTGAATATGTATTTAGTCAGTGTCTTAAAAAAATATCTGTTGTTGATTCTTGAGTATGTTCCTAAAGCATGCACGTTTAGAAGCCAATTATGCATACATTTTTAAGATCCATATGGGAAATCAAAGATTCAGGCCCAGAGCCCTAGATATTTCTGTAATTGGTAATTTTGCTTTGTCCTCATATTAGTGTGCTATGGCTACTCATTCATTACTATGCTCCTTACAAACATAGTTAAATGACAGGATTTCAGAAGGAAAGGTGACCAACTAAGTTTACCTTTAGTTGTTTTTTATTTTTAATTAATGGGCTTCCTGCTTTGTACTGTGCTAAAAGTTAGCTTTCCAAAAGCAGTGATAAGGATGTAAAAAAAACCAAACCCAAAACAAAACGGCAAACAAAAAGATTGAAATCATTATCTTTTAAAATTTAACTATGAAACACTCCTTTGCACTGAGGATTTCTTACTGCAATGATACACAATGGACATGTTAGGAGCCTGCTTGACCTTTTGGGGAAAAAAATATGTCTGCAGCATATTCTTCTAGCAAACTGCCACCGAACCAAACCTATTAAAGTATAAAAGAACTCAGAGAAAACTACTGAACCTGCATATACACACTCAGTGCTTCTTCAGGAAGAAGGAAAAATAAAGTAGAAATGGAAGAACAACTGGACTGTTTCCTGAATTTACTCATGAAACCCCACACCATAATATCCAATATCACATTTACTCTTCTTGTTTAGATAGTGGTACTTAACACACCGTATTTTAGAAAAATTAGAAACATAAAATGTATTGTAGAAACATTTTCATAATTGAAAGAACACTGTGACAAGGTAATCATAATTGCAATGCCGGCTATTAAGATACTTGTTTTGCTGGAGTAGGGTTTTGGGTTTTTTTTTTTAGGTGCAATTTTAGAAAATGTTTAGTCTTCTAATAGTTAAAAAATGCAAAGTTAATATGAATCAAATTTCTCTTAGCAATGTGCCTAGATCCAAAAGTATCCTAACCACTTTGCAGTGAAAGAAATACAGATTAAAATTACAACAATCCATGCAGAAGCAAAGCAGCCAAAAATCAACAAGAGCTTAGGTACTAAAGGTCTTATTAAATTTATACATATATATATATATATATATAAGCTGTATGTTTTAAACCTGTTTTTAAAAGGGCTAGTTCCAGTTGTCCTCGTCAGGTCAAAAAGAAAACCGGTCCACAGTTCAGGGGCCAGAAGCAAAGACACGGACTGTACCCCTCCTGCTCCTGCAAAATCCAGGCTCCAAAAGCCCCATCCCTGCAGACCTCAGGGGGTGGGATGGCACACAAAGAGGCTCTGAAAGGTATCTGGGACCATGCAATGCATCAAGGGCGTTTGACTGATTCTACTGTTGTTATCAAGTACCCAATGGAATTGCTTATAGTGAATTTGGCAATAATGCCCTATAGAAACAGCACTTTGAACTTATATAGTACCTTTGATCCAGGGATCTAAAAGGAGGGGTCTGTCAGTATTACTATTCCCATTTTGCAGAGGGTGCAACCAAGGCACAGCAGATTTTCCCAAGGTAGTAGAGGAAGGCAGCTGAGAAAGGAAGGTGGACAAAGAAATTAACTCTTCTCCCCACACCCTTTTATTTTATTGCTCGGAACAATCTCCAAGAATACTTTCTCTGGTTCTTAGTTTAAACTGGAATCAAGCTTCTGGTGCCAAGAATGGCAAGGTCCTTCTGCTCGTGGCTGCACCAAGTAAATCCTCGGGAGGGAGATGAGTAGTCACAACCCACTAGCTCTGATCTGGCAGGATTTTCTTTGCCAGTTCTTGCCAACAGTCGCTCTCATTCTTGCCCTTCTTTTGGCCAGTGTTGTCAACCTGGGCAACTGTCCTAAGGGAAAACAGCATGACAAGGAAAGCTGCATTTCTGGATCCTCTGACTTCAGAGTTGTCCAAGTGGCATTTCATTTCTTCACCAGTGGGGACCAGGGGTTACCCACCTCAGCAGGAGGCTGGTGGGTGGATGAGTGCTACGTGCCCTGCAGTGGCAGGGGGAGTGGGGAGAAAAATAGGATGTTTTTATCACCAAGGCCCTCCCAGTGCCCCATTAGTTGTGACAGTTAACCCACAGTCTCAGCACTCCTCCCCTGCCCTTGCCCCACTGGGTTGTAGCCCCCTGCTTCCCACGACAGTTCCACCTGCGAGGGTTGGGGTGTCTTTTGTGTGCAGCAAGCCTTGCATTATTCCCCCAGGAACCCCCTCGGTAGAGGAGAAATCCCCTGCTTTAAAAAAAAGCTCTAAATTCAAAAGAAAGCAATTTATGCAAAAATCAAGTAGCCACATGAAAGAGGTCCCTTTAGTCTAACACTACATGCGACTGAATAAATCAACGGGGAAAAAACAAATCTTAAAGTGTAACTTCCTAAGCAGAAACTCGGAGCCTATTTAAAACAGGATTATAACCCAGGTATAAAGGTAGCCCCTCTGTGAACCGCACATCTCCCCGCTGCAAGAACCGCAGCAAATGGAGCCTGGGGGGGATGAGAGGCTGAAAGAAGCAAACCAAGAATCCAAACCCCAACAGCAGCTCGTGCCAAAGCAAATTTATACTGCGTGGTGGGAAATAATATCCATCTTTCACTAGCGACGGATGTTTTCCATGGCCACGTTAGTACATACGGCCCCTGTTTCATGTGGAGGGAAGTGTGATTTTTTGTGCCCCCTCCAGCCCCCTGGTATGTTTAAACAGAGACTTTGGCAGTGCAAGACTGTACACGCAAAAAGTCTGTAAAATATTTCTCGGTGCAAGCCCGTGCACGCCGAGAGGAGGCCGCCACAGACGTGCCTTCACAAGGCTCTGCACGCCGTGAAAACCCTTGCGCAATTAGTATTTTCCTGTTTTTTGGTTTTGTTTTTTTTTTT